>PYAF01001797.1:129617-165100 GCA_007407185.1 Glycine tomentella
ACATGCCATATTTAACACATATGGCGCGTGTCGCGCTGTACCCCAAGTGGGTCGCGCCACATGCCAGAAAACCTCAATACTTGCCTTTTTCAACCCTCTTTCAAGAATTCTAACTATGATCACATTTCCTTAGCCCTTAAACTCCAAATCATGCTTAATCTAAGCTTAAACACGTGATTAAAATTCAAGGTATTACAGAAACATTCATCAAAATTAATTAAGGTCACTTAAATCTTTCTTCCTGCACTATGTTATGAACATTCTTCCACCTCAGTATAGTTCATTCAAGATCTCTTGTAATACACAAGGATAAATGATCAATTGATAAATTTTTTACCATGTGTGTTTAAGAGAAAGGAAGGATTAACAATATAAATCAGTAAAAAAATGCTTAAATAACAATTGAAAGAAAGAACATGAATCAAGCTATGTAGAAGCGAAGGTAATTAAACTATCAGTCTAAGGAGAAATTAAGAAATAATCCAAGTGTCACACTCAAGAGAGGGTGATATTCCAGTGATGAATCGTCACAAATGTATGACAAACCTTTTAGCAAGATCCAAGAGAAGTTCTAATCCAAGATCTAAAAAAAGAAATTAATGTTTTACTCACACTTACAAATGAATAAAAATAAAATATTATGCAATTTGTCCAATGAAAAGGATTACATCTTTGTTTATAAATTTTATTCCAAGGTGATCCTACTCACAAAAGGAGACTAACCATGACTTCTCCTCTTATCTAGCATTACTTTCGGACCCAATATAAAAACCAAAATTACAAATTTAACCTAATAAAAGATGAATGTCCTATTTATAATAGTGAGGACACTCCCTCACATATTAACCTTAATGACTTTACATAAAGCCTAAAACAGAAGATAAACATCAAAACCAAATACAGGCCCAATTGATTGTAAATGACTCAATTATGTTTAGAATTTGGTCTTCAAATTCCATCCTAGTTTTCACAACGATAGAAGCCAATTCAGATCTTGAAGAATGAAATTAGACTTATAGATAATTCTCTTATAGCTTTCCAATGCATCAAAAAATTCATCAATCAAATTACCATAGCTCAAACTACAGCCAAAATAAGTAAGAAAGGTCATCACCAACAAAACCACAATGCTTCAACAATTTCCAATCTGGTTATGCTTATTCTATATTTGACTTGTTCTGCTTGTCAATTGTAACCATCCTAGGTTTGCATCAAATGTCTAATGGTCTTTTTTCTATTAATTTGAAAAATGACTCTACAATAGAAGGTTATGCATGTTCATATTGGTAAGTAAAGATGTGTTATTATAATAACCTAGGCTTTTTATAAAAAGGAGTAAAAGAAATAAAAATTAAATTTATAAAATTCTATCGCAAAAGCCTTAGCGACAGAATTAGCGACAGATTTAGCTACGGAGTCTGGCGTCAGGAGCGCCACATATGCTGGAAGTTGGCGCCAGGAGCGCCACAAATGCTGGAAAATGGCGCCCGAAGCGCCAAAGTGGCGCCAAGGGCGCGACATGTCGGTCAGGACCAGTATAAAAGGCCATTTTCGCGTTTTAAAGGGGAAAAACCCATGTTCTTCTTCTTCCTCTGGCCAGGCAGTCATGGCTGAGCTAGGGAAGCTTCATACCTTCAATATATCTCCTCCAAACACCTCCTAATCACCTATAAACATGAAAGAACCTTGTGTGAGTTAAATTCCAGCCAAGATTCTTAGAGAAACCCCATTCCCTGAGAACCTTAAAAGAGAGCTGAGTTCTGAGGGGAGAAGAAGGCGATTCTTGGATGCCAGAGCAGGGAGAAGGGATTCTCTGGCCTTCTTCAACAAATTTGAGGTAAGAAACTCAAGCTTTCACTGGTTAATTTGTGATTTGGATAATGGGATGAATATTAACCCATCTGTGATAGGGCTGGAATTAGGCTTAGGTTCTTTAGAAAAGTATGATCAGGAGGGTGTGCTGAGGAATATAGAGCTTTGAAACTTGAATTCTGATGAAGTTGGGTTGTGACCCTGAGATTGGTATGAGTAGGAAGAAGAGTTAGTGGATAAAGGGTTCTGAGATAGAAAGGAACCCAAGTGCCTTTATAAGAATTGTTCATGAGGCCGAATAAACGGTGAATATGCATTAATATGTTTGATTTGACCATGATTGATAACTGGTAAATTATGAACTAATAGATCATTGGATTGACTAATACAGAGTCTTAGAAAGACTCTAAAACCATGGTTAGACTGAGAATGATCCTGCTAAGGATCTGTGAGTGGCCTACGAAGTGATTAGGCCAATAACCCTAAGTTAGACGATTGAGAGATTGTGGAAAGGAATCATGCTTCCTTTCATTTCCACGGTTGAGTACCATTGTTAGATACCTGGTATAGTGTTTCTGATGTTGACTGTGCTGTATGATTTTTGCTAGAGGACAAGACATGAAGATGGCAGCAGTATGGACACCATCTAAGGATTGGTGATAAAGCATGGTCATACCAGGTAAGCTCAACGTTCTTTGGAGTGATTTCCCAGCTTGGGGGTCACTGTTTTAGTAGTTATGTATTATATGGTGATAATGAACACTATGTGAGTGTTCTGATTAATGATAGTATTGTATAATGATGAGACGAATACCGTGCTAGTGTTCTATGATTGATGATAAACCTAACACTGTGATTGTGTTAGGAATGATATTAGTTTGTTGATAGGTATATCAGACATGTATATGATGAAAAGCGTTAGCTAAACACTAAGATAGAGGATGAGTTGTATTGAGTATATGAGAAATACCCGTGATATTCTAATAGTTGATGAACACTGTGGTAGTGTTCTGTGCCTGATGATAAGCCAACACTGTGATAGTGTTAGGTTTGTATTGATAATTGTGTTGAGTGACATGCCAAACACGTTGATGTGTGTGTTGCTGATATATGTATTGAGATAAATGCCATTATGGCATGAAGGCATTGATGCTAGTAGACACTGTGAGAGTATTTGACTCTGTATTGATTATGTGATTAGGTGAGCATTCTCTGGCCAGAGAATAGTGGACTATGGACCCCTTGGGAATGTTCCCACTTGGAGGATGATCTCCCTTGGGATAATCCATAGGCGTCCATGTAAATCCTGAGTAGATGTTCCCACTCGGTGGATGATCCTATTCAGGTATTGGGCGGCGAGTCCTGAGTAGATGTACCCACTCGGTGGATGATCCTATTCAGGTACTCAGTGGAAAGTCCTGAGTAGATGTACCCGCTCGACGGATGATCCTATTCAGGCATAGATAGAGCCAATCCTGAGTAGATGTTCCCACTCGGTGGATGATCCTATTCAGGTATTGGGTGGTGAGTTCTGAGTAGATGTACCCACTCGGTGGATGATCCTATTCAGGTACTCAGTGTGAAGTCCTGAATAGATGTGCCCTTCAGTGGATGATCCTATTCAGGCAATGTGTGTTGATTGTATATATTTGTGTTAGGCTGCTGTGTGTATGCAGCTTGTTTATGTAAGCCGTGAAGGCTGCTTGTATGCTGAAACCCTTAGGTATCGAATAGAGAGTTCAGTGAGATACTAGGGAGTTGTACGTGTCAGATGAATATCCCCAGGGGTTGGACAAGGTTAAAAAGGAACTATTCACTGGATAGATGATACCTTAGTGATTATGAGGTGTTGCAGATATGGTGCATCTGCATGATATGTAGATGAGATGAGGATTAAGCCCATGGAGCCTGAGAGAGTCTAATTGCTAGACAGATGTTCTTTCAGCATAGATGATAAGTGCACAGGCTTGATTGGGCATGCATTAATATACAGTATGAGTGATATGTGGCGAGAGGAATATGATGGCTATGGATAAGCCATACTGTTATAATAGATTTTGATAGTGAACCAGGGGGAGAAAAGGCCTCCAAGAACCCTGGACTTACTGAGATTTTTATGTCACCCCTTGTGGGGCTTATGTTGCAGGGATAACTGATATCGGTGGTGATGGATTCCATGGTGAGAAGCACACTAGAGCCGAGCATTAGGAGCGCGTTGGCCGGAGTCTGAGCAATTTGAGACTCCATGTGGTGTATGTATATTAAGGTAGTTTTCTGTCTCCTGTCATATCTGCATAGATATAGTTGATATCTGCCTAGATTTTGTTGTTTTGTTTGGTCTTGATTATTTGGATCAATAAGGGCTAGATGTAAAGATGTTTGAATTTGTTTATGCTGATGTTAGTGTACCATACATAATGTATCAAGAAATGCAATCTATGCATGCTTCCGCAGTTTTATTAGCTTTGCTATATTATTTTATGCTATTATGATATTATAATAATGTTAATACATTGGGTGCACACGGGGTGTTAGAGTTATAAATGAAGAATCATCTTGGTAGTGCCTTATTAGATTGAGACATATCTATAGAAAGAATTACAAGATTAGCCAATGATAAAGTACGTAGTAATTTGAATTTTAAATGCAACTTGAAGTAATTAATATAACAATTTTTTTTTTATTTTTTGGTTTTCAACCTGAGTAATTCCTTCCTTTGATATTACATTATTTATTTTAACAAAATCTTTCCTTTAATATTATTTATTTTAACTTTGATGAAATATTTTCTTTAAATAAAAAAGATAAGAATTTAAAATTAATTAAAAGCTCAAAACTATAAATGACTTAAAAACGTATTTTTATCTGTAAATTAAAAAATATAAAAATAAAAATAACATGTTTATATCTTTTTTTTTATACTATATATTAATTGGTTTAACAATTAAGTTTTTTAAAGACTTCATATAAAATTTATGGACTTTAACTTTCAAACTAAAATGTTTTTTTTCTTTCTTTCATTTATTATTAATCTTAGTTAATTTCTTAACCATTTTCTTAATTAAATGTCAAATTCTCGTCTTTATTTTTCTCAAATATAATTAAGAAATACTAGTAGTAATTAAAAAAAGAAGGTGTAAAACAGAAGCAAGTGATTCTAGGAAATAGGAACCACAGATTCCGCACCCCATCCTATATCGATCTGTTGATTCCGTTCCCGACGTGGGACCTCTAAATGGCATTTACCATATTTTTAGTATGAAACGTTAGGACACCGAATCTCACGTTCACATGTTCCTATTTTCGGCACCTACGCCGTCTTATCTTTTATTTTTAATGTTAATGTTATTTATATAAAGTATTTATTAATTTTGTGTCGTTATTTAATTTTGATTGAAAAATTTAATTAATTATTTTAATATGATTTTTTCTTTTAATCATAATTTTTTTCATTTACAAGATTCAAATTTAAAATCTTATTAAAGAGAATTGAATTCAATATCATTCACACTAATGATTTATTAATACAAATAAATTATAATAATATTATATAATATAATTACCAATCAGCATTAATAGTAGTATTTTATTACTTTGCAGGGTCTACTTAACTAATACTCAGTGAGCTTAATCCACCGCAACATAAAACAGACCCTTGTTAGTTATATTACCAGCAACATTGATTGTTTCTTTAACGCATGACACGATTTTGTGCCTGGACGGCAAAAGGTTACCTTTTATAATTTTTAATCTAAGTCACGATTTTAGAGGTGTTACTAATTTAAATTTTCGAAGCAAGCAACATCATGGATCATATCCATATACTTGTGATATTTTGTTTGATTTTTCACCTCTTATATAGTTGTGCCATGTGGCCCATTTTATGTTTTAAACATAGGGCAGAAGTTATCTTTAAAAAATGACTGTTTCAAGCTTCCGCCCCCAGTTTGACTTAGTTGTATATTAAAGAACCCTTTCCCTTTCCCGGAAGGGGAAGAAAATTGGAAACAAAAGATACGCACCCACTGTAATACTATGATACAAGTCAAGATAAGGCCCAAGGTTTGTTTAACGTTATTATTTCGCAATCCTTTTTTCTCCGTTGTTCACTGTCCTTCCATTTAATGCCATCAATCAACATAATCTTAAATTGGTCGGCTACATAGCTAGCTAAGGTTAATTATTAAGCCCTACTACCCCAAAACAATGGAAAGAAGCAAAATGCAAGTGCTTTATGATGCTAGCCATGCCGTGTTTTCTCAAGAGGGGCTTCCAACTTTTCAACAAATCCATTATCTCAAAAATTTGCTAGGTGTGTTAACGTTTGTTTGTATATATATCATTAATCTTATCCTCGTTCATGTGCACACTTGATATTTAATTTGCTTGTCTTCGTCATTTTCTTGATTCCTAAGTCCTAACCACTATAGTTATTATTAGCTTGCATGTATAGTATGCAAATAAATTTAAGGACCGATTCATATGTTTGAGTTCAATTAATTTGCAGACAAAATTGAAGCTATGGACGTAGGAATCGACGAGTTCGGGTTGTGTGATTCTCCAACATCAGACGCAACCGTTGATAGCAGCAACAGCAAGGGTTTGCTTTATGGACAAGGATTCTCTGAGATAACATACATTCACATTCATGAATGTGACTATTTCTCTGTGAGTAGTAGAAAATAGAAATACCATATTTAAATTACTTCTTTTGTTTACCAATAAATTGTAGCGAGATTTAACGACCCTTATGAGGATCTAATGTAACGAATTTGAACAACATGTAGATGGGTGTGTTCTGTCTTCCAGCAGGAAAAGTGTTTCCACTTCATGATCACCCGGGAATGACAGTGTTGAGTAAGCTCTTGTATGGCTCTGCCTATGTCAAAGCTTATGACTGGATCACATTGGATTGTGCTGGAAACCAAATAAGTAAGAAGAATTTCGTTTTAATCTGAATTTTCAGGCATATATATTTGTAAGGTTTATACATGTTTTAATCCTTATAAATATAGCAAAATCCTTTAAACTTTTTTTGTTAGTTTTAGTTTTATAAATTTATTTTTCTTAAGAATAGACTTAACGTGACACGTATCTAAACATGTTACATCAGTATTTTCTCTGATGGGACAAATTTAAATGTAATATGCTGTCATTGGTGATATAAATCATTTTTAAATTTTATAAAGATCAGTCATTCAAGCTCCCATTCATCTCTCTGTAAGTAATTATGTAGTAATTTTGAGTTAGAAGACTCTTGTTTACCTTGAATTGAAGTGTCATTTTTTCCCTCTAAATTTATCTTTACAATAAATATATAAATTATAAAGATCAAAACCAACTTTTTTAAATACAAAATTTATCATGGTGCTTTCTAATTACAAACACCTAATTAAACCTATTTTTTATTAGAGAATTTCTATGGTACTTTTGAAAATCTAAGGATTTTGACATTGTTATTGAGAAACTCTCCTACTTCCTTAGTGTGATTAAACTCATTCGACGGTTGACTAAATACTAAAAGTCTTGGATTTTTAAGGGTACCATATATAGCAACTAAATTAACCATAACAACACTTTGTCTTTCAATATTGATATATTTTTAATTAACCATAATAACAGGTTTTTTCTCTCTATATTGATGTGTGAGTGCAGTAGGATTGGCTGGGAGGGTAGTTGATGAAGTAATCAAAGCACCACATGAGCCATCCACATTATTTCCAAGAAGTGGTGGCAACATTCATTCTTTCACAGCGTTGACGCCATGTGCAATACTAGACGTGCTATCTCCACCATACTCTGAAGAGTTTGGAAGGCCTTCCACTTACTTCTCAGATATCCCTATCCCTTCTCTTAATGGTAATTTAATTTTGGATGCTCTAATTAATTCACTTCATTAATTTTATCTTTAGGTAGTGCAATTTAAGCCACATATTCATTAATAATTTATATTATTATTTTGTGTGCTACAACTACAGGTTATGCCATACTTGAAGAGAAACCAATGCCTAGTGATCTAGTTGTTCAAGGAGCACCTTACCTTGGACCTTCAATTGTAACCGTGGACGATTACGTGGGTGTCTGAGTTATCGTTGGGGTCCTCAAAATCGGATTTAGAAAAGAATCTGAAAGATATCTTTTGCATATGATCGTTGGATCTGTATGAAAACATGTGTTGCCACATAATGAACGACAATTCAAACGTAGCCAGCAACTTCAATCAAATTAATTTTGATAACTACGTGTAAATTGAATATCTGTGTATAAGTTGTTATATATGTAAATATTTTTTTTAACCATCTTCTTGTTTTATTATAGGGATGAAAACAGGTTAAGTCAGGTCAAGTTTGGTTAGATTTGATTTTTATCTTATTTTAAAATATAAAATTTGATTTTACTTGTAGATATTTTTTTTTAGATTTAACCTTAACATTTTTTTTAGACTTAACCTTAACCTATTTAAAAGTCTAGTTTAACCTACAAGTCTATTAAAAAACTTATTTTTTTAATAAAAAATTTAATTTACAAAACACTTTAAATAAATTTAGCAAAGTTAAAGAAATCATTTTTAAACTTACTTATATTTTCAAATAAGTAATAATTATTTTATGAGATTTTTTCAAGGTGATTTTTTGAAGTGATTGATCATCTGCCTTCTTAATAAAAAAAATATTTTTAGAAAAATAATATATATATATATATATATATTAAATAGGTATGCCTCATAGGCTTAAACAGACTTTTCTTAAACTTTAAGTCTAACCTTTTATTTAAATAGACTTTTAAAAATCTTAGTCTGACTTTATAATAAACAGGTCAAACCAAATGTTATTTATATAAATTAATTCTAAGTTTTGAATTTAGTTATACTTAAATTACTCTTTCCTTTTCATAAATGTATTTTGTAGGAATTAAATTAAATTATTTTTCTACAAATTCAATTAGTGTTATCAATTAAACTATATTTATTGAGTCGTTAAATGTGTATATATATATATATATATAGGAGGAAAGTTTTGAAGGCCACAGTCATCGGGGCAATTAGAATATTAGAATATGTGAAAATACGTTGGATTTGGAACCACCGCATATTGGTAATTGCCGTATCAGCGAGGGAAAGTGCACAGTTTTAGACTTTTGGTGGTATATAGCAGCTTGCATGGTCAAACGCTGCCGCATATACTAATTCCAATTAAGTTTATGTCACGACTAGCCTTGTTGAAACTTTAGATTTAGATTCATGTGTGTAGGTATGACTTTAATTTAACTTTTTCTACACTTGAAATATGAGAGAACAAAGAATTAATTACTACTCGGCCAAATAGAAATTTAAGATCTAGCACAACAGGTATTGGGATCTCGGAAAGTAGAAAATATTGTGTAAACTAGAAAATAGATGCAACTTGGAAAATTAGTTCAAAGATAATTTTGTTTAACTTATTTGAGACAAATAACTTTTTTAATTACTTTTACTCAATTGCTTGTAGAATTTTTAAAGAGGATTATTTCTCCAAGTGATAATGAATATACACTTAATAATTACCAAGCACATAAATTAAGTAAGCAAAATTATTCTAACTTAATTAAAAATTTCTAATTTGAGTTTTAAATATGAAAATACTTTAAATATTACAAGAGGAAAAGCTAGCAGAATTTTTTTTATCAGTAACAGATAACATATATATATATATATATATATATATATATATATATATATATATATATAAGTGATACACAAAAGTCATTACAGCTTTAAAACAAGAAACAACCATCCGACCTTAAAGACCAAGGTTATATTGAATTTATACTATGTGAAGATAAATGCAATATAACCAAGGATAAGCGGATATAGAGTACCATACGGAAGAGCTAGCTAAGTACTAATGCAATTGCACAAGTCGTAGTGATTTTCACACATATTTCAAAATGAATTCAACATATATTAATATTAAGTTATTTATTTAAAGGGTTCAAATTATATATGTATAACTTTAATAATTATTATACCATTTTATAATTTTTAGTTAGATAATATTTTTTAAAAATTTACTGTTAGATTAAAAGTTTCTTTCACATAAATCATTTATGTAAAATATTGTATTAATCCAAAATTATTTATTATCTCGTTTATATAAATTAAAATCAACTTAATATAAATATTTTAAAATATACTAAAATATAGTTTATTTTATTAAATTTTTTTTATTGTTTAATTTTGACAAAATTTGATACCAACAATCTTAATAATATGTAAATGACAGTTGAATCAATAAAAATCATATTTATATCAAGTTATAAAAATAATAAATAATTATCAAAATGGTATTGCGGGACCAATTAATTTTGTGCTGTCCAGTCCTCTAAAATCTAGAGGATCAAACGGACTTTAAGAAACTTTCAAAATGGGAAGGATTTAAGACGAGAGGACTCTTGAGCAATAGACAGAAAAATTGTGTGATTGAATGCGCGCTCCTCACTCAACAGTCAACATTACTTGTAATTTGCAAGATCATAGTGAAATTTGTTATACTCCTTTGTTTGTTGATGTAGCCCTTAATTGTTAGGTTGAACCACGTTAGTTTTACAACGTTTTTGTGTGTTCTTTTTTCCCGTATTCTTTCATCTCGTCAATATTTGTAATTTCTCTGTTTTTCATTCGTTTCCACTTAGCATTTTTCGTCCTATGTGTTTTTTCTCGATCATCATCATTCCTCAACAACTGATTTATTACTTTTCAAATATGTTAAAATTCCTCTAAAAAAATATGATAAAATTAAAATTTATTTTTCTGTTTTCCTTAAATTATGATTCAAACAGATGAGTTAGTTAAGAGTCTTATAAATAATTTTAGATTAATAATCGGGATTAAATGTGTTTGTTGACAAAAAAAATCTGTAAACACACAACATATGTACGTAAATGTATAACTTTATACAATAGTGCTTCAACAACTAGTGAATGTTTTCTCCGTATATATTTATAGCCAGCTTGGTATTTTATTTAGTGCCAAATGCATTCTAAATTTCATCATATTAACACTAGGTGCAGCTGGAAAGGTCGCATGCTTATCTTCAGTTGTAAAATCCAAAATCAAAAGCTTATCCTTGTCCAAATCAAGACTTTCACATATACAATACAAATACTAAATGAGTGCCCACGAATTCTGAATGAGAGCCCACGCACATTTATACATTGTTTAATTATAATTATTTGAGTCAGTGTAGTAGTATATCCTTTTTCTTTTCGTCAAAAAGTATTTAATTTATTATTTGTTGTACATTTGAGGGGATAAATACTAGGAAGATTTACACCAATAAATCACGAGTACTCACATTAATGAATTTGATACCAAGATACTTTAATCCAAAACCTAAGCCTCAAGTTTATGTATTTTTTCTTCACTTATATGATATTCAATCTTTCCATTCATACACGATGTGAAACTTCACCTCACATGTGTACTCCAACAATCTCTCCCTCAAATGCGAGTCTCATCCACATCATAGCCTTCTCTTCGAGCGAAAATCGCCTAGACGCACTTTGAGCGAAAATTGCCTAGACCCACCACCAGAGGCGGACCCAGGGGGTAGCCAATGTCCGCACGTGCGGACATTAAAATTTCTCTCTTTTTTTTAATAACCAAAACAGCGTCGTTTCATTCATTGATTTTAGGTTTTTTTCTTCCTTACCTTCATTCGCGCAGCAGCCCATCGAGTCAGCGACCCGACCTCGTCTTCAACTTCAAGCTTCGTCCTTGCGAGTCGCAACCTCGTCTTCAAGCCTCGGCCTCACGACATCGTTTTCAAGCCTCGCGACATCGTCTTCAAGGGTCGAGACCTTCGTCCATTCAAGCCAGCTTCATCGCACGTCGTCGTCTTCAACCTTCATCTTGCCTCCACCGTCCAAGGAGGCTTCTTCATCGCACTGCCGCCGTCTTCAACCTTCGTCTTTTTTGTAAGAGCTTTTCGTGACTGATGACTCCAAAATCCTTGCATTTTTTTATTTGTTTTTTTTTAATTTCTATCAACCATTGATTGAGGAATTGTTGAACTTGAACCTGCAGGAATTGTTGACTGATGACTCCAAAATCCTTGCATTTTTTATTTCTGTCAGCCATTGAGGAATTTGTTCTCTTAGATCTCAGGGTGGAAAAACAATAAAATTGATGGATGCATGAAAAAACAATATGTAAAAATACAATCTGTTGACTAAATGTTGCTTATGATGTTACTAAATGGAAAATTTACTAAATTTTACTAAATGTTGCTTGTTTTAAGAAAATGTGGCTTTTATTGGAAATTTTTTACTTAGTATTGCAAAAAGAATTGCTTTTAATGGTTTTACAGTGTTTGTTCAAATGTAATGCTCTCTTGTTAACACCTAGTCCAACCTTAATTGGATAATTCCTGCATAAAGAATTGGATAATTATTATGAATTTATGATGAACCTGTAGAAATTCATGTGAGTTTGTTCAAAAACTTTAATGCACATCATGAAGTGGCAAAATAAATTAATAACTTTCTAGGATTGTGGTGTTGTGTGCTGCTTAATTTTAAGCTTTAAAAACTTTCATGAAGTGGCAAATGATGCCTATGTTTTTACTTTTTGGTCAGGTTGTTCTCTTAGAGTCAAGGGAAAGAATTCGTGGCTGGCCGAATTCACACTGATTACTTATTTGGTTTTCCTGTTGACCTGTCTTGTTCATAATAATTTAACAAGTCTCAATGAAAGGTAACTTTTTATATGAGTGGTATTTGTTATAATTGTTTTAATAGCATAAACAGTATAGTTGATACTTACTTTTTATTTGTCAGGGATACCATCTTATTTCAAACGTAAAAAATCCACAAATACAGGAACTAAATCCGATCAACCTCAGAGACAAAATGTTTCAACTGTGGAAAATTCTCCTCAATCTCAAGGTCAAAGTGTACTACCACAAGCATCTCAATTTCAAAGTTTTGAACAACCACCTCAAGCAAAAGTTAATATAGATAATCTTGAAGCGGATCCGGGAAAAAGACCTTCAATTTATTCAATGACATCAAATCCTATAGAGAGAGGATATTCGGAGAGCTTATTTGCTCAAGGGGCCAAATCAACCAATTCTTAAACCATTCCCTCAAATGGAAATGTTTGGAAAAATCCATAGATTCAATCCTAAGTGGTATGAAGAATTTGGTTTTTGGTTGGAGTATAGTGTATCACAAGATGCATCTTTTTGCTTGCATTGTTATCTATTTGATATGGAGGTTGGAGGTAGTGGTTCGATGAAGGAAGCATTTGTCAGCAAGGGGTTCAAAAATTGGTAGAAGAAAGATAGAATCAAAGTTCATGTTGGGGAGTATAGGAGTGTTCATAATAGATGTTATCAAGCTGGTCAAGATTGATGAAGCAAAAGCAACATATTGATATTGCCTTTTCAAATATTTCTGAACAACAAAGAGTTGATTATCATATTCGACTGAAAGCTTCTTTAGATTGTGCTAGATACCTACTACGAAATGGTCAGTCTTTTCGGGGACATGATGAATTTGAAAGTTCAAATCAACAAGGTTTATTTCTTGAAACTCTAAAATTTTATACATTACCAAATAAAGAGATGAATGATGTGGTCTTGCAAAATGCCCCCGATAATCACAAATTGACATCATAAAAAATTCAAAAAGATCTTGCACAAGCTTGTGCTGATTTGACTGTTAAAGTAATAATTAGTGATCTCGGGGATGATTACTTTTGCTTGCGAGTTGATGAAGCTCGTGATGTTGCAATTAAAAAACAAATGGCAGTTGTACTTCGATATGTAAACAAGAAGGGGTCTATTGTTGAATGTTTTATAGGCATAATTCATGTTTCAAATACTAATGCACAATCACTAAAAGAAGCGATTGATGGGCTTTTTTCTAAACTTGGTTTAAGTTTGTCTAAATGTCGCGGTCAAGGCTATGATGGTACTAGTAATATGGGGGGTGAATTCAAAGGGCTTAAGAGTTTGATTTTGGCAGACAACAAATCTGCATTATATATTCATTGTTTTGTTCATCAGTTATAGTTGGCACTTGTGAATGTTGCAAAACATCACAAAAAGTTCAAGAATTTTCGACATGCTTCAAAAGATGGCTACCGTCGTGGGGGGTTCATGTAAGCGGAAGGAAATTCTTCAAATGAATCAATATGAGCATATCGTTGAAAGAATTGCTTGTGGTGAAATACCAACAGGAAAAGGTTTAAATAAAGAGACAATCTTAAAGCGACCTGAAGACTTCCCATTTTGGTACGATTACAAGTGTTATTTCATTATTTTCTCCAATAATTTCCTTGATGAAAATTATTGAAAACGACCCTAAGAATGATGCTGCAAGAATTGATGCAGGTTGCATTTTGTATGCCATGGAGGATTTTGAGTTTGCATTCTTGTTGCATCTTATGCAACTTATCTTGGGGATTTCTTATGAGTTGTTGCAAGCACTACAAAGAAAAGATCAAGACCTTTTAAATGCAATTGGTTTAGTGAACGTAGTCAAGTCTCGTCTACAAGAGGTGAGATATAATGGCTTTGATGAATTGCTTCAAGAAACAAACCTTTTTGCCAATAAATATGATATTGGCATTCCGAATATGGAGGATGTTTTTTTTATTGTCCTAAAGGGAGATCAAGACAGAGATTGGAATCATTCACATTCTTGCACTACTTTAAAGTGGAGTTATTTAATACAATGATAGATACTCAGGTTCAAGAGTTGGGTGATCGATTTGATAATTTCAATACCAAGTTGCTTGAGTGTTTGAGTTGTCTTGATCCTTGTGACTCATTTGCTACTTTTAACAAAGAAAAGTTGATTGAGTTTGCTAGATTTTATCCTTTGGAGTTTGATGAGCATGCATATATTCCTTTTCTTTCTTCAAGTCTCAGTAATTTTATTGTTGATGTAAGAGCTGATTCTGATTTTGTCAATTTGAAAAGAATTTATGACCTTGCTTTGAAGATGGTTGAGAAGAGAAAGGATATTGTTTATCCATTGGTTTATTTGTTGATAAAGATGGCACTCGTTCTACCGGTAGCAACGACTAGTGTTGAGCGAGTTTTTTCTGCAATGACTTTTGTTAAGTATTGGTTTATTGCATGCATGCTAACTTATGTTAAACGTGATATATTTAATAAGATTGATGATGAAGATATAATGCAATATTTTCAAGGAATGAAGAATCGAAGAAGGCTTTTGTAATCACAGTATTTACTTTGTATCTTCTATTATTTTTGTTGTTATCTAGTCTTTTTTATTGTGTTGCTCTAATTTTTTAGCTTCATATTTTCTGCTCGCTAGTTGGGTTTGATGTCACTTAATTTTTTTATATCTTCCAATTGATGTCAAGTTTGACATTCTCAAACGAGTTCATATTCTAGAGATGATGGCCTTTATTGTGATTTTGCTCACCTTCTGTACAGGTAATGTTGACTTTTTTATTCACCATTATAAATAAAATGATGATATATGGATGTACTGGAATATATTCTCATATTTGTTTTGGATGATTGGTAAAATTTGGGGACTTAATGTTTGGTCAAACTATTATATGCATCTTGTTACAAAAACAATTACATTTTGAGTGGGTTCATAGCTTTGTACATAAAGCGTTGATTTAAATTTTCTTTACAAAAAAAATTTGGGGGCGCTGCCCTTGAACCCCCGCCACTAAGTGTGCGGACATAAAAACATTTTCCTGGGTCTGCCAATGCCCACCACCGTCTGGAAGACTTTCGATACAAGGAATCCCTAAGCTAAGGATCCACCGCCACCATCATACTCGTTTTAGCTGAACACCAAATCAAACTATCGACTTTGATACCAATTATTATGCATTCCGAAAGGGTTAAATACCAGGGAGATTTTACACCAATGGATCATGTGCAACCACATAAATGAACCTAACTCCACACTTTAATCGAAAATCTTAAGGCTCGAGTTCATGGATCTTCTTCACACTTATATGATACTCAACTTTTTTATTTATATCCAATGTGAGACTTCACCTTATACTTATATTCAAATGCTACTTTTTCTAGTTCAACAAATTTATGTACTCGCCTTAAATTTCCACTTTTAATAATTATAATATTTGAGTTTAGATTTATGATTTTCTTTTTAACAAAAATCAAACCATCAATTTTCTTCTACTTAAAACCCTCAAATCCTTTTTTATTCAAAAATAATTTACAAATTGAATAAACTTTTTATTATTTAAAATTTACTAATTAAAACATCAAAATTTATCATTTTTATAAAAAATGCAAAATTTCCCTCTTCAAATCATAATCCTACATCTTATTAAATTATTTGAGTTTATTCAAGTTTTAACTAAATTTCTTGTTTTAAAACTTTTAAAGTTATTTTATACTCCAATTTTATCATAAACATCCCAATATTTGAATAAAACTAATAAATTGAGGGTTTTAAGCAAAAAATAACGAGAAATCAAATTTAACTAATTTTAAAAACAAAAAATTAATTAAATAAAAATTTAGAAAAAATAACATTTAATATAAAATAAAGAATTAAAATATAATAAATATAATTTCTACTATAAATATTGATGTATAAATTTCATTTTATAATAAGTAGAAGAAATTCAGCATTTTGGTTCCCAATTTACCATTTTACAGTAATTGGAATAAAATTATTGGAAGCCTTGAGAATCTTATATATCAGATATATGCCGATGTTAGAGAGTACGTAGTCACTACTCACAAATTTCGTGGCAGCACACTTGATAGTTGATAAACAATCCTAGCCCCACGTTTTAAATAATGACGCGAGAATATTTTATACTGTTTGATATTTTGAGAAAAAAAATCTAAAATAAAGTTTAATAATGGCTTAATATCTAATTTGGTCCCTTAATTTATTTCAAATGCTTAATTAAATTTCTTAGTTTTTTTAACTATACAACTAGGTTCTTTTATTTTTTAAATTGATTCAATTAAATTCTTTATGTTCAATCAAAATGACGCTGTTATTTTGTAAATTCTGATCATTTTGTTTTACTATTAGTGGTGACTTGGAACCGATACAGCGATACTACATTTATTATTATTTCTGATTAAAGAAAATATAATTAATATGATTTTTTTAAAAAGTTGACAGAAAGTGTCAGTTTTTAACCCTCATTTTATTTATTATTCATTAAATAAATGAAACCAATAGAAAGTGGGGGGAACATGCCATCACACCCTTCCCTCCGTTTCAACAGCTACTATTTGTATTTTTTTCTAATACCAAGACAATACCAAATTATCAAGAGGATGATCTTAGAAGATGTTATTTTTAAGATTTGATAGTGTTAAAGATTTATTATTAGAGTAAGATTTATGTTATATTATTTTTGAAATAATTCCAGTTAAAAGGAAATATATATATCATAATGTAAATATATTTGGAATTATATTTTAAAATAATTTATTATGAAATTAATTAAATCATCAAGTATCAGTTCAAATAATTAACATTAATATAATTTTTTCCTTCAATTCCAACCAAAAATAGATGACACTTTTGATAATAATTTTTAAAGTTTAGCTTAAAAGGTAAATTAAAAAAAAAATTCACTCAATTTTTGTTATTCCAAATCAAGTGTAGAAGTCAAGGAGGTCTATCTTAACTGGTTTGATTCCTACCACTAATAAAAAAAAGTGCGCAAATCACAAAAAATAATTTTTTCTTTAAAAAAAAGTAAAAAAGAAACGTGCAAAAAATTCACAAAGTAAAAGGATATCCTAACAAGGGTAACGTCTATAATAATAACATTTTTTTAGAGCTGTGTATATAAAAATATTTAAATATTGACATATTTACTACCATGCGTTTATTAAAATTTAAACTAAATAATTAATAATATATTAGAAATTTAAAATAATATAAAAATTACTATTCTAAATTATAAAATATGTATTTAATACTGTGTAAGACACGGAGTACTAATATGGATTAAAAGACAGTAAATTACAAATAAACAAATTATGTATTGTAAAGTAAACTTATGATATTGAATATGAAGAAAAAAAAGAAAAGAAAGAAATACAAGTAGCATGTCTGTAATTAATTTTCAAAAATATGTTTACCTTTGACACTTAATTACGGTAAAAAAAAATTATATTTTTAAAAAGTTAAATGAACATCAATTTATGAGAAGTCTCCGTAATATTGATAGTATTAAATATTACCTAAAAATTATAGTATAAAAGTTAGGAAGAATCTTTTCCTCATAAATAGTTGCCTAAAAAAATAGTAAGCATAAAAGTTAGGAACAATCTTTTTCTTTATAAATAGTTACCTAAAATAATAGAAGTATAAAATTTAGGAAGAATATTTTACCACAGAGAGGTCCCGCCAGTCCCACCACAATTTCTTTTAGGTTTTAAAAGATGAATAGTTTTAAAAAATATTTAACAAAAGTCACTATAAAGTACTTTCTATAATTTTAAAATATTAGTATGTTGTTTGAGTATCTTAATTTATTTTTTAACAATGGCACTGATTAAGCAAATTTTTTACCTTTTAATATCATTAAAAAGATATACACTATAGCACAATTTTTTTCTATATTAAAAGTAACAAAATATTGGGGACAGGTGCCAGTGCCACTAATGCTGCGTTTAAGATTTGTCTTTTGTACCGTACTGCTATCAGTGCTATGCAATTTTGGGTGTCATTTTCATAATTTCATCTAACTTATACAATTAACGTCGGTATTGAATATAGTATTAAAATTTTAATTTTAATTAAAAATAGTAATAAAAACACATAAAGAACTGTACTTATTTTTTTCCTTTCTTATTTAGCAATATTTAGATGTAATTTTAGTATTTTAAGTGTCATTTTCAAATTAAAATCTAGAACTTTCTCTTGATAAGTCATCCAATTAAAACCACCATTTAACAAAAAAAAATCAAAATCAAAATTTTAAGGAGTATTTCATTACTCTTTTTTCATTTTTTTGTCTACTTAAAAATAATTTCATTTGTAGTAAATAATTATTGTATTTACATGTTTCTGTGTGCATAATTGGAATGGAAAATTACTTAAAAATTGAGTTGCAGAATGTTGTTTCTTTTTTCTTTTTTGATCGGCACAGTATGTTGTTTCTTGTTTTCATGTAAATAAATTCATCACGTGTCAAATGTTATCAGTTTCATTAATGTTTCTGTGTGTATTTCTTTTTCTTTTTCTTTTTTTTTTTTCCTATTTGCCACTCTCTGTTTGTCAACAGCAACATTCATACTCGAGTCAAAGGCTGTGGCTTGCGTCTTTGTTAAGATTTTGAGGACATGTTCACAAATCACAACCCTTCCCGAGAACCTGCTTTTTTGTCTCAAAGGAATAAGACATTCACTTTGAGTTCAGCTTTTCGTTCCTTTTATGTCAAAAAAACCACAACACACGGGTGGGTAATAGAATTGCAGTGAAATTGGAGAGAAAACAAAAAAACACACTCAAACATGGAGCGCTATGAGATCCTCAAAGATATTGGTTCAGGAAATTTTGCTGTGGCCAAGCTTGTTAGAGACAACTGCACCAATGAGCTTTTTGCTGTCAAGTTTATTGAGAGAGGCCAGAAGGTGTTGTTCATCTTCTTCACCTTTTCAATTTCAGTTTCATTTTTTTTTTCTTTGTTGGTAATTATTTGTTATTTATCTGGGTTTGTAATGGTTTGAGTGTGTGATTTTGTTTGTGGTTTACTGTGGAACTATGTGCTGCAGATTGATGAGCATGTCCAGAGGGAAATCATGAACCATAGATCATTGAAGCACCCCAATATTATTAGATTCAAAGAGGTTAGTAAAAGCAAAGTCATGCTCCTAATGATGAGTAAAAGGATGTCTTTTATTTTCAGCTAAATGATAAAATTCTGCAAAATAGTAGATTCGTTTTTGGTCTTCAAGACTCCTACTATTTGTACCGCCTTTCTGTTAGGTTAATCCGTGCTTATATGCTCATCTAATTTTTAGATGTAATTTTTTTAAGCCTTCTTTGTTTAATTTACGGTCCAAGGTTTTTAAATTACAGTTGCGATCATGATTTTGTTGTGTTTCTTTATATGGTGGAAAATTACAGACAAATGTAGTCATAATTGCGGTTGCGAACGGTAAAAAAAAACCTTGAATTTGTGGCTAAAGTCACAGTTGCAAACCCTTTTAAAACCTCGTCACTGTCTATTTTTTTTATTGTGAAATATTTCTTTGCCAATTTTTTTTATTGGTAATATATGAGCATGTGGATATTGCCCAAAAAACAAAGACAAACATGTGAAATGTCAAATGTGAGATGCAGAGAATGTGTGTCGTGGTGGTGGAAAGTACTTGCCACTGTCATGGAAGATGGGAACTTGGGGGTACTCATTATGACTTTGAATATTGATCTACTTTTATATTTTGGTCTCCTATTTTGTTATTCTACCCTTTATTGAAGTGGGTTGAGAATCAGAATTGAACTTAGAATAATACAAAGGTCCCCGCATCAAACTTATTCGGATGAATTTATCAAAAAAAAAAAATCTCATGATGTTTTTAGTTTAGACGGTGTAATTAAAAAAAACCATTCATGAAATTCCTTCTTATATTTCATTTTTCACTAATTTTTCTATTTTCTCCTTTCCCTGTGCTTTGTGGGTGGTACTGGTAGTGTTCTGTTCTTCCCTTTGAATAAATTTTAATTTTATATATGATGAACCATGTACTATTTATTTTTTCAATGCAAACATACTTCCATTGGAATAATATTCCAACCAGTTTCAAAAGAAGGAAAAGTATCCTTTTTTGTGTGAGCTTTGATGACTCTACATCCAGGTCCTCTTGACACCAACTCATTTAGCCATAGTAATGGAGTATGCTTCTGGAGGAGAACTCTTTGAGAGGATATGCAATGCTGGTAGATTCAGTGAGGATGAGGTAATATAGAAAGTAAGATACTATTTGATTACTTTATATTGTCTAGATTTTATCTTGTTGTACAGGCTCCATTTGATGAAGCCCAAAAGGTTGAACTTAGTCCATATATGGTTAATTTGGTCCTGTTATGCTAGTATATGCATTATTTCATTCAGAAACTTTGGTCTTTAAGGCCTGTTACTTTTCATCAGGCAAGATTTTTCTTTCAGCAATTGATATCAGGAGTCAGTTACTGTCATTCAATGGTACGAAACTAAGCCTAACATGTACCATGAATCATGTTCCTTCACAATGTATAGATATTGATAGTTAAAGGAATGTCTATGCAGCAAATTTGTCATAGAGATCTGAAACTTGAAAACACACTTTTAGATGGAAGCACTGCACCACGAGTCAAAATTTGTGACTTTGGTTACTCAAAGGTAGTATATAATGTTAACAAGGATTACTCCACTAGATGAATCCATCTTCTTAAAGTGATGTTAATTTGTTCATATCTTGTCTTTTAGTCATCAGTATTGCATTCACAACCTAAGTCTACGGTAGGAACTCCAGCTTACATTGCACCTGAGGTTCTTACAAGGAAAGAATATGATGGAAAGGTGAGGTCTTATTCTTCCCAATTGCTTATCCTTGGTCTTGGTCATGGTTTGGTTTTTTTCTACAACTTAGATACATGTGGTCCTTTTTGTGTTCTGTTTGATGTTGTCTTTTCTAACTATGTTTTCATTGAAAGCTATAGATTGCAGATGTTTGGTCTTGTGGAGTCACCTTATATGTGATGTTAGTTGGGGCTTATCCTTTTGAAGACCATGAAGATCCAAGAAACTTCAAAAAAACCATTGGTGTAAGCGATAAGTGATAAGTGATAACTGCAAACTTATTGAATCATTAAACAATATGAAGTCTATAAATAAGAGTTAGTTGTTTAGTTGCACATTTCCTGACATGGTGTTTCAATTGGACCCTTTGTGGCTTATTACAGAAGATACTTAGTGTCCAGTATTCAGTCCCCGATTATATACGAGTTTCCATGGAATGTAGACGTCTTGTATCACAAATATTTGTGGCAAGTCCTGAAAAGGTAATTGATTTGATTTCTAAAATCTAATTGTTTTCTACATCTATAAATTCCTACTAGATTGAAGATTTAATTGCTTAAATTCTGGAGCACACTGTTTATATAAAAATAATCTTCATATTTATTCTCAAGTAACTTAAAAGTTCTGTTATTCTCTTACCAATGCATGTTTTGGCTTCAAGTATGTGTAGTTAGTGTGTTTTGGGCACACTTCTAGCGATGCTTATTCTTTACACCATCTTTGGCATCTTGTTGTGAATCTTCTATTGAAATGTATGTAGCTTCCTTTCCCATTGTATTGAACCATTAATCGCATTTTGCAGAGAATAACGATACCAGAAATCAAAAACCATCCATGGTTTTTAAGGAACTTGCCCATAGAACTGATGGAAGGTGGAAGCTGGCAAATGAATGATGTAAATAATCCATCACAAAGTGTTGAGGAAGTCCTGTCTATTATACAAGAGGCAAGAAAATCTCTTGATGTTCCCAAGGTTGGAGGCCTTCTTATAGGGGGCAGCATGGACCTGGATGACTTGGATGCTGATGAAGATCTTGAAGATCTAGAAACAAGTGGTGAATTTGTGTGTCCTATTTAAGTGTGTACATGAACAAGCTGAGCTATAGTTTGCTGTGAAAATGTAAATAGATTTTTCTGTAGGGCTAAAATTCCTTGATGGTTAACTTAATTTTTCAATTAAGATCAGTGGCCCCACTTGTATGGCTTGTTATTTATTACTTTTGACATTTAAAGGTTTTGTTTCCTTATGTTCATTTTGCCCTCTCCCCCATCACACGTGTGGATGTGCTTAGATTTAGGAACTTCCAAAACCATGTGCCGTTTTCCTAGAGAAGTAACACCATATGTTCCAAAGATGAGAATATTAAATAAAGCAAGTTGTGGCAGGTTCCATTTTTGCATCATGGGAAACTGAAATATGGGAAGTAAGTAGACCTTTGGTAGTGGATTTTACTTTATATTGTAGAGTGGGAATTGAGCAAGTATAGCACTCCTTGGTTGGAGGCTTTGCCCTCAACCATGACGTCCCCCTCATTATGTAGGATTTATCTGTATATCTGCATTTATCCTTTTAACAACAAAAAAAAAAAAAACTATTGTAATTAGGAGTTTTGATCTTTTCAGTAGATTATAAGACTAATATTTCAATTCAGATTTTAACTTTGGTATGTTTACAATGAAACAGAGATAAAAATAAGTGAAATGAATAATAAAATGAATTAGAACCCACATTTTCATATTATATTTTAATTCAAAATTTTCATCTCAATTTATTTTCATTTCAATTCACTCTACCAAACATACTTGTCTCTTCCAAAGAATGTATTTTGTAAAAATTGATCTCAAATCCTTCTCCAAAAACTCAATTTATATTGTCAACTGAATCATATCAATTAAGTTACATGTCTTTTCAATTCATATCTACATTTTCATTTTGTGATATAGTAATCTCAGTTTTCATTTCATTTCATTCCACTCTATCAAACATATTTGTCCCTTCCAAAGAATGTATTTTATAAAAATTGATCTAAAATTCTTCTCCAAAAACTCAATTTATATTGTTAATTGAATCACATCAATTAAATTGCATGTCTTCTTTTCGATACATATCTACAGCTTCATATTGTGATCTAGAAATGTTATATTTATTCAAAACTTAGATAGAAACGAGCGTTGCAAATTATTCTGTTATAATTTTGGCATGAGCATGCTGCTGGCCACTTGTGGGACCGGGTTCTCAATGTAACAATTGAATCTTCAATTCTGAGGTCAAGCTATTTTTGGCACATTGAATCAAAACATTTGTACCGTACGGAATCAATCAACATTGCCGACACTTTTTTTTGTTATCCCTACCAAACAAACAATTGTCCCTTGTGGAATCGGTCAAGAAAGCCAACAGTATATGTAAGCCAATTGTTAGTACGTAACTTTATTTTGCTTTTTTTTGTGTTTATAATTTTCGTCACTATGTAAAAAAAAAAAAAAAAAAACTATTTAGAGTTAGTTTTTGAATTTTTTTTTTTCTGCTCATAACAACTCAGAAACCTGTTATTTAATAGCATTCACTCGAGCCGATAAAGAAAATTATGTAAAACTTTCCATAACTTTAATTTGATATTTCAGTTCTTCTCGTTTACTAAAAATTGCTTCCAAGATATTGTCCTCGTGTTAAGTACAATGGCACCTACAATTTCGAAACACTGAGGAATTCCAACTGTTATGCCTCAATAATTGCTTAGGCTATCAGGAACAAAGCAAAACATATTTGTTGTGTAGGCACGATAGGATTGTTTAACTCAATAAACACTATGCTTATATTCTTGAGTCCTTGACAATTAGCCAAAATTGAAGTCCAAGTCCAAAACATTGCACGTACTAAGATCTGTTACTTTTCCTTATCAGTGCACCCAAAATAATTTCATAAGCACCTAGAACGAAGTTGCACAAATCAATAAGCATTCAAGATATTCACATCTATCAATTTATCGACAAGAACAGCGATGGAATTGCATCTGTGGACTACTTTTAAAATTTCAATTATGAATTTTAAATATTAGGATTTAGGATGGCCATAGTCCATGGTGAGATAATGGTTCACAATCTTAAAGAACTGAAAATCTCAAATTGGAATTCATCTTCTCTATTCTGCTCATTGTCCTTCCACAGAAGCCAGATTTTCATATCTCAAGATAATTTAAGCATGCTAATTGAAATAACCAACAAAAAAAAATATATATGTTTTCACTAATATGCAAAAGAATTGTGGAAGACAGTTACTTACACGGCAAGCCAGCCCAACTTATTTGTTCCAGAAGATCACCTCGAAATACATCTAATAAATTGGAGTTCAGTGAAGGATCACCTGCAAAAGTAATGAAAAAGTCAACTTAACTCCCCATCAAGATGCTCAGTTTCACGGCAAGTTAATTTTCAAACATATATAAAATTTATTTATGTAAAAAATTATATTATTAGATTAAAATTAATGATATAAAATTTATCATATAAACTTATATGTATATTAAATATATTAAAAAATTAATATTACATATATACCAATATTAATTATTTTTAATATAATTAACTTATTAATTTAATTAATTAAAACGTCATACAACACGAATTTCATCTCCACATTCACTAGAAATGTGGACTTACAGCCCACATTCTTAATGGATAAACCCATAATGTCAAGTTTACCTAAGCACAATATTTGAAAACGACATTCTAATATACTTTTCTGAAAATAAAATTACAGTAAATAGAATTCCTCTTAAACTAATATATCTATTATCATAAAAAGAATTTTAACTACAGTTAATTAATATAGAAAATCCTTATTATCACGTATGTAAATAATTTTTTTTATTCTTATTCATAAATTAACATTTCTGAAAATCTTGTTTTTGAAAAATATTTTTATTCACTTCTATTAAATAGGAGAAAATTTGATTCTTCTATCGCATTCCTTGTATTATATACTTCCAAAGAGAAACATCAGAAAATGACTGATCAGAAACTTGAATAGCCAACGCAATTGAAACGTTTTCGTTTCTTTATTATCAATAGAAGTACTCATCCTTGGCAGTTCAAACGCATTACTAGGTAGTATACACATACAAACACAGAACACAACATCAAAGTGACAACCATCGATTAATAATAAATATATAGGACAAAAAAAAAAGAACAAAGATATCTTCTCTTGTTGGTTTTGAAGGCACTTTTACACTCCTAGAGGGACAAGAGGTTGCTGCGATCTGATCCTGCTCTTTCTCAAACGCTCAGCGATGATGAAAGCAAGCTCAAGAGATTGTGAAGCATTGAGCCTTGGGTCACAGTGTGTGTGGTAACGTGAGCTCAAGTCATCAAATGTGACCGTCCTTGACCCACCAATGCACTCGGTCACATTCTGACCCGTCATCTCTAGATGAACCCCTCCTGGGTGGCTTCCTTCTTGCTCGTGCACATCGAAGAATGCTCTCACTTCAGCCTGTACAATTAAGAGCATGTTTGGTTAACCATTCAAAAAATACTTTTGAATGTTGAATGTATTTTTAGAAAGTAAACTCACTAGTAGGTTTGCACAATAATTTTTTTTATTCTTATTCATAAATTAACATTTCTGAAAATCTTGTTTTTGAAAAATATTTTTATTCACTTCTATTAAATAGGAGAAAATTTGATTCTTCTATCGCATTCCTTGTATTATATACTTCCAAAGAGAAACATCAGAAAATGACTGATCAGAAACTTGAATAGCCAACGCAATTGAAACGTTTTCGTTTCTTTATTATCAATAGAAGTACTCATCCTTGGCAGTTCAAACGCATTACTAGGTAGTATACACATACAAACACAGAACACAACATCAAAGTGACAACCATCGATTAATAATAAATATATAGGACAAAAAAAAAAGAACAAAGATATCTTCTCTTGTTGGTTTTGAAGGCACTTTTACACTCCTAGAGGGACAAGAGGTTGCTGCGATCTGATCCTGCTCTTTCTCAAACGCTCAGCGATGATGAAAGCAAGCTCAAGAGATTGTGAAGCATTGAGCCTTGGGTCACAGTGTGTGTGGTAACGTGAGCTCAAGTCATCAAATGTGACCGTCCTTGACCCACCAATGCACTCGGTCACATTCTGACCCGTCATCTCTAGATGAACCCCTCCTGGGTGGCTTCCTTCTTGCTCGTGCACATCGAAGAATGCTCTCACTTCAGCCTGTACAATTAAGAGCATGTTTGGTTAACCATTCAAAAAATACTTTTGAATGTTGAATGTATTTTTAGAAAGTAAACTCACTAGTAGGTTTGCACAATAATTTTTTTTCAAAAAACTCAGTTTGCAAACTTAAGTTTAATCCAAACATGTACTTAGTGCAGTGATTAAAGTTAGTGGCCTCAATAAACATGCTCAATTTTCTCAAAACTTTGTTATCTCACTAAACTGAATAAAGTAACAGTGCAATCATGTTTCATTGTTTCTCGCTGTTAGTTGACAACTGACAAGAATAAGAACATTAACACCCACATGGGCCCCCAAGCGACCACTCCCACCTAATGATAGATAAATGTAACCAATTCCACAATGATGTCTTTGGAACCAAAAATGACTTGACTAGTCCACTGTTTCACCTACTTTTTCAAGTAGCCCTTTTTCGACCTACCACTCCTGCGTTCTAAATATTATATATCCTTCAGGTTTGGTAGCCCACCATTGACGACCTCAGTTCAGATGCCAGTATATTCTATTCACATCCATCATTTTTCTTTTAACTTTTTTTTTTTTCATATTATATTATCTACTACATCTACATTTTTGTCTCTTTTTTATTTCTTTCTCTTTGTTTACTAGTGTGAGATGTGCATGCATCATTTTCTAAAAACAAAATCTCTTTCCAGTGTTTTTCCTTCTTTCAAACAGAAATTTCAAGAGAGAACTTATTTTATCCAAAGATTATGACAAGCACAGAGTGAAACAATTATATTTTCTTCTGAGGAAGAGGACAATAACTGAAATTTGATTTTAATCCTAGCATGCACATATTTAAAGCTACTCAACAGCCACCAGTAACCAATTGAAATAGAAAGAGACACGAGAATCATACCCTGATGAAATCGAAGGGGCGAGTTTTAAGACCACACGGAGCTTTAATAGTGTTTCCATGCATGGGATCACTGACCCAGGTGACAATTTGCCCTGCTCTGCGCACTGCCCTGATGAGATGTGGAAGCTTCACCCTCATATTTTCAGCTCCCATCCTCGTAATCACAGTTATTCTCCCTGGTTTGTTTTGGGGATTCAAGATCTCAATGAGTCTAACAAGCTCATTTGGATCCATCTTGTCACTTACCTGCCAATGCATAAAAAACACACTATAAAAAACACAACAAAACTTCAATAAAGCAAATTAAAGCCTCTTACATGCCAAGGAATGAAAATCAAATACTTAAGAATGATAACAATTAATCAAGTCCAAACCTTAATTCCCAAGGGATTAGCAACTCCTCTTAGAAACTCGACATGGGCACCATCAAGCTGCCTGGTTCGCTCCCCAACCCAGAGCATATGGGCTGAACAGTCATAGTAGAGACCAGAAGTTGAATCCAACCTGGTGAGGGATTGTTCATAAGGCAACAATAAGCACTCATGAGATGTCCAGAATTCAGTTGTTCTCATTATGGGGTGGTCCACTGTGAGCCCAGCAGCCGCCATGAATCCAAGAGCCTCATCAACTCGGTTAGCAAGCTCTCGGTACCTACCATACCAAAAACATGATTAAATGTTTAATTATAATTTACCTAAAGTCACACTAACATTAAAGAACAACATAATAGACCTTGGAAAAAAAAAGTAAGCAGGCACATTCCTCATATCAAAGGGCATTTTCATAACTTCATTCTTATACTTCTTCTGTTAAATAAAACAACAAAAATGCACACACCAAACACTATATATTTTCCCAAACTAGGAAAAGTGTAAAAAATGTGTAAACATCATGATGCTGAAATAAAAAAGGGCATGAAAGAAATCAGGGACCGTCCTCTGGTGAAAAATACTGATTTTCCAAAAATATACCCCAGCAATCTATGGTGTTTATTTCTGAGTTAAATACCACAAAATTAGGAAATCCATACATCCCCATCTCTTTAATGCACCATCAACTTTAGCTCCGTGTATGCATATTCACATCAACTACACAAATATGAATACAAATCTAACAGTTTTGGAAAGATATTTGTTTAACCCAGCAATCTATGGTATTTATCTCTTAGTGAAAGACTACAAAATCAAGAAATACGTACACTCTCGGTTCTTTAATGCAAATCAAATTTAGCTCCATACACATCGACTTCACAACTACACACACAACCTAATAATTTTAGAAAAATATTTGTTTTTACTTTACCATTTAATATTTCTTGTAAAATGTCAAATCACCTACAAAAGAAGAAAGCAAAAACAGGATATCTTTTTAATGGGTGAAAAGGTAAATATATAAGTAAAGAGCAATAATAATAGAGTTCTGCCTTCCGAGTATGTACTAGTGGAGACATAAAATTACGGAAAAAACAAGATTGGCATATGATTTTAAATAATCACATCTCACAAATATGGGTGAGTGAGGGTTAACAAGTAAATTGGGATTACGAATGAAATTTCCCTAAAGTCCATCCCTTATGTGAAAGAAAAGTCAGTGAACAGTAAACTACAATCATCAGATACCATTGTGTGAGAAGAATTCATGTAACTCGTGCTGATTTAGCATAAAATTTTCAAAACATTGCGACCCGGACGAGTCCCCATTTGATAGAGAAACAAAACAACCACCCAATACCCTCCTACACCACACATGCATCACCACTTATCACAAAATATCAATCACCACTTTACCTTATCTCATATGAAAAAAAAATAATAATAATAATTAAAAGAGCCTTCATTCTTGTTACCCAATTTTATAAGAGTCAGTATAAAAAATTTACATCAACAAAACTAAATACTAATTATTATTAAAGTCAACCAACACTCCCATGCACTATTTTACTATTCATAAAATCTCACAAACCAAAAGAAAGAAGCCCAAATCTAGATACCCCCTTTTTCCGGTTACAAGCCAACCTAGATTCCATGTAAGCGAAAACTCAAAGTAAATCAGAGAACCTTAAACCGATGAAAACAACAACAAATTCAAAGGAGGCAGGATTGTTCCAATTCCAACAAAAATTTAAAAATTGTAATTGCAAATTGCAAATTAATAAAATATAACAAATACCTATCTCCCTGTTCGCTGTGATCCGTGAAGTCCAAATTCCACTGAGTAACCCTCTGCATAGCAGCATAACCACCGGTGGCGAAAGCTCTGAGAAGATTCAGCGTCGCCGCGGCTTGGCAATAAGCCCTAATCATCCTCTGCGGATCCGGAATCCTCGACTTCTCGTCAAAGGAGTCTCCGTTAATGTTGTCCCCTCTGTAACTCGGAAGCTTCACGCCGTTCTTCTCCTCAAACGAATCCGACCTCGGCTTCGCAAATTGCCCCGCCATTCTCCCCACCTAAACAAACACAACAACACAAATTCTCATTTCACACCTTACAAAACAAATTTTATCCTCTTTTATGTCAATTCACAATGAAACATTACCACAAACAGGTATTCTTTTGATCCAAAAAGACACATTTAACAAATTGACACTTTAATATTCCATTACTCCCTCCGGTCCTTTTTACGAGGAATCATACTAAGTTTTGATAGTGGTCCTATTCGATTCGAACAAGATTGTATAAAAAAAATATGTTTGTGTTTGTTACCATTTATTTACCTTGATGACGGGCATTTGGCCGCCGAACATCATGACGACGCTCATTTGGAGGATGATGCGGAAGGTGTCACGGATATTGTTGGCATTGAACTCCTTGAAGCTCTCGGCGCAGTCTCCGCCCTGGAGGAGGAAGGCATTTCCCATGGCGGCCTCGGCGAGGTGCTCCTCGAGCGTACGGGCCTCGCCGGCGAAGACGATGGGAGGGAAGGCGTCGAGGGTGCGGAGGACGGACTCGAGATCCTCCTGGTTGGGGTATTCGGGCAGCTGCAGGGCCTTCTTGGACTTCCAGCTGTCCACGGCCCATTTGGTTGGCCGGGCCGCGGCTGGGGATGGAGATTGTTGGGCTTGGGGCTTGGGCTTGTCGGTGACGACGGGGTTTTTGGCGGGCTCGGCGGCGTGGACGGCGAGGATGGAAGGGGATGGGCCGGTCTTGGGCCGGAGCCCGGGCCTGATGTTGGGAATGAAGGGGTTGGACTGGGGGATTAAAGATTTGATGGGAATGAGGGAGTTGGAAGTGGAGGAAATTGCCATTGTGAATGGAAATGCAATTGGTGTGTGGGCTTCGTTTGGAGTCACAGAGGGATTGTGAGGGGGTGGCTGAAAAGGGTTTGGTAAGGGTTTTATAAGAGACGGCTCTGGTGTGGGTTGTTGCAGTGTGTGCGCGTCTGGGATCGTGGTAGTTGGGGAAGGGTGTTTTCGTCAATTTGACGGTATTTTGGGTACTGTTGGAATTGTGCTACTTGGCAATCATTTCAAATTTGCTTCGTGTTTTTCGATTTTTTTTAATTGTTTTTGTTTTGCGATCTTTACCTACTAATCGCCCCTTTTTTTTTTCGTGGAGTTAACGATCCAGCTGAACAACATTTTTTAGGGTTTTTTTTTTATAAATAATTAAAACATTTTTAGGGTTAAATTCATTTTTTCAGAAAATCTTTTTAGTTTGATTTAGTCCCTGAAATTTAAAGTAGAGTACTTATTAATACTAGTAGAAACACAAGGAGTTTATATCTCTACATTTTTATTGTGCTAATATTTATACAATTTATCTTATTATTGAGTTATGGTGTTTTTTTATCCTTCTTTATAAAAAAAAACAAATTTGTTTTCTATAAAGAAGTAGTTTTGTTTTTCAAATTTTTAAAGATGAATGACATAATCAACTATTATTTAAAAGCTATCATATTTTTAATTTTTAATTTCTAAATTAGCTCATTACTTTATTTTTATTTTTTTAAAATAAATCACTATTATCTGAAAACCAATGATTTTATTTTATTTTTAAAATTCTAAAATTTATTGTTTAAAATGATCAATTTTTTAATTTTAAAATTCCAATTCAATGCATTTTTGTCATTAACTTTTTAAAATATAACTTTGTGTCTCCACTACACTTTTTTTGGTGTTCTTTTTTTAAATTTGTCCATATTTTTTTGTTTTTAATTTTAATTTAAAACAAATAATATAAAAACTAGTCAGATTGTTAAATTAGGAGAATTTTCACCTATTCTAAATTTTTTAGGACATGCGAAAAATAATAACAGATCAAGTCATTAACGTTAATTTTAACAAATTTTAAAAAAATAAAAAAACCATTGAGATTTTATTTTTTCAAAAATAATTGAATTAAAAATTAGCTCATTACTCTATTCTTATTTTTAAAAAAATCACTACTATTTAAAAACTAATTGTTTTATTTTATTTTTAAAATTCCAAGCATATACATCAACATCAACAGTATATTTAACTTAAGTTAAAACCCAAGTTAATTGGGATCAATGGTAGATGAACACAATGATAAATAAAAAATAAGACAAAGAAAGAGAAAGGAAGAGAGGAAGAAAAATTGGAAAAAAGACAAAGAGAGGAATAATAAACTAAAATAAAAGAGGGATGAAAGGGAGAGGAAAGAAAAGGAAAAGAACTAAAAAAAAGGAATGACTGGAATATAGAACTACTAATGGGTTTAACCCTCCACCAAACTTTATATCTTTTCTCCACTCCGTCCTGAGACATACCGCTAGTCAATTTATATCTCACTCCATTAGGTCTTGTTTAACTACCTTTCTCCATGTAAGTTTCGGTCAACCTTTACCTCTCTTTGTGTCGAGCTTTTGGTAACAAACTCTTGCTCTCACGGGAGCATTCAGTGACCGTCTCATGACATGCTCAAACTATCTCAATCTATGCTCCCCCATCTTTTCACATATCGGTATCACTAATACCTTTCATCGAATATCCTCATTTCTTATCATATCCATCTTTGTATACCCACACATCCACCTTAACATCCTCATTTCTGCTACCCCTATTTTATGTTCATGTTGTCTATGTGCTGGCCAACATTCTGATCCATATAACATTGTTGGTCTTACAGTTGCTCTATAGAATTTTCCTTATAGCTTAAAGGGTATTTTGCGGTCACACAAAAACCCTGATGCACTCTGCCATTTCATTCACCCTGCGTTGATTCTATGATTTACATTCTCATCAATCTCATCACCTTTTTGCAAAATTAATCCCAAGTATCTAAAAACATCTTTCTTGGGTACCTCTTGACCAAGTAGATGCACTGTGTCTTGATCACCATCTCTTATCCGTGAAAACTCACACTTCATATACTTCATCTTGCTCTTACTTATCGTGAATCCTTTAGACTCCAAAGTGTTTCTCCACAATTCTAGTCTCCTATTAACATCATCTTTGGTCTCATCAATAAGCACGATATCATCTGCAAAAAGCATACACCACGACACTTCCTCTTGAATATCTCTCGTTAGTTCATCCATCACTAAGACAAAGAGATAAGGACTAAGAGCTGAACCTTGGTGAACACCGACCGTGATAGGAAAATACTTTGATTTTCCATTATAAGCTTTCACACATGTGGTAGCCCCATCATACATATCCTTGATTGCCTTGACATACTTTAATGCTATTTTTTTCTTTTCAAGAGTCCACCATAAGACTTCTCTTGGGACCCTATCATATGTTTTCTCAAGATCTATGAATACCATATGTAAGCCTTTATTCTTTTCCCTATACCTTTCCATTAATTATTGCATCAAGAAAATAGCTTCCATGGTACATCTTCCTAGCATAAATCCAAATTGATTTACGGAAACCTTGGTCTCCTTCCTTAGACGATGTTTAATAACTCTCTCCCACAACTTCATAGTATGACTCATAAGCTTGATGCCCTTATAGTTAGAACAATTTTGAATATCTCCCTTGTTTTTGTAAATAGGGACAAACATATTTTTCCTCCAAGCATCAGACATTTTATTTGATTGAAGAATCTTATTGAATAGATTGATCAACCATTTTACTGCCACATCTCTCAAGCCTCTCCACACTTCAATAGGGACATCATCGAGTCCCAAAGCTTTATTATTCTTCATCCTCTTTAAAGTCTCCTTAACTTCATGTGTATTAATTTTTTGCATAAATCTTCTATTCAGATCACTAGAAACGTCTTCCAAATCCACCTCACTCTTGTCGCCATTCTCATTAAAAAGTTTGTTAAAGTAGTTTAACCATCTTTCGCTTACATCTTCATCCCTTACCAAAAGTTTTTTATTTTCATCCTTGATACATCTAACTTGGGTGAGGTCTTTACTCTTCTTACCCCTCATTTTTGTAAGTTTGTAAATATTTTTTTCACCATCCTTGATCCCAAGATTTTTATACAAATCGAAGGAAACTTGCCTCTAGCTTCTTGTACCGCTTTTTTTGAATTTTTTCTCACTACTCTAAACTTTTGCAAATTCTCATCATTGGGACATTTATGCAAAGATTTAAAGCATTCCTTCTTTTGTTTAATAGCCTCTTGCACCTCTCCATTCCACCACCACATTTCCTTTATAAGAACTTTGTTTCCTTTGCTTTCACCTAGCACCCTCCTTCCATCAAGTTTTGTTTTAAATTTTTAAATTAATATTTTAAAATCAAATGTGTTTGGTAAAAAAAAATGGAATTGAAATAGTTTTTAAATAATTTTTAAAATACTTTTGTATTATTTTTGAAACCAAGAAAAAAGATTTGATAAATTTTGTTTTTAGTTTAAAAAAAATACATTCTACCTTCTTACATTTGGTAATGACCATTTTTGTCACTACCGCACCAAAATTGACATTGGCATTATCATAAGCATTATCATAAACACCAATACCACTACTATTGGCTTCTCCACCACCATTATTATCATTGCACTAATATTATCACCATCGCACCTCCATCATTGTTGTTGCTTTTGTTGTTGTCATCATCACACACCATTAAGCCAATTTTAATAGAATAAAAAACTTTCAAAATGAGTTTATTTTAAAAATAAAAATTATAGAAAAACTAAGGGTGCAATAAGAGAGACATTATCTTCTTTGCTAATAGATGTAAAGGATATCCCCATCAAGCTTTAGTCTCCCCCATCTTTCATCCTTGAATCTCTTCAAAAACTTTCTTTAGCTCCTTCTTTACCACCAATGGTTCCTCAATCCACATTCCATCCACCACAAGCCCCTTTAGATTGTTCCTCTTTCGTCTTCCATTAATCATGGCATGGAAGAATTTTGTATTATCATCTCCATCTTTCACCCATCTACTTTTAGACTTTTGATATAGCAAAGATTCAAGTCTAGATGTTACTTTCCAGAACTCCACTAAGAGGTCCCTTCTTATAAGTAAATCTTCATTACTAATATCTTCCACCTCATGTTGGAAGTCAAGGTCGTTCATCTTCTTTATCAACTCCTTTCTTTTAGCATTTAAATCCCAAAGCACTTTATATTCCACTCAATCAATTTCCTTTTCAACCTTTTAAATTTTTTATTTAACACAAACACCTTCTTTCTTCTAATATTATAGCTTATAATCTTCATAAAGCCACTCCCTTGTAACCCTTCATGTCTTATTCCCCTCTTTTGTTTTTTATTTTCACATCCTTTTCTTCCAATTCCTCTACCTTTTTCATCACACTTTTCTTATCCTTCTCGGTTGTTACACCCATAATAATTCTTATTTTACACAAGCATTTTGCATCACTCTCATCGCTCTTCCACCATATGTTTTTCTATAATACCTTTGACTATATCTTTCAACACTTACCAGTTTTAGTTGGTCATCCTCACCTCCTCTGGTTCATTCCTTCTTTTGCCTCTGTTGCAGAAGATTTTGTTGACCATTTTCCTCTTTTTCATTGACCCCATTTCCCCCTGTTGCAACCTTCTTTAGTATGTTATCACCTCCTTTCTCCTTCATACAACTAATTAAAGTCTCCTGGGCCTTTACGACCATATCTCCC
>PYAF01001797.1:166717-180422 GCA_007407185.1 Glycine tomentella
CCCCCCCCCCCCCCCCCCGAAATTGATCCATGAATGTAGATCTGCACCTACAATATTCATTGACCCAAAATTTGTTTGGTTGTTATCCAAACACTTTGTTTGCCTTTTTTTGTAATATTTGGGCTTAGGCCTCTCTTCAACCCCTTGGACTGTCTCCCTTAATTGACCCACAATGTGGGCTTCAGAATGTTGGCCCTGGTCAGTTTCTTTTAGTTTTTCTAGACCTTTCTCCTTCTCCACCAAATCTTTCTTGTTTCGTACCTCCTCACATGCCTAAAGAACTTTTATGTTTCCAACTCCCCTTTCTTTTGCGTGTCTTCTTTTAAAATCTTATTACATATTTGATTATCTATACATCTATTGCTATCCATAGTTGGTATAGTCAGCACAAATCCTTTATTTGTCAGACTTTTATCCTCCACGGGCCTATGCTTTTCTACATCTTGTGCCTCTTTCCACGCATTTTTCCATTCATAGCTTTTGTTTGTCACATCATTCATCCCCACACGCCTTGCTCTGTTTCCAATGACTGATGATGCGGTGTTTTCTTTACGAAACATATTCAGAATGGATGTCGCAATACCAATCACCCATACGCTCTTCTCCTTACCCCTACCTTTATCGTCTCTTTCCACCCCTAGTCATACACCTTCATATTCAAAGCCTCCCTTGAAATTTGAGCATTCGGATACGCTTGACGACAAAGCTCCCAAATCAAGCCCTGCTATCAACAATCCCTCCTCCGACTTTGTAGATCTCTTCGCACTACCACAACAACCTTTCTCCTCTTTTGCCACTGTTTTCCCCAACAAGAGAATATAACAAATTTGTTTGTTAATTTTGATCCTTTTGTGAGTATTTGTCATCCCAATCCACATAGTGCTTGTCAGAATCCTTGTGCTGTCAAGTTTTGTGAAAGATGAAGTTTCTTTATCTAAAGCCTTGACTATTCCCATATTTACCAATATTTTTGTGAAACATTCTGTATTCCAAAACTATACTCGTAACCCAAAGCATCTCACCCACACAAGCCTATACCTTGTTGATTCTCCTGGCTTCCATGGCTCTATCGAGTGGAACATATTGCTCCGCCACTACTGATTGGCGTTGATGATGTCCTCCAATCTCTTTACTCCATCCACTTATAGTAACATTATATTTTCCCCCAAGTGTCTTGCCCTTACCTTCTTTATTCCTTCTAGTATAAACCTCTCATTAATACAACTTGCCTTCACTGGTTTAATTAACCATGCCACCCAGCATTTCTGGAGCCAATTTGAGTTATCTGTTTGTAAGGTGATAATATGGGTCTTTCCGGTCATCCTTATGTTGTTTGCATGCTCTATTTTCTTTTACCTCCCATTTTCTTTGAGTGTTTTTGCTTCCTTATGCTACCTTTTGGGCATATGTTCCTCTTGTTTTCTTGAAAGCATTGCCTAGTTCATTGTTGATGACCCTTCCCTATGCATTTTCTGTCCCTTTTTTCTTCCCTATCTTTTTGTCTTTTCCCTTCTCACCCTCATGTCTTTAAATTTTGGAAGGTTGACACACATTTTTTGATTTCCATTAAAGATGTTAATTAGTCGCCTCTACATCTCAACCAAATCTTCCACCTTGAAGAACTTCACAAACCCATATCTTTTTCCCCATTTATCCCTCCTTGGTACTATAAAGACATCTATGACCTTCCCCATCGCAAAAAAACTTTCCAAAGATCCTCTTCCATAAAAGCATGTGGGAAGTTTGTGAAGAAGAAGTTTGTAATATTCCTACAATCCCTCCATGTACCCTTGCCTCGTGTGTTTTGCTCTCTCACCCTATTTCGTCTCATCACTCTACTATTTGTTTCAAGCATTACCATTTTATTAACTTTCTTTTCTTATACTTAACCTGATATAAGTATTTTTGTCAATCGAACCTGTTCGTTTAGTTATTTTTAGATTCCTAATATTTTATCACTCCATTTTCTATGCTTTAATATGACTCACTAATTTAGATTATTCATGTTTTCTTTATAAAGTTAGAATTATATTCTTTTTATGAGGGCTTAGGCAGTTAGGCTCATTATTTTCACCCCAAAAAAATATATATTATTTTGTCAGTTTATACTTTTCACAATACTTATTCTACTTAATTGTATTTAGGTCTTTAACTCAACATCTACGCAAACGAATCTTTTATTTCTCACTTACTTTCACCTAAATTAAATGGTTTTGCTCTTTTATTTTTCACTTACTCTCATCTAAATTAAATGGTTTTTCCCTTTTTCTCAATACCGCTACAAATATCTTTAAAAGTATTCAATTAATGATTAATAAGCAATTTTTTTATTAAAATTATATTAAAAACATATTTAGATACAAAATTATAAGTACTTTTAAGAGTTTCTATATTAAAAAAAATTCTATATTTCTGATAGAAAAAATTTCAAAAATATTTGCCACTTTTATTCAAACAGACCTAAACCTAAGACATTTTAGTAATATTGAATTTTATATTTTAGTACACTTTTGTTATTTATTCTTTAATTAATGTTTTTTGCAGGATTATAATTTATAACACACAATTTTGTCGGAAGACCAACGTTCTTGTAATTTACAATTGTTTTTTCTGACATGTACGGATTGACTTTCCTCTTTCTTAACCACTTAGACTTAGGCATTGATATTAATTAATTAATACATTTAATTTATTATATACATAATACATCTCTCCTGGCCTTTGCTTATTACATCTCTCAGTCATCTGAGCAAAGACCAGACCAAACCAAAAGAAGTCAAAAGTGGTGACACTCAAATTTCCACGTGGAAAAGCAAAGGAACTTTGTTGTTCCAAGAAAGCACACGAGCAACAAGGTGTAGGTGTGTTATGTTATGGTCTCAGCCTTGCACTCAATTGACTAATATACCCAATGTTTTTTCACTCACAAGCTGAAGATTTTTATTTAATTTTCGGATAGATTCAAGTCCTCTTCCACCAACCCACTTTAACGCCTTTTCCTTTCTTGTATGCTGCTTACACTATTCCTCCATCTTCTCCTACCCCCACCTATTACTGACAAACTACTACTACGACCGCATGGATCTATAGAATATTTTGAGAAATTATATTTATATAACTAACATATATAACAATTCATTAGAGAAAAGAAAGACAAATGTGAGATAAAATATGTAACAGGATCGAATGAAAAAAAAAAGAATAAATATTATATATTTTATTGTATAGTTTTGTTATATTTTACAAGAGGAGTCACCAAATTCAAAAGATCTTGGACCTCAATTCACTTGAGACACTGGTCAACATCCACCAAACCACCAAACTATAATTATCTACTATAATAATAAATAATAAATAAAAATTAAAGTGCTCTAACTATTTTAATTTTAATTTTGTTATGAATTAAGAGAATTGACCTCATTACTGTCAACAAGGAATGGACTCATGATGAACTTAACACTCTAACTATCCTGACTTGGATTTGATTGCATAATTGGACTAAAGACTTAATTTTTTTGGAATCCCTTTGATAGATAATGCTTAATGTTTAAGTTTATTCTTGAATTCTGAAGGGGACTCAACGTACAAGCAAAACCCAAGTGTGTGTGTGGGGGGGGGGGGGGGGGGGGGGGGAGTATTGAAAGACTTCCATATTGTACGCTAATTAATTTGGGAGAATAATAGGAAATATTTTATGTAATAGTAACTTCTCTAAGTGAACCTTATCCATTGTTTTCTTTAGTTATGGTGAGAATTGAGGAACCATGATAATTTGGTGTTGAAGAGGGTCAGGGTCACAGCCTGTGAGAAGACATAGCCATTTGTCATAATTTCATGGACGTGTGCATCTAACATACACAAGGCGTATGAGCTTAACTCAACAAAGGCTTCCTATTTCCTCCATTCTGTCTTAGTCCACCATGAAGTTTTAGACTTTTTTATATATTTTTCTTTTATTATTTATTTTGCATGTGTAACCATAAATCCTTTGCCTTTAGGATAATGATGGATCTTACTTCAAACTTGATATTTTTCTTGAATTGGCCTCATGAAGTATTTTGTTCATTGTGCTTTCAATAAGAAAATTGATGTATGGTGTTGATGTAATCACCTTATTAGGAAAAATTTTATGGATGAGTTCTCAGTTCTGCCTCCGCGTTTCAAGTTATATTGATACATATTGGAAGAAATTGATAAGTGGACTTGTAAACTACTTGACAACCCTAAGGCCCAAACAACTTGTTCCTGGATCAAGGTAAGACTTATTCATATATTGGTACATATCAAAGTCACGTAGGGGAAACTAAATTTCCTTAACTATCTTTAGTCCCAATATTTATTTTCCTGACAGTGTGGGAATTCAATTTATAGTCTTCACACAGTGATTGTTCAGATTGTAGTAGCAGAAGGATACATAGTTTCAATATAAAATTAGAGATTTCACATGTAAGATATCTTGTTACATATAGCTAGCATAAAAATAAAAATAAAAATAGACGATTGGCAATTTGGCATAGAGGATAAAGACTAAGCTTATTTTCAAACCTTTACATGGGCATAGATGCTTACATGATGACGTTTCTTCAGTTTTTCCCATTTGTAAAGCACTAGTTAGAAATCAATTTAACTTCAAAATTAAATCATTTCATTAAGATAATGGAGGTGAATTCTTCATATTGCGTTCCTTTCTTCAAATGCACGGTATTTCTCAAATTACATCTGCAACCAATCGGTGATTTCTACCTTAGCTTGTTTCTCAAGAAGGTTAATTAAATGGAAATTCTATATATGGAACTTGTGTTTACCTAAACATTCTCTAAAGGTGGCTTCTCGCGATTCTTACTCTATATATTAGTATGAAAATGGTTAAATTATTGTAAAGAGATCTTCATATTAGAGTTTTAAATTTTTGTTTGAAGCATGGATTGACACCTCTCCAACAACTACTCGATGAGTGCTAAATACTTCTCATTAGCTGTCTAAATAAAAGGTTATTTTTTGTCAATTTGGATACTTGAGTCCACGTCTCTACATTTGGTACTTTTGAGTGGATGGACACGCTAAAAAGAATAGAAAACTATTCATTTTATAACTTTTAAAAAAGTCAATTTACAATATAATATAAAATATTAAAAAATGTCTTAGTTTTTGTTATGAGGTCATTAAAATTTTGCAAATTGGTTTAAGAAGATAAATCTAGTTTTCATAAAAGATATATTTTTTCTTGTTTTAGATTTTCTTTAAAGAGACCAAGTGTTTTTAATTATAATAATGTATCCAAATATTTTTTAGGCTTGTTAATCATGAACACAAAATGTAAATTTATTCGAATGTAGAAGTATTTTTTTTTTACTGCACGAATGTACAAGTATTGATTATGACATATGAATTTAATTATATCATATGTTTCGTTATTATGCAACCTATATTTCATTTCCCTCGAGTTTCCCCCTCACTCTGTATATTAACAAGGCATTGTTCAATCATAAAGAGGGAGGAATTGAATAGTTTTTTTTTATTTGCAAACTATGCGTAATGCTCCTTTGCATGTCTATCGTCCCTAACCTAAGTGAAGCTTTTATTCCTGGTGCCCTTTTTTTTTGTGTTTTTTAAGATTTGTAATTCATATACGGTGTAATCAAACTGTTGGACTTGTACTTGAGAAATATAAATTTATGCAGTCCATTCTTATTTGTTGCATAAGAATGAGTATTTACAGCCAGGCCATCAAGGCCAATGTAAAAACGAAGGGGCTAAGGAACAACATGTATTTTTATAAATGACTAATTTGTTAGTATTCTTCGATCAGTTATGATGATTTAGTAGCCTTAGAAATTTATAGAATTGAGTACTCAGAAATTTATGAGGGAGTATTATCCTTGAAGAAAAAAAGAAAAAAATATAATAATAATAATAATAATAATAATAATAATAATAATAAAACATGCCAAATAGAGCATCTATCTTGAGTAAAGTAAGCAAGAAACAGACTCATTGCACAATTTATTTGTTTTTGTCGGCATCTTAATGAAATTTCACCAATTAATGCTTGTAAAAATGAATATATACTATAAGTTGTTAATTAAATTATGTACACAAGGCTTTTGGTTGCTTACTTGCACTGTTTTACAGAACTGCCTGAAGACATTAGGATTTAATTTTTAAAATTAAGAAAATAAACAAAAATATTAATTAGGACATTAAGTTAATGTTTATTTTATGTTCATCATTTAAAAAAAAACATCAAATAAGAGAATATTTATAAGAAATAAACAGTTTTCCCCTCCCTTGCTTTTCCCACCAAAATTTCATTCCAAAACATTTCTTGAAGTGTATAAGAGCATTTTGTCCAATATGAGAGGTTTATAGGGCCCTAAAGAAGTCATCAGGCATAGGAATACTGCTTTTAAAAACGTTCTACTGTGGGACTAAGAGTGTGTTTATTCAGTAATGGTTACTTTGTATTATTGGTGGTTTTCTGGAGGGTGAGGAATTTGTCTCACTCATGTCACAGGTACAGGTTGAGGGAGAGTAGTGTACAGGTTGAAAGTAGAATGTGCTACACAAGCTTAATTGACTGGGTAGTAGATACTTAATATAGTTTTAATAAATAATTAAATCTACCATCTGACATAGCTGACTAATCTCTTTATCATTCAACTAGTTTTGGTATCACTGCTAAACTCCTTTGGCAGCAAGACTATTATATATATACATATATATATATACATATATATATATATATATATATATATATATATATTCCTTTAGACAATAAACATGCAGCACAAAAGTCATGTCCACACGCACAAATCAATACATATGAAGGAACCAACAGTAAGAGTGAGGGCAAGCGAGTCTTTCCCCAAAATCTCCAATTTTAAGTTACATGATCTAATGATTATCTGTCCTAATCCAACTGTTGGTTCTACCAATGATTTATCAGATGAATATTAATTAGCAAAGTTAACTACCTGTATGTTTGGTTTGATGTTTATATTTTTACATATTTGATTTCACATTAGAAAATAATTCAAAATTGAATAATTTCTATCTTAAATCTAAAATTTTATATTGAATTTTATAATAAAATATTCAAATATTAATCACATTACTTCAAAAAATCAATTATGTCAACTTTCGTCCTAATATATACTATATCATCATGAGTCAGGAGTATGCTGTTCTTGGTCTTAGCTTGAAATATGTTTTGCATATGCCACATATATAGGTAATAGGTTTGGAAGCTCCAATTCATCAGCTGCGAGCCACATGGAGTCAAATGAAGGAGGTTTATATGGTGTTGCAAACTTACTCAAAATATGGCTTTATTTTAAATCAAAAGATGGATATCTTATGGTTATGTATTTTATAATACTTTAAGGGGAATTACATTGAGTATTAAATGGAAAATAAAAGTGAGTTAGAAAATTAAGAACTCTGCCCAGTATGAAACCTAGAATTCCTTTGGGATTAATTAAAGATTAACATTATAACCTTGACATGAAATTGCATTTCCCCGTGAACACAGGGCCGTGTCTAAACGTTTCAAGATCTTAGGCAAATATATTTAAAGACTAATAATTTAATATAATTTATCAAGTTTCATTCTTTTTTACCAATTACAAATTTACTATTCAAAGTTATATAATTAAATGTTTCTAAACTTTTACTATCAATATATAAAATCATAAAAAAATATTTAATTTATCTTTTAACATAGGTAATATCAAAGAAATTTTGAGTAATTTTAATTTTGAAAAACTACTTTCAACAATAACAATAATTACGAGTATTATCAAATAATATTTTAAAAATAATAAATATATATTTGAAAAACAATTACTTTTTTAAAAAGTTAACTTTTTTTAGTGAAATACAAATTTCTTTTCTCTATACTTTGTGCAATATCTTTATTTTTAAAAATAAATCTAGATCTTCAATGTTATAATATTTGCTAGAACTTGAAATATTTTGAAGAAAAATACATTATAATCTATATTTGTTTGAAGTTGTTAATTGTTAAATAAATAAAAATTTAAAATTACCGTCTTACTAATAAAAATAATAATATATAATGAGTTTGATGTCTATGCATTAACACTATAAAATAGTCTTACCGAGTCCTCAAATCACATATCATTATTTGAATTACTTTAAGATAATTATTTTTAAAATAAACAAACTTATTATATACAATATATTGTAATTGAATAATTATATAAAAAAATTTACACTATCAATATATAGCATTTTTTCTGATATATAATAATTCAAATTAATAATTAATATATTTAAAAAAATATAAAAACATTTAGACCTTAAATAATTTGGAGTCTAAGACAACTACCTAAATGACTTTGAAGTTACCACGGTCGTGCATGAACATTCCTATGGATTCATTTTACGTGGTTCACATGTATCAATATAAACGGTGAATAATACCTCGATCATTTAGGATAAATTCTGTTGACTTGGTCTATAGTAAGTCCATTGAAGAGTTTTTTGCCATTTAGGTAGAGCTGGAACTCCCGTGAACTTAAAGACTTTCATAGTATAGAAATGGTCAAATGGGCATCGAATCAACCCAAGTAAAAAATGAGAATCATAACAGCTTAGTATAAATGCCAACCTTGATGAGAGACTATGAAAATTAGTAAAGTAATATATTTTTTGGAGTTAAATTGTTCCCTAAATTAATTCGAAAATTCATCAAATAAAAAAAAGGAAAAAGATAAAGTTCGGGGGGGAAATATTACCCCATTGTGTCTTAAACTAGGCCTTCCGGTTGTGGGAAGATAGAAGTTAAAATCTTGATGATAATGAAGGTTGTGTGTGACAAACTCAGAATGAGGTTATGTGTTTTATGATTAATCTTATAATTAGTCCAAAGAACCAAAACTTGTAAAGATATTTTAGAATTTAATCAAAAAATCAAATATCCTAATTATGGTTATTAAAAAAAATAAGAGATTACTTTTTTTTTCCTTTTGTTATTTTTTCAAATCCATACTTGTATCTAAAATTTTAGTTAAACAAAACAGATTTGAAATAAAGATCTTCATAAATATATTCAATTTTACAAATAAAAATATTATAATTTTGATTCCCATAAAATTCTACTTTACAGTTTTAATCCTCATAAAATTATAAACTTTTGATATCAATATTGCGTATATTAGAAGATATTTATTTTAGTCCATATTATTAAAAATATCAGGCATTATTTTCAAATAGATAGTTGTACATCATCAATAAATAGTAACATGAACTAAAAATTGTCAAATAAAATTTTATAGGTACCAAAATCACAAGAAAATTTTACAGATATTAGAAGTCAACAAAATATTTATTGTGCCTTCAATTTTACAACCTTGCAACATAAAATATTATTTTTGTATTAAAATGAATTATGAGAAACTAACAAAACAAAACAAATTAAAAATATAATACTACATGATATATTAAAATTTTTATTTTATGAGTGTGCATATAGACTATGTTTGGCAAAATTCAATTATAATAACAAATTTGTAATTTTATGGGTGTGGATATAAATTATGTTCGATAAAATTAGCTTAAAAGTTAGTTAAAATTGAAAAAGTTAACTGAAATTAAAGTTAAAAATTAAACTAACTTAACGAATGTGTTTGATAATATTATTATTGAAACTTATATTCCAACTCATTTAACGAATGAAACCCTTACTCGTGATCCGTTACAGACATTTTTAATAAGTACTCGGTGTATTTTTGTCTAATAGCTAACCATAATTAGTATAGAAATAAAAAAATTCAAATTTTGATTACGTGATATTTGCATTATTGAGTTAACCTAAAATTTTATTAGTATAACAATTATAGTTTAATATAATATTTTAAACAAATTTAAATTGTGAAGTATCAATTTATAAACTGATCCATACCTAAAAATAATAATTATAAATTGATCAAAGTCTAGTCGGGTAGCAACAGAATAGGCCGGACAATAGAAGCCCAAATGCTTATGTAGAAAGATGGAAGCAGCTTATCTGTAAAATAGATTCATTATATTTTTATGGAGCCGGATTCGAAGCAGGTGGGCCATAAGAGTATAAGACAAAAAAACCTGCATGTGGGCCGTGGGAGAAAAACAAAAACATTTCGGATACTTAGCCTTAGGTAACGACAAAAATACCAAAACCGGATATTCACATCCTCTTATTCTCTTGTCACATAAAAAATCTTATTATAGTTTGGGTTTTTCTACAATTTTTCTTCTTCTTTACTTTTCAATTCAAAGATGCTATTAGCACTATCCACTTGAGTGGGTTTCTATGTAATTCAAAAATTATCCTTCTCATAGAGATACAATTCTGTTATAGACTTGTATAATAGAATCATAGTTCTTTTACACACTTGAAGGGTGAAAAAAAGTAAAACAATATAAATACGTTTTTCGTTGTACATTATATAACGAAATCATACTTATGTTGCACACATGAGAGACGAAAAAAGTCAAACAACAAAAATACAATTCCAATGTACAAATTGTTCTTCCATAGTTTTATTTTTTTTCACCCCTAGGTGTCTAACGAAAATACAATTTCATTTGTAATTTTATCAACGAAATCCTATTTTTGTTATAGCTGCTTGGTTCTCATCTCTCTCCCTCCCCAAATTTATTCTCTCTTTGTCCCATATTCTCAGAGAAAAAAAAAAGAAACACATAACACAAACGATAGCTAGTAGACGGCGACAAGGTGCAAATCTGGCTAGTGCATGGTGAGCATCGACAGAGACACATGCAAAGGGAGGATGGGGGAGGGGTCGCGTGCTTTGTGACCTTTGTAGCCAGATATATGGCCTTTGTGACCTTTGCGTCACATCAATGGAGGATGGGGGACTCTTCCCTGGGTAGTTCCCAATGTTTGGTACTTTCTATACTTCGTGAGGTCACATGCAGTGGTGGTGGATGGGGGTGGGGTTGCATGTGGTGGTAGTGGACGGGGGTGGGATAGCGCGGTGTAGTGGTGGTGGGATGGCAAGATGGTGCAGTTAGGGAACTGAGAAGTCAACACAAAACAAAATGTAAAAAAGAAACTCGAAAAGTTGTCTAGTTGGCACGTAACAACGACTAGACAAATTTTATATTATTCGTAATATGTCAATGTGTCGTTTGTTTAGGTAAAATTGAACTCATTCTTTAAAAAAAGTCTCAAATTTGAGTATTGTGGAAGAAAAAATGTGGTTGAGAAAGAAAATTTCAATAAAGGTAGGCTATCAAAATCCACAAGCCAAGGTCATGGCTACCCTTCGTAAATTCGTCCTTGCCAATGACCGGAGTTAGAGGAAAAGTGGTGGTAGTGAGGAAGAAGGGAGATGAAGGGAAAAAAAAACTCACTAAATGTTTTATTATCTCATTGAAAACTGACAATATCAATCAATATAAACTTTTTACTTAATGCTAAAATATTAGTCGATTTGAAACAAAGAGTAATTTTTTTACTTATATTTACATTTTTAACATTTGTTTCAATATTTACGACCTAAGTATTTTCCTTTCAACGTTATGTTGGAAATGTTCCAATAATTATAGGTTTGCAAAAAAAAACTTCTATAATTATTTCAAGACATCTAAGAAATTTATATAACAAAAATTAACATACAATAAATGACTATATTTAAAAGAAATTAAATCAAACACTTGTTAAACATGTATTTGTAAAAAAACAAAAACAAATCTAGATGTTAATACTTAAGGAAGAAGGTGAAGGAAGATACTTGGGCTTCCCTGTAGTGGGGGTAGAAGTAAAAGGGCTAACTTCAACTTTATTAAAGATAGGGTGTGGCAAAAAATCAGCTATGGGAGTGGGAGGATGTTATCTATGGCGAGAATAGAAGTCCATATAAAATCAATGATGCAATCTATCCCTACTTATTGTATGAGCATTTTCCAAATACCATAATCTACAGGGGATGAGATTCAAAAGATGAATTCCTTTTGGTGGGGGAATAGTACAAAAGGAGGGAAGGGAATTCATTTGTTGAAGTGAGACAAAATTTGTACGAGGAAGGAGAATGGAGGGTTGGGATTGAAAAATCAATTCGCTTTCAATTTGGCCATGTTAGGAAAGCGGGCTTGTAGAATTAGTTCCATGCCAAATGTTTTGCTAGCTCGAGTCTTCAAAGATAAATACTTTCCAATAGGAGAATTCATGGGTGTGACTCTAGGACATAACCTATCATATACTTGGCGAAGCGTTTTCTCTACTAAAATGGTTATTAAGGAAGGCTTTAGATGGAAAGTGGGTAGTGGCTATAACGATTTCGTTTAATTTCCTATGTTAACTTATTACGTTGATTTCTTTTGTTACCAACTTCGTTTTTAATTTACGGGAAAATTTTTCTATGGAGTTTAGTTACGTAAAATATTATTCTAAACGGTTTGCTATGTTGAAATAATTTAACAAAGTATGTAGTCTAGGTAATTTAAGCATAATTAAGTATAACAGTCCGAGTACAGTTATCCATAATAAGGTACAGACCATTAAAAAATAGTACCATACAATCTCATAACTCCAAAAGCAGCAACAACAAACGATATCACCCACAAGTCAAAACACAGCATACAATTCATCAATCTTCTCCATGCCTCAGCTATTCACTGTTCTTCTGCTCGTCCAAATATATTTGGGGTCATCACAGGTGTCATACCACAGATACAACTCGGATAAGTATTTAATAAACATGATTAGATAATTGCCAGAAAAAAATAGAATAACAGATTAAATACATAACCAATTTGAAGTAAACAACAGATATGTAGCAACATAAAAGAATGTTTATAAGCATATATAAAATGATGTATGATCTCTTGGTTAAATAATGCATGACTGAGATCTCAGAGGCCTAATTAAAGGTACCAGAAGTTAGAATAGTTTCACCTACTCCAGTGAAACAGTCACACCCACTCCAGTGAAACCTTCCTCCACTCCGAGGGGAAAATGCAAAAATGAATGTAATGATTTCCTTTTATTTTCAGTTACCCTTTGATATTTCTTTCATTCAAATTCTCTTGATTTTGGCACCATCACTTCATCATAATTAATTTCATATAAGAGATACAAGTGTGCCATAATTTCTTTTAGAGAAATAAATCATATATCCATGACCTAATTTCTAATAAAAATAGACATGGAATTTTTATCATGGTTCAACACCAAATGAATATTATACAGCTACTTCAATTTATACAGCTACATTAATAAATAAAATACGATACAGCAACTTAATTAAATACAGCAATCAGCAACATAGCATTATACAACAATCATTAAATACAACAACAGCAATATTAAGCTACAACAACATAATAAATAACATACAGCAACAACATACAACATTATTTAATTATAAATATAACCATAATAGCAACATAGTAAATTAAATAACAACATACAGAATCATTATACAACACATAATAAATTATACAGCGACATATAGCAACATCAATTATTAAATACACCAACCGAAATACAGCAGTATAATCTCATACAGCCATATTAAATTAACAACTCACCACATTAAATAATTAATTATAATTACCACAAAATAAAATTAGCCATATTAATTAACCAGAATTAATTATATTAATTAATTACTTTCATTCTAAACTAATTAGGTTGTCAAGTTATAATCTATAAATTAGTCTAGTTCATTTAGGA
>PYAF01001797.1:180522-204494 GCA_007407185.1 Glycine tomentella
TTTCTAAAAATTCTACCTTATGGTTTTTCTTTGCTAATAACATCAATAATTTCTTATCTAGGATCACTCTGTGTTTTATTAGGTTTTCAGAACCTTATTAGAGCTTATATGACCTTATCAGAGCTATAAGGGTATTTTAGTCATTTGTGCAAATGTTCAGGGATATTTTGGTCATTTGGACAATTGTCCAGGGGTATTTATGTCTTTTTGAAAAGGACATTAGAAAATACACATATATAGTAAATTAGGAGGGTGTTATAGTGGCACTGAAATTGGGGTGTGGAATGAACCCTGGCTGAGGTTAGAGAGCAATGTTTATCTATAAAATCCTATTATTAATGGTCTACAATATTTTTAGTTCAAGGACATTATTGATGCCTTTAGTGGAAGTTGGAATCCTAGCCTTATCCATCAGTTGTTTTGTCCTCGGGATGCTAATGCAATATTAAGGTTGCCAACCATAGATCCTTATACAATGGATGAGAGAGTTTGAAGATTCGCTAACAATGGAAAGTATACGGTTAAAAGTGCATATCACTTTATCATGCATTAGTTTATAGATGATGATTGTGTGAACAATGATGGAGATCGGTAGTGGATTTGGAAATTGGAGGTTCCACCTCGTGTGAAACTATTCTTGTGGATACTTTGTAGGGAGTGCTTACCTACAAAGGCTAACATAAGAACACATGTTGTAGACTGTATACTAGAATGCCCTCTTTGTGAGTAGCAAATAGAAAACTCATTCCACAAGTTTGTGACTTGCCTGGTGAATTGGAGTTGTTGGAAAAAAATTCAGCTACATCAAGTGGTTGAAAACCTGATATGTGAAGTGGATTTGTGCTCTGGATTTATTTTCAGGTTGCTTTGTGCTGTGTTAGTGCAGCAAAGAAAAATAGTAGCTATGGTGCTATGGAGTGTCTGAAAGAGAAGGAATGATAAGTTGTAGAATAATAAACCTATGACAGATTCAACAATAGTTTATAATGCAGATAATTTCTTCTAAGATTGGATTCAAGCAAGTGAGATGCTTAGGAAAGTAGGGAAAAATATTGATGAGTACAATAGTGACCGTTGGATTCCGCTTCTACTAGGTTGTATAAAATGCAATGTGGACATGTCTTTTAGAGAAAATTTGAATCTTAGTGGAGCCAGGATTTGTCTTCAAGACCATCAAGGTAACATTGTGGTTATTAGAACAAATTTTAGACACCCTTGTTTGAAGGTTACAAAAGAAGAAGCATTGGCACTTAAGGAAGCTATGGTGTTTGTAACTAACTTGGGTCTGCAAAATGTAACTTTTGAAACTGACATTGAAGTCATAGTGGATAAGATCAATAATAATGCCATAGATAACTTTGAGTTGGGCCACTTAGTCAAAAGCGTGGGAGAATGTTAGTGAGTAATCCATCTTATGCCATTGTTTCCAATTCCATATGATATATTCATTTGTGGAGCTATTTACTTGATCGCAAACATTTTTAAAACACCTCTAATTAGTCTATTTTGGAAAAACTTATTGTCAACCTCTTTTGGATATGAATATACCTCATCCAGAAGGGAAGAACTTGCATTAGTATCTCAATTTCAATTCAAGCATGGGTTTTAATAGGAGACAAGTCAATGATGTTGCCATGAACATGCTATACTTGTAATCATGTCATTACTAGTGTTGAACAGTCAGTGATGAATGAAATGATATAAATATTTTCTAGTAAAAAAAACTACTTAAGGAAGGAATAATGACAAAAGAGATATGTTGATCAATGATGTGCCTTTTTCATCTTGAAAAGTTTCTTTATGAACAAAAGGATATGGCAATCGAAATTTAAATACTATATAGATATATAAAATCAACAAAAGAAAGCTTCTCAAGAGTTCAATGTATTCCAAATTGTAATTAATCGAAAAAAAATCCAAATGTAAATGAAAACTAGTTAGGAGGTGTTAATGGAGTCTGGGTCAGTTGATTGAATAAGGATGCCTAAGTTGTTGTAAACTTCATCACATTGTCTTCAATTTCTACAAATAAAAGAGAACTAGTTAGAAAGTTGTTTTCAGATAATTGAAAACATGTTTAACTATTTCAAAATAATTAGATTTTATAAATAAAGTTTAAACTTTAAACATACTTTCAAACAAAATACAAATTAGTTATTTTAATTTAATTACACTACAAGGAATGACACTATTAGTGACACACAAAAAATGTCACTATAGGTACATTATTTGTGGGTATAGGTATATTAGACATTTACCCACATACAATTTTAGTGTAGATTTTGAATGAGATTCATCCACATACACAAATATCACTATAGCCTATATCTATACTTTATAACAACTATGAGGAATATGTTTATTAACTTATGCCCACAATATGCCCTATCACTGTAGCATGTAGACTTTTTTTTTCTCCACTGAAATATGATACATTATCCCTGCCCATTTTTTATTGGGTCTCCCATCCCCGCTGCTTGATTATATTTTATTACTTTATTGCATGCATAAACTAATTTGTGATAAATTATATTAAAAATCTAATTTAAAAAAAATAATGCTAAATTATTTTACTTCTATAACAATTGATTTTCTTCAAACTCAATTCATTTCTTAACCTCCCAATGACATTTAGACATATTATCAAGCTATCTATGATCTTTCTGATTATTGAAGAATGAGACAAAAAGATTGATCGCCAAAAAAATTTATTGTTCTTATTAGAATATCGTGATTGGATCCACATAGTTTTGGTAAAAAGAAAGAATAATATTCTTCTTTGAGAATAATAAAAAAGGAAAGTGTTCAATTGGAACATGAAACTGTGACAGAATTGGTCATAATTACTCTTCGGAATGGAATAGAAAAAAGGGAGCGATTCTCAAACCAAACTAGGAAACAAATCCAATGACTTCAAAAGAATTCAATGAAGAGCTGTATGAAATTAAAATCTCATGTACGATTCTGTAGAGTGGCAGTAAAGGTGACTTATCTATCAACTTTTCCATTATTACACCAAAAAACAAAACTCTGCCTTATGAGTTGCCAAAGTATGCTTAACATCTGGATTTGAACTTACTGCTTATATACCCAGTATTGGCCATAATTTACAAAAAAAATTGTAGTCTTAGTAAGAGGGGGGAGGGTTAAAGATTTACCCAGTGTGAGATTGTTCAGGGAACCCTAGATGCTATCGAAGTAAAGGATCATCAACAAGGGCATTCTAATGAGTTGTAGATTCTTATCCAAGACTTGTATCATTTGAAAAGGCCATTTGAATAGCTAGAAACATGTAAAGTGTATGGCTAACCCAATAACAAAAGTTTTGTAAGGGAACTAGAGCAGGCTACCATGAGACAAAATATTTTCTTTATAAATAAATTCGATTCGGAACTACGGTTTGTTAAAGGTCCAATATGGAAATAATTTTAGTGGTTTTCCTTGACTTTGTTCGTGTCAACAAACAATTCGAAATGCCTCAAGTTTTTTTGAGTAGGTCTGAGACAAATAGCAATGAATGGAAGCACTTTACACTATTTTCGAAACCTAGGAACTCAAGTCTATTGGATTTTCATTCAAGAATGAAATCTTATTGGAATTATCTAGTTCACTCTTTGGAACCACATCACATCTCAGATATGATGAAATAGGATTAGTTGAGACAATATTTTGTAAGTACATAATTGTCTTGAATACATTCATCATTTCTTTACTTTCTGATTGCCTATAAAGAATAAGATGTTTCTTTAGTTCTTTCTTCAACAATTTTTGGTCTCTAGTAGACCTCTCAGTAGGATTCAAACCTAGATGAAGTTTTGATCATCTGTTAGAGAAAAAAGAACAAGTAGTTCTATATCAATGGAATCTCATCATCCATACATTAGAAATTGGTGTGGTATATTCAAATATAACATATGGACATTAATTACTAGTATTTCAATTGATAATAGAACTCATAGGGAAGAAGATAGATTTATGAATGGAATAAAATATGCAGTATTTACAGACAAAAGTATTCGCTTATAGGGGAAAAATCAATATACGTTTAATGTCAAATCGGGATCAACTATGACAGAAATAAAGCATTGGGTCGAACTTTTCTTTGAATACAAAGTAATAGTTATGAATAATCATTGATTTCGGGTAAAGGGTAGTAGAGTACGACCTATTATGGGACATACAATGCATTACATACGTATGATCATTACGGTTCAATCGGGTTATTTTATTCCACCTCTTAGAAAGAAAAAAACTTAAATCAAAATACTTAATAACATAACGATACATTTATCAAAACTTCTACCCCAAGCACACGCAATGGAGCCTTAGGTAGTCAAGTAAAATTCAATCCATGAAATCATTTGATCTATGGACAACATCTTGTGGTAAAGGCAGTAATGCCAGAGGAATCATATCGCAGGGCATAGATGGGGAGGTCATAAACGTCTGTACAATAAAATTGATTTTTGGCAGAATGAAAAAAAAAACATATATGGTAGAATCGTAACCTTAGAATATGACCCTAATCGAAATGCATACATTATAGGGATGGTGAGAAAAAATATATTTTACACCCCAAAGGGGCTATAATTGAAGATACCATTGTTTCTGGTACAAAAGTTCCTATAAAAATGGGAAATGTCCTACCTTTGAATGTGATTTGAACTATTGATTTACGTAATTGGAAGTAACCAACTAGGTTTACAGGGAAACTTAGATATTGATCATTGATCTAATTGGAGTACCTCTACAGGATAGACCTCAATAGAAAATTGAAGAGTAATGAAAACAAGTGATTGAGTTCAGTAGATCCTTATATAAAATTATTGACTCTCGAGATATAGTAATATAGAGAGGAAAAAATTGTTTCAAGCATCAACTAAACCGGAAGCACCCTTTGTTTCAAAGCTTCAAAGAGGGGAGGATGGGTTATTCACATTTCATTTGATCGTCAGAGGCGAATTGAAAGCTAAGTTATGGTAATTATAAGGATTCCCCTCCCCATGAAAAATAGAGATGTCTCCTACGTTACCCGTACCATGTGAAAGTAGCAGCATAATTTCATAGAGTCATTCAGTTTGAATGCTACATAAAGAACATAAGCCAGATGAAGGAACGTGAAAATCTAGGATGTAGAAGATCATAACATGAGTGATTTGACATATTTGGATTCCTATATACCCACTCATGTGGTATTTCATTGTGTGATCTATATCTATATATTTACCTACAAATATATAGATATATAAGATCTATTTGTATAGATACCATCATCTACATCTAGAAAGTTGTATGCTTTTGTAAGAAGCTTGTACAATTGGGAAGAGATTTTGATTGATAAAAAAGAAAAATATACTTCATTATCATTATTGTGTTCAGTAGAAATAAATGCAAGAAAATTTACTTCCATAATCTTTATTATGTTTTATTTCTCTTAAGTTTCCAATAAAAAATTTGAGATTTAATCCCATAGAGATGACAAATCTTTCATCAATAATTAATTCAACAATGGTATAAACATGATTTCAATTATATCAAATTGGATCAATATCATGAATGATAATATCTGAGTTATCAAATCAACTCATTGTCGAGAATTAAATAGTATAACATAGGAAGATCTTTTATCCATACTAAATAAAACAAAAAACATTTTTTATTTATTTATGAAATTCAGAATTTCCTTTCCTTCCTTATTAGGAATAAGATTTTGTTTATCAATTTTATTCCTTTTCACACAAAAAATGAATGTTTTTTTTTTTTTTTGGGTGGAGGGGAGGGGGGTTGGATCCATTGGGACTAACAAGACTTTAACTCGCAGCTTCCGCCTTGACAAGACGGTGCTCTAATCAATTCAACTACAATCCTAGGGAAATAGGTGTACAATATGCATAATTTTTTTATTTTCCTTGTCCCCATAAAAGACTGTCAAACATTGAAATTCTACAAGCAAGTGGAAGAACAACTCACTCAACATTTCATAATGTTTCAATTATTATTGTTAAGATGCAAATTCTGTAAATTGAATATTACAATGGTGCATTAGGCTAATCAATTAGTAATTGTTTAGTTTAAATTAATAAGAAAACTTATTCAACTATCTTCAACCATAAAAAATGAACTTCAACCCAACAAATTTGATAGAGATTAAGGAAGACCTCAAGAATAGAAGAAAGACCTAAGAGGAAGAATCACTTAATTGGACTAAAAGAAATTCTGAAAGAAAGAACTCTAAGGGACGACCCTAAGGTTAGGCTAGAAATACCAAAGAGTGTAAGGGTAAGAGACTGAAGAAGAATTTAGAAGTTATCAACACATTACATGGTGAAGTCTAATAATGAACCAACATGGGTATGCTATAAATGGGACATTTTCATTCTAATTAGGAGCCCAAGCTTTAATTATAGATTAAGTTATTTTCAGTTTAATTTAAATTATAATTTGGGCCTTAAGCTTGTTGAGGTCTTTTGCTTATACTTCTTAAAATTAGGATTAGCCTCCTTGTGTGACTAGCACCTTGGAATAAAATCTATAAATAGAGATGTAATCCTTTTCATTTTCAGAGTTGAATCATATTTGAGGTTTACTCCATTGTAAGTGTGACTAGAGCATGACTCCTCTTTTTGGTTCTTGGAGTAGAATCACCAATGAATCTTATCAAAGGTTTTCGTACCTTTGTGGTGCTTCCTCACTTGGCTTATCACTCTCTTAGAGTGTGGCAGCTTCCTTTTCATTTCATGTCTATGCCATCTTTTTCTTTTGTTATTTACTTTTTCATCTCTTTTTTAGTTATTTCTTACTTTCACATTCTCTAAAATTTACTCTATTATTAAAAATCTTTATCTTCGTACTAATTTCTATTTTTTTCTATTTTTGTCTTTACTTCCTCTAATAAGACAACTACCTCAAGGACGATCCATTAAAATAGTATCATTCCTATCGAGGATCATATCAAAGTTACAATTGGAGTAAACACTAACCTTAGGCTATAATTGTAATAGGAAAATCAGAAAAGAGAAGACTTATCAACAATAAAGGGTCATATACAATTATATCTATCTACTTTTAAGGTCCAAGACTTCTACCATTTACACAAATGATAACATTCCTTATTTTATTAAACAAAGGATAACATTCCATGACGAAACACATAAATCTTGATGATGAACTTACATCTCTTATACTCCTTGGACTTTGATGCAACAATACTAGAAACCTCAATTTAGCAACACACTATATAGCAATCACCACAAATGATCACCTAGAATATACTAAGCACCAAATCAATCTCTACATCTCAAACTCGTTATTTTTAGAGTCTGAAAAAGTAATTTCTACCAAGAAATTGGGAAAAATTGTTAGAAAATGAATATTGCAAAGAGAAATAGTAGTATTGAGCGAAGATTTTGCAATTTATTATATTTGAGACTCTTTTGACTGTCTTCATCATGGTTTTTGCGGAAATTTTTCAGACGCAAAAGCTTTCTTGGTCGCACTCTTCCCCTCCACTGTCATGACCACTATGTTGCCACTTTCACCAAAAACCCTAGTTGTTGCCATGATTGCTCTGAAACAACCAGACTAAGGAAATTATAATAAAATTCAATAGAAAATTGAAAGAACCAGAAGCTACATTGTGATTCTAGAAAAATATAACAAAAATCACACCAAATTGACCAAAGATCATGCAAACCATATATGTTATCACAGTCGTCACCACAAAATCGAGCAAACACAAAAAAGCTAATTGCTATTACAATGTGATTCTAGATTAATCACTAAAATTAACATCAAAATCAAATACTCCAAAAGACAAGCGAATAAATAGTTTGGTGAAACATTAAATTCATGATTAAAACTTCAATTTTACATTGTTTATGATCAGATTGAGCTTAAATCCAACTCAAACTCAACAAAAAATACAATAAATACCGCCACATTGTGGTGTGGAGGAGGAAACAAGTGCAACATTGTGGTGTGGTTGGAGGCTAGGGTTTCAGCGTGGTGGATGAGCTTGTCAGAGGAGAGGCAGTGGCCGATGGTGGCATCAATAAGGGCGATGACAAAGTTCGGCTCAGGCGTAAATTGCAATGGAGATGGTGGCGTTTGGTGGAGGGAGGTTGTGGAAGATTCTAAAAGAGAAAGAGAATCGCAAGTGAGACTTAAGAGAGAAAGCGAGTGTACACAAGCGATTGTGAACTTTTACGATTTTACTAGAATTTAAAAGAAAAATTAATGAAAGGGAAGGATTTTACCCACATCTACTATAAGTAGGTAGAAATTATGCCTACAACAAATTATGTGTGTCACTATAGATGTGGGTTAGTATAGGTAACTTTTTTTTCTGGTGTTAGAATATATTACATATAATGTAAAATAAATTTAACATTATTGATTTTTATAATAATTATTTTAGATAAAATATACTCTAATAAGTTAATAGCATAAATGTTTTTGGCTGAAATGTAGTATGTTTGTAGTCTCATAAAATGAACAAGTTTTTATTTTGTTTCTTCTAATTTTCTTTTTAGTTTTTATTCTTCAAAATATAGAGCCATTATTTTTAATTCTTATTTTCATATGATATTTATTAACTGCTTATCTTTATTGGAAGATTAAGAGATAAGTGACAACACCCATTAGTGTCTAAAATACCATGTAATATATATTTATATATATAAAAATTCTGGATTCTTAATTAAGATAAAAGTTATTTATTTTCCTAAATAAATAAATTATTGTAAAAAATATATTTATATTATACTTTTGACCAATGATTTTAAAAAAAAAAAACATTTTATGGCATCTAAAATAAAATAAAAAAAATCACCCACAAAGACCTAAAATAATGATTTCAAATTTTAGAAAATAAAAATTACAAGAATTAAAAACAAAATTCACTGATTTTATAATTATTATAAAAAAAATTATAATGAGATTATGAGAATTAATATCTTATTATTAATACTTATTGTTTCCAAAAAAAGTATCAAAATTAACTATTATAATTTATTACTTATTACGACACATAAACTAACATTACAATAACAATAAAAAAAAAAAATGACTGTCCGAGGCAAACTTGCAAATCTCTCTCTTTTCAAATACAACTTGCAAATTTCTCTCTTCACTCACACACACACAAACACATTCTATCGTCACTTTTTTTTTTTTTTTTTAAATTGCACTTTACATTCATCTCACACGAGTGTCTTGCAGGTGGAGGTGAGTGGGTCCCACATCGCCGGCAGAAGGAACTTCCGGCCACGCATCCCCACCGTGTTGTAGCTCGCCCCCGTCGCGTTCTCCACCAGAACGCCCCCGGCGTAGCCTGGATACGCCCCCTTTCCAAAAATCCCGGTGCACGCCGACACCGCCTCAAGCGGCGCACTCGCCGGCCCCTGGTAGTAACCGTCCTCAAACGGATTCGTAACCGCCCCAGCCAAAACCGTCGCTAAATTTATCACCATTCCGTCAACCCCAATGTCGCCGTTAGGCGCCACTAACGGCGGCGTTTGGGGACCGTATAAGGGTTGGTGGAATGGCCACGCGCACTGCCCCGGACACTGCGTAACCGAATTCCCCACCCACGCGTACGCGATCTTTTCGGAGTTTCCGTTCTTGCCTCTCCCATGGGTCCCACACTGGTTCATGCAGAAGTCCTCGACCGCCACGTCAGCAGCGGTGAGGATGACGTGGACGACGCGATCCCCGGGCGCCGAATTTAGTTTCGGATTCGACGCGAGAGCTACGAGGTTGTCGTTTTTAAGTGATTTTCCGAGGGAGTAATTCTCGTCGAGGATTTGGTTCCCAACGACGAGGGTGCAGGGGCCTCCCCTGTAACTCTCGGTGGTTTTCCACCACGTGGAAACTGAAGGGGCTTCAGGTGATGACGTGGAGGTTAGGGATTCAAGGAAGTCGATGACTATGGAGCGTTGCGTGGGGGTGAATGTACCGTACCATAGCAAATGTAGCGTAATGTTGCCCTTAAGAAGGGGACCTTTGTGGTATTTTAGGACAAGTGGTTGGTTTTGAACCAAAGCTAACCTGCGATTTGGGGCACGAGAGGTGGCTTGGGAAATGTTTGGGAGAGAAGATAAGAGAATTAGGAGGAAGAGGAGATAGGAAAATTGAAGTGAAAGAGCCATGATAGAGTTGGGGATGAGTATTTGAGAGTTTGAGGAGGGGTAGTGTTTATATCATTTTGGAGTAGTGTCTGTGAGGAAGATCGAGTGTGATTTTGGATATGGTTTTGTTTAATGTTAATTAATGGAAACCATGTATTTTTAGTTAGAGGAAGTACTGCTGTCTCTGTCAGGTGCTAATATATACCCCTATGTGCATGGTTCATCTTCCACTTCTATTGCCATGTAATAATTGATTGATTAATGGTTTGGTAGAGATTTTTGAGTAATAATACATGAACTCTTCCTCTATAAGAAATGTCTCTTAAACGGATATATGCAATATATATCTGTTACCATATGTATAACTTATTAATGGTTGTATAGAAATTGTAGATAAATGATACACCACCACTTTTCAGTCACAAATATCTCCTTCACAATTAAGACATACTGCTATCATTTTTTTTTCTGTGTTTGTTTTGTCTCGTATCATAGCCGCCGTAGGTAAACAATGCAGAAACGTGAAGTTACTCCTTTTAACTTCTCCTATATAAGTTACTCCTCCTTTTAATTAACTTTTCCTTTGAAGTGGCAGTCAAACTCAAGTTATTCTAACACAACAGAAATAAACACTATAATTTGGATTCGCTCTAGTTAAATTTCACTACAGCCACCATCCTACAAAATCTCATTACAATAATAGTCGAAGAGAGAGAGAGTGAGTGCGTGATCAATGTCACAGATTTCTACAGCATCCTTCTATAGAGATAGCAAAGGGTCTTGGTTTATAGGCAGTATACTATCTCTCTTATCATATGTTTTGAGTGTTTAGGGTATCCTCAATTTAAGATCTATAAAGAGTAAGTGTGTATTTGATTTTCAGTTTAGATAGAATTTATGTTAAATACATATTATATATATATATATATATATATATATGATTTTGACGTTAGAGAATAATTTAAAACTGATAATAATTTCAAAATTGATAATAATGAATTGAAATAATTTTAAGTAATTTTATGTTAAATCCAAAATTTATACTAAATTTTAATTTTAATTATAATAAAATATGTAAACATAAATTAGATCACTTTAAAATCAATTATAATCAAAATTAATTTTATTAATATCTAAACTATTCACGCACTAACTCTATGAGTACATAGATATCCCCCCCTTTATCATGTGTTTTGGGTGTCAAGTTATTCCTATTTGAAAATCAAAGACTAACTTTTTGAGATTTAAAAATTCACTTCTTATCAAACTTTTAAATGCTTAGAGTATTTTTTCACAAAAACCAGACTCTAACTTTTCAAGATATCAAAATTTTCTTATGATACCATAACACCTGTTATATCTATATCTATTTTCCCCTTTTTTATTTATCTTTCTAAATATCAAGTAGGATATAAGTGTCCGCCCCTCATTTTACAAGATTCTACCAAGGCTAATACATAAAAAAAATTCTTAAAACTAAGAAGGGTAATTGTTTTAATCCTTGAAATTATAAAAATAACTATTGTTTTAGTCAAAAAAATTATCACAATAAAAATAAGTAATATTTAATAATTTTAAAAGCGGAAATGATATTTTATAATTAAATTGATTAATATTTGTAATTTTAAAAAATAATTTGACGTATATATGACTGGGGTAGGCATTTCCTAGGAATGAGATGAGAGTCTGAATCAGTGTTACGTTAGTTGGCAGTCTGGCACGATGTATCGTTCTCATCCGCCGTTGCTAGTTGCTACTATGATTTAGTACCATTTTGACTAAAAATAAACTAATTACTTTTAAACCTTTTAATTCATCCATCCAATTATTTGTTAATTACTAAATATTAAAAATTATTATAACGATATTTTAGATAAATATATCATAACTCTTTAATAATATATGATATTTGTTGGTAAATTGTAAATAGTTTAAGTGATTCATATTGATCTTTCTTAGGAAGGGTTATGTATTCAAATATTTTATATGAAAACAAAAATTCACCAACAAAATAAGTCCTACATCATTGAACATGTTTTTCAACTTAAATAGAATTATTTATGCTGATTAATTACTGTCTTTGTTTCTTTTCCTTTGTCAACTTTTAAAATAATTTTTTTAGTCCAATTACATATACCTGTATTTTTATATGTTGAAAATAATATCAATTAGGATAAAACTTAATTGTAACATCATAAATTTTTTTAGTGTTATTTTTCAATTAAAATTAAAATTTCATGCCAAAGATGATCATCAATAAACATTGACAGTTGAAGTCTAGGTTTTGTTCATGGGTACCAAACGAAAGGAAAAAGTTGAGAATTAATGCCCTCTCTTATTCATTAATTACTACTTACTAAATTGCTTTGACAAGGCATAAGTACCCAACTATTCGGTCCCAGTTCGAGTAACACGCCTTACTACAACTATGCAAAAACTCACACACAAAATAAATGAAATTGATAGCAGAAAAGGAATTTGCCCCACTATGAAACTGGCAACGCGGATTAATAAATTTCCACTAATTAACTTACTTGGCAACATGTAGACAGATATTGTTAGGATTTCAACCTGTAGACACTCAAAATAGTACAATGCAAAATTTTATCCTAACTACGTATTCTTTTTAGGAGTTCAACTCGTGATATTTTATTTAAAGCGAAAGCAATAAATTTCTGAGGCATTTATTTTATTATTTAATTTTATAAATATTATTTTTTTATATGTACCTTTAGTCAGCAGCGGATTTAGGACCTTGGATCAGTGGGGCAATTTATTTAAAAAATAAAAGTTAATAATTGTCATTATTATATTGAATAGTTGGATTCAAATAGGAAGATAAGATAAACAAAATATGAAGTTTTAAGATAAATATTTGTATTTTATTAAAAAAGATGGTGCATTTATTTACTCTTACATGTAAACTGGTAAGGAGATTCAAATACATAAAATTAAGGGGTTCAAAATATAAAATTATGGGTGTAAAATATGATATTTTTTGCATTTTATTAAAATAAGATAGTATATTTACTTATTCTTACATGTGAACAGGTAAGGAATTTCAAATACATAAAATTAGAGGGTGCAAAATATAAAATTATGAAGTATAAAATATAATATTTTAGAACAAATACTAGTAATTTTATTGAAATGAGAGGGTGCAGCTGCCCACCCTCATATACATGTAGCTCCGCCGGTGCCTTTAGTTAAGAGTTATTGATTTTTTTTTGGATTATAAAATTTATAAATTAAAATAAAATATTTAATATTTAATTTTACATATATTTATTTTATTATAAAATTTTATTTTAATATAAATTAATAAAAATTTCCTATTTTATTATAATTTAAAAACTACATAAACTAATATATATATTATTTTAAAAAATTATTTTATGTAATGTATACAGATTATGAAAATTTAAAATAATATTTAAATAATCTAAACTTAAAAATTATTACATTTTATAATTAAAATAAAAATTTGTATTATATATATAAATGTACATAATTTTTATAAATTACATAAATTATTTAAAAACAATTGGTTTTAAAAACTTATTTATTAAATAATTATTTATAGTTTAAACGAAAATATTAATATGTAACTTTCTTAAAAAACTTAAATATTACAAGTTTACTAATTTATATAATTAGAATAAAAATAATTTATATATTTAAATAAAGTTATGTAGTTGTGTAATTTAATTATTAATTGATGTAATTATATTAATTTATATAATAATAGTAAATTAAAATTAATCTGTATATTAAAATAAATTTACAAAATAATTTATATATGAAAATTATAAATTAGTAAAATTAAAATTAAAATATGTAAATAATTCGAAATAAAAAATATTTATAATTTTTTATAATTTGAAAAATAATAACTTTTGACTAATGATACTTATAAAATAGTGTTTATAAAACCATCTAAAAAAATAAGTGTCTTACTTGTTTATTATTTTATGTTTGAATAAGTGGTCATGAGTTTAACTTATACCAAGTAAATGTTTGACTTTGAATTGTCAACTGCCAAAAAGATTAAAATTGGTTATTCTAAAAATGGGAATTAAATGACTTGATTTAGAAACATAATGATTAATCACGTTAAAATTATAGGAAGACCAAAATTATAATTTAAACTTAAGAAAATTAATTAACTTTGCTAAACTATGTCACTTTTAATTAAAATATAAATATTTTTGCTAAATTATCTTTTATTAAAATTTGATATAAGTATAGAAAAAGTCTTTGACCTAATTAAATGAAAGAATATTTTAAAAAATATCATTAAATAAAATATAAATAATTAAGATTTATTTATATTTTAAAAAAATAAGAAACTTTTATTATATATATTCTAAGACGAATGGAGTATTATTTATATATTTCTGAGTATTCATGTGGACAACAAACCTCTTCCCTGAATTTTGAAGTGCTACCGCTGAATGCTGATAAATACTATGATCTAAAACATAAATGTCAGGTATCGTGTGGAGCAACCTTTGGACATTGTTGTCCAAAAATTCATTGGTTGCATTTCTTGGGAGATTCACTGAACAGTGTGAATGCCAATGGGTCGCGTATGGTGTAGTGATGGTTCTACCGTGGGTGTTTACATGTATCATGTATCGTGGTCCCCTGCAATACATTCAAATGATGGATTGCATTGGGACAATAATCTTTTGAAAATTCTAGTTTAGTGGCAAAAGTAGACTACACTACAAAAAAGAAGTGAATTTCCGTCGGAAATAGTACATTGTGACTATAGTTTTTGCTTAGTGCAATTTACACGACCAAAGCCCAACCCTAAGGTAAATATTAAGTATTTAATCGCTTTAAACTCTAAAATAATATTTTAAAAATTTAAAAATTAATGATTGCTAGATGAATAATATCTGCATGTTATTAGTAATAATTAAATAGTTTTTTTAAGTTATGATATAAATTATTCCTCTTTTGAAAATCTCTCATCTATTCATCCATTTTATCCACTGATTAGTCTCGATCATCTACTCTTGTCTCCATTTGTATTATCTGATTCACTCTTCATTTATCTTATCTCGTCAGTTTTTAACTTACTTTTTTTTATTGAAAATATGTTAAATAAAATTAGTTACAATAATTTAATAAGTAACCTTACATCTTTAAAACTCAAAGAATAAATTTTAAATATGTATTAGTATAATTTTAATAAATTATTTTTTATTTATTTAAATAGTTCTATTTGTTGGTTTTGCAATTGTTTTATTATAATTTGTTTATATTAATTTATGGATAAAAACAATAGTCTCATCTAAAATATTGCTGTAAGCCTAGGTACGCCAAACTTTGATTATTTCCGCATAAGTGAATAAGGAAAAGCTTAGACTTTAGCATGAACCTCTACACATAACCCAACCATTGATATATGTATAATCAGCCAATCAATGAATATTGCAGCCAGAAGGCACAAGCCAGGATTCGGGATATGAGTAGAAATCCTACCTTCGCCAAGGAAACATATAATGAGAAGGAGAACATTATAGAGAAACTGTTTACGTTAATCCAATATCTATATTTCATGATTGACCATACAAAATTGTCCGTTAACCACGTAACTTAACTAGTTGAACCACACTTTTTGTTTTGTTTCAACTCCAGATATATATGGAAAGAGTTACTTTTCAAAACATTAAAACTCTTTTTAAAGTAAAAGAGTTAGTCGTTAAACCTATAATTACATGTGATATGTCTAACCTTAAGTGAAAGTAAGATATATAAGATTGATTTGACATAAAAGTAAAAGTAAGAGAAAGGAAGAAAATCTGTGATTCGAATTATTATATTAACAAAAATTAATATATTAATAACTAATATTTATCGATAAAAAAAATTTAGGTGAAAGTAGCACAAATTGAATCATTTAGATTTTGAATTATTTAGGCTACACTACTAAAGACACACCAAGTTGAAGGTTGTACTAATTTATATTAATAGAGCAATTATATGAAAGAAATGTCATGTATAGTTGAGGATTAAATATATTTAGAATATCTCTAAAATTTAAAAATACTAATTTTGTTCTGATAAAAATTTTGTATTAATTTGATCTCTATAAAAATAAAATATATTTTTATTGATCCTCAATTATAATTCTATTAGACAGTAATTTGATGCGGCTGACAGACTCAAATACTTTCTCTTTCTATTTTTTCAATTACACTTAAAAAACATCATAATTTATTGTTGTTTCATCTACCCCTTAATCTCATTAGAAAGTGTAAGAAAATCGTAAAAAAAGTGACAAAAATGACAATTTTTGAAACGTTTTAGTCATAATAATTATTTAATTCATTTTAGGAGATTTATTCGCCACAATTTCTTTAATTCATTTGTAATTAAATTATACATGCAAGTCTATTAGTTACTTTAAATCACCATCTAACAGAGTTGTCATGGAGGATCAACAAAATTATGTTTTGTTTTTACATAAACTAAATTAATATAAAAAATTTATGAAAATAAAATTAATATTTTTTAAATTTTACAAGAACTTCAAACATATTTTAGTTATGTTTAATTTAGAAAAATTAAAAAATAATCATTTTCACAAAAACAATCCATTCTGATCAAGTCATATAATCTGGCCACTAATTTCTTATAAAATTTAATTAGAATGTATTGATAATATAATTTTTTGTGTTATTATTAATTATATTTTATATTATTCAAGAAAAGCTTATTAGATTTTATAATAATTACTTTAAAAGTCATAATTAAAACAACTTTTATTAGTTGAATATGTAAAAATTGTTACACTGTTAATTCATAAAAAATAAATTCTTTTTCCCAAATTTCATCTGTGTGTGAGATTTGTACGTTGTACATATATATTTTTTCCAGTGTAATACGTAAGCGAGAAGGGATAATGACTTGTTTTGCTAAAATCTATTCATTTAAATAACTTATTCGATTATATAAGGTATACATGTCACCTTTTAATTAACATAACATATTTAATATGCAAATTATCTATTTTACCAGATCAAGTTTGCTAATTACTTAAGACGTCGATGATCATCACTTATCATCCCAAACTCCGTATAACTAATTTTCTTTCCTAACCCAAAGTTCATTCAATGGTGTATTGTCAACTGTAAAGGAAGGTACAGTTGCTCCCCGCATCACAATGTTGGTGGTTCCATTGATTTCCGCGAAAGGTTCTTCCGTATTCAACTTTTAAATTAATTTCCTTATACTTTAGCATTAGTTTGGAAGCGGGAAAAAATGTTATTTAAACTATTTAGTTTAGAAAAAAAATTATTCAAATAGTTAAAATTTTTAAATTTAGTATTGAAATAAGCAATAAATTCATCATTTAACTACTTTTTCTCACCTAATTTCTACGCTGATTTGAACAAAAAAAATTCATGCATAGTTACCACATCTCATTAATTTTCTCTTTCATTTTTTCCACGTTCCAAATTATATAAAATCATTGTGATATTCTATGTGTTGGCTTTTTCTTTTTCAAAAAAAAAAAAAAAATTCTCTAGTTTCAAATTATTTGTTAACGAGCATGGTTTTTTTAATTGGTTCTTCTATACTTGGTATAAAGTTAATATTAGCTAAAGAAAGCAAACATATTTAAAATCTTCGAGAGGTAAAAAAATTCATACATTTTTAATTAATTAATAAGAAAAAATCTAAACAAAAAAAAGTTATAGAGATATTTAATTTATAATTTATTTAACATTAATCTTTAAGTTAATATTTAGGAATATTAAATATATTTAATCGATTACTTTTACTTACTTAAAAAAGAATGTTATAAATAACTTTTATACTGTGATGTAATATTTAAAAAAAAAGTTTTCACTTTTATTTATATAATATCTATCAATCAATTCTTAGTAGTGATGTTAACAAATTATTAAATTTGTTCTATTTCAATTTTAAAGGTATTTTAATTAATAAGCATTTTATGGTCATTGGTTAAACACATTAATATGTGCGTATTAAATAACATTTGTATTTTTCTTTATATTTCAGAAATTAAACTAAATAATATTAAGAATGAGTTAATGTACGTATGACAGTATGAGTCATGACCAATTTGAAAGAGTTATCGAATGAACTAAGCAGCACGTATTTGCTTGTCCTGGTGAAGAGACAGGGTGCATGATCGTTCGTGTGCCATTCACAGTGCGGTTGGTAAGAGCAGACTTTTTATAGTGGCAAGGGTAATGGTAAGTGGGGTTGGCAAAGCCAGGTACATAGAAAACCTAAGAGAAGGTCGGAAAGGTAGCATGGCTTACTCTGATCAACACCACATGGAACCCTAGTTGGTGAATAATGAATGGATGTGTGACACTGGTCACGAGAGATGGGAGTACCCAACCCTATGTGGTCTGTGGAGTTGTCTTCCTAATTCTACAATGGTGCCACGCTTCAGTTCATTCAATCAAAATGCATTCGTGGGCCTACCAGAATGTGGGGTCCAAGGAGAACCGACCCTGTTGAATTTTTTTGTTTTGATACGTTAGAACCAACAAAGAAGACATTGTTAATACTTAATAGCTAGATAAACTTGATTTATGCAAAGGGCAAGTACTAATGATGTTATATATGATCAAAATATATTCATCTTAATCAGTTTTAGCTAGGCTTTAGGTAATTGTTTAACTGTAATTATTATGAAGATAATAATTTTGATATCAACTTTCTTTTGAATATTTTTATTCTCAACTATAATTAGTATAATATTTTATTTTAACTTCTAATATCAATTAGATATTTCAAAACAAATTATATCCGAATATATATATATATATATATATAAGTAACTTCCAATTCAGACACAGTATTTTTTTTTCACTTGTAAATTAATATTTAAAATATTTACTAGAAACTGCGTACGTTGAAAATATCATAAAGGTGCATTAATAATATTTATTAATAGAAAATTTTATAGTTAGCATTAATTCCTACCTAAGTCTCTCCCATGACGAATTACTTTGATAAAAATTGAGTCTGGATTGATAATCATGAATGGTGCAATAATAAATATAAACGAAGACGTATAAAACATTTTAAAGATGAAAATGAAGAGACATATGTTAGAAAACTTTGAAATAACTATTGAACAAACTATAAACTTTCATTTGCACAACAGAAAGTAGTTAGCTAGAGCTTTACAAGCACACATTAAAGTACACTTGACATTGCTTCTACTTCGAATGATGGGTGATGCACAAAAAGTTACATTATCATCGTTAATTTATTGATGTTTGCATTACATTATTTTTCTCGAGAGGTTTTTTCATTCTTATTGAATAGTTTTATGTCATGTATTGTCTTGAATTGATGTTCTTAATTATTTAGATCCTATTGAGGGTTTTTCTTTAATAAAACTTCATTGTTATTAAATAAAATGTAATTGAAAATAGAAAAGTAGAGAGATTAATAAAGAAGAAGAGAATATAAGAGAGTTTAAAGAGAATGGGAATTGTATATATTTTTTTAATAGGAGAACTTTATTTATAGGTATTAAAGATAATTGAAAAAAATACAAAAGATAAATATAAATAAGAAAAAATTATAAAAGATGATGAAAGATATGGACAGTCATAATTAGATTATTCATAGTACACTTTTTTGGATGTTCATTATATAAGAATGTATCTTGTTAAAATCTTTTTAGGAAAAACCTTGTGGGATAATAATCTACTGAAGAAAAACGAATACATCACTCTTTCATACATAAGTACCTGCCTCGTTAAAAACCTTGTTAGGAAAATCCAATGGGACAAAATTATAGCAAAGGGAAAAAGAGTGTAGAACATATTTATTTCTCCTCCTCATCCATGCAATCATTTTTAAGACAATGAAATTCAATCTTGTGAGTCAGTTGCTCAAAAGTCTTCCTTAGTAACGATTTTGTAAATAAACCTTCTAGATTCTCATGCAACAAACTTATTGAGCATTTATATCACTATTATTTTGTAGATCATGGGTGAAAAAGAACTTTGGTAAAATATGATTTGTTCTATCTCCTTTGATGTATCCTTTTTTCAACCAAATAATAAATGTAACATATGTGATTGTCAATTTCATTTTTCCTCATGTTGTGCTAAAATTTATGCATGATTAGTTGATGGACATATTTTGGTTTATTTCACATATTGTCATGGAATTTTTGTATCACCTCATGTAAACTTATGATATATCACTTTGAGGATCTAACACAACCTCTAAAACAACGAAGTGCATGCTTAAATTTCTTTATATTAGTGAAGAATTATATTTTGCATCGGGTCGTGTATGCATAGTAAGATATATTAGTGTGTTTCAATGACACTAACAGATGGTACTTCAGGACCAAAAACTTCTTCATCCTTTTCTCAAGATCTAGAAGGATCTTAGTTCACATATAGAGACTTTCAATTATTGGAATGTACAACGAATGTGATTTCTCATATAAAACCTTTTCAGCACATCTGTTGTACACAAAAATTCTATTCTTTAAATATTCATTTTCCCAAACAAAACTTTGTGCTTCCTAGATCCTTCATCTCAAATTATTTCTTTAATCAATCTATAGCTTTTGAAAGCTCTTTAAGAGTTTCAATAATATTTATGTCATCTACATAAACAACAATTATAAAAAAAAATATTTTCAAATTTTCGTTAGATACATGGACAAATAGGATCATTTTTATATCCTTCCTTTAGCAAATACTATTAAGTCAATTATACCAAATGCGACTTGATTGCTTTAGTCCGTAGAGAGTAATCTTCTCGAAAATATGCATTATTGGGCAAATTATATCCTTCGAGGAGTTTCATGCAAATGTCATGATCAAGAGAGTCATATAAATAAGTTGTAACAACATTCATTAGATGTAATCTAAACCCTTCATGTGCTACTAGAGTGATTATGTATCAAAAGTACTTAAATCCATTATAGATGAATGTGTGTCTTCAAAATTAAAGTCAAGTCATATTTTTTTTTATCTTTCAATGTTACCGTTCTTTTTTTTTTTTTTTGCACACAAATCTATTTAAATCCAATTAGTTTAACATCTTCAAGTGTATAGCCAAAAGTCCAAAAAATATTATAGATTTTACATTTTCAAGTATATGTACTGCAAGTCCAAAAATCTAAATAGTTTTACATCTTCAAGTATATGGATTACATGTTCGAAAACATAATTGTATTTTACATCTTCAAGTGTATAGACTACAGGTTAAAAAAAACCATTCGTTATGGGAAACGAATCTAACTTTTTCTCAATTGAGTCTTTCTATTTTGATCAATCATTTCTTTGTCTAAAATCCTTTATTGACTAACTCTTGATCCTCATTATCTTTATCATTTATTATATTTAGTGCTACATTATATGCAAATACATTGTCAACATTGACTTTATTTCAGTTCAATCATATTTCATTCATGACATAATAATATATCTCTTTATTTTCACTAATTTCATGTACTTGAGTTCTTTTGGAACTAAAATATGTAATTATGTTAGAGAAATCTTTCATCATTCTTGTAACCTCCATTTGGTCGTCTTACTTTTTACCTCCTTTTCTTAATTAAGGATTTTTTATCTTTAAAACCAACGTGTCTAGCATACTTCGTGCATGTTTGAGACCCATTTTGCAATATTGTCCAATAGGGCATCAAATTTTATTGGAGTATTAGAAGTTGATACATAATGTTTTAACCACTTCTTTTGACTATATTTTGTAAATTGAATTATCTGTTGAACTCTCCGTTCAAATTATTTTGTACAAGGATCAAGATAATGATAATTCATTTCAACTAGTCTTTTTTTCCCAATTGCTTACTATCTCCCCTTCATGTTAGGAAAATTAATTCAAAATAAGAATCGTCAAACTGAGTCATAAAATAAATCTATTGTTGACGATTCAACATATAGAGATTCATACCCAACATATATTTTCAACCTCTTTTAATGACTCATCTTAGTGTATTGTGATGGAACAATTGGACTCATACTTATAACGTATATAACACATACAAAGAAAACAAAATATTAAACTGGAAATGAAAGGTTGCTAGCCGAAAATCAATTTTAAGAGGGGAGAATTAACTATAATTTGTTGGAATGATGCAAATTAATATTGCAGCATGCAAGCTTACATGTCTTCAAAAAAACGTTAAAAGTTTTGATCTCATGAGTATATGAACATGGTCTACATGATGTTCAACATAAATTTCAATAGTCATACAATACTCGTTAAAAGCATGAGATGTAAATTCATCGCCAATATAAATACAAATTGTCTTAATTGGATGATTTGACAGTGAGATCTAACTCGGATTAATTACTTGAGACAACAATATCACAAACATATGGTTGTGAGTTGACAATAAGGAAACATGTGACCATCTAGTTGATGCATCAATTAAAATCATGAAATATCTAAAGGATTCACATGATGGTTGTATTGGTCCACAAATATCACCCTATATTCATTCTAAAAATGAAATTGACTCATTTTGTTTTTTTTTTCTTGGTCATGATTTAATTATCAACTTCCTTTGGGAATATATAATATATAAGAAATCATTGGACCGAAGAATCTTTTGGCTCTTGAATGTGTGTCCACATGAAATTTCAAATGTTTCTCACATCATAACAAACATGGGATTAACCCAACCAATCATGCCAAATAAAACACCTAAATGAATCAGACTAGAATGAGAGAGATCCAGAGGTTGTACAAGTATAAGACTATACAGTTGAAGATAACTTAAAGGAATTAATTGGTATTACCTATACCAACAACATACATCTACTTTTCTGTAGGTTATTACACAAGAACTTCACACTAAAGTGTGCTTGACTTGGAGTAATTATGAATAGGTGACCTTCAGGGAAGTTTCCCAAAAAGCATGTGAGTGATGACAAAGCACGCTAAAAAGTTTTGTGTTGGCTTATAGGTACAGTCAACGATCTTAAGAGTAGTTGAGTGGTGTCAAAGTTGGTTGTCGAGGTCTCAAAAATGGCTATCTAACCGGTGGAGGGTTCAGACGAAGAATGATGTTGAGTGAAGTGTCACTGTATAAAGTGTCGTAGTGTGAGAGTTGTTGAGAAATCGACAATCAAGGACGTTACACCAAACAACAAACTCATTTTTGTTTTGTAAACTTCTGATTTACAATCACATATTTTGCAATTGTACTAATAAACACATGTTGCAAATTTAACATTGACTTTTTCCTTGTGTGAGTTATCATACTATTAATGACACGTACAAAAAATATCTCAGACTATTTCTTAAATTATTTTTTTTTAATATTTCTCACCATAAAAGGCACATCGTACACAATTTATACATGTTTATAAACCAATAAAATCATTCAATGACAAGTATTGTGTCGCTAATACGTGTAAAAGCTATTATAATTAGCCTATATGAAATCAATCTTGCACAATACATGACTTTAAATTAATTCCATATTTTTTTAATATATAATTAATTATGTTCATGATAAACAAAATAAACAATGATAACTCACTGGATGCACTTATAAATATAAAGATGACAACATAAATATATAAAGCTCAAAATAATTTGAATTTTGATCATTGTCAAAAGTACCACATTTCATATATTGGTCTATAAACTAATTTAATAAAACATATATAAAATCTATACATATATACATTATTGGTTCCTTGAATTTACAAATCTCTTAAACCAAATAATGTCTTCTAACAAAATTAAAGCATGAATCAAATCATAATATAGGAATAAATGTGATTATAAAATAATCTAAAAGTAATCTATATAAAACATTTAAACCATAAGTAATCAATA
>PYAF01001797.1:210150-262046 GCA_007407185.1 Glycine tomentella
AGTCCCAGCAAGAAGACTAGCCACGTTGATGACCATGCCGTCGAGACCCACGTCGTTGTTGGGTGCAACCAAAGGTGGGTTCTGGGGACCGTAAATAGGTTGGTGGAATGGCCACGCGCATTGACCAGGGCACTGTGTCTCTGAGTTACCCACCCACATGTATGCGAACTTGTACCTCTTACCGTTCACGCGCGCCCCCACGGAGGACCCGTGTGTTCCGCACCTACTCGAACAGAACCCCTCCACTGCCACGTCAGCAGAAGTGAGAACGATGTTGATGGCGTTTCTCTGTGGACCCTTGGACGCGAGTTTTAAGATTTGGTTGGTGGTGAGTGATTTGCCTAGAGAGTAGTTTTCATCAACGATTTGGGACCCTAGGGAGAGTGCAAGTTTGGGGAACGAGTTTTTGTAGTATTTATCGGTGGCTTTCCACCACGTGGCAACGGATGGTTGGGCGGTGAGGGGTTTGGGAGAGGAGAGCGAGGTGATGAAATCAGCAACGATGGCTTTTTGAGAAGGTTTGAAATTGCCGTACCAAATTAGGTTTACGGAGATTTTGCCTGTGAGGAGAGGGCCTCTGTGGTATTGGAACTGCAATTGCGGGTCTGACTCGGACAACTTCCTGGCTGAACTCAAATGCAAAATCATGGAAAGAGTTACAAAGAGACTCAATAAGAGAACTCTTGGAGATGTAAGAGAGGCCATCATGGAAATTAAGAGCCACAAAGAACTAAGAAGTGAGATAGATGTTGGAACTTGTAAGCTTAAGTTATAGCTGAGGTGATGGAAAAAGAGATGTGGTGGTGGGTATATATAGTTGGTGGGGTGAAGTCAAAAAATATATAAGGTTAAGTGGTGGTGCCAGCTTGATAACGTGTTTGTGGTTTGGTAGTCCACTATGAAATTCAATAAGATTGTGCGGCAAGCTTAGGTGTTTTTGTTTGTAAAAAAAAGAGAAAAAAAATTAAATATAAGGTTACTTTTGACTCATATTTTTTATATTTTATCTTAATTTAAAATTTTATATTTATGTATTTTATTCTATTGAACAGACCTTTGGGGATGATTTGATAATTGATTGTGTGCAAATATTTTTTCTTAATTGTCTTTCATTCATTTCTCTATTATACAACTAAACTACCCTTAAAGTTTTGGGTTGAATTGAATTGATTAGAGTGGTGGTTTCATAACTCGTGGGGTACGCGCCTACGCGGGGACAGGGTATGGCCAGCTAAGGTTTGTGTTGGCGTGGATAATAACAACACTGGAACGGGACAAGAAGACAAAGCCGTGTACCCTTTGTAAAATGGCAGGGATCCGTTTTATTTGGTGCATGCAAATTTAAGGCATGGCTCTTAATTATTCCTCAAGGAATATGTGCTGGATCTGCTTGCTAATTTGGCCGTTTTCTATACTTCCATAATAATAATTTTACTTCTCGATATAAATGCTTGTTGAGGAAAAAATATGTGCTGAGCTGGATGTGCTTAATTTTCTTGATGAAAATTAAAGTAAAAATAGAGTTTGTAGCAATTAGCAAATTCTTTTGTTATAGCCTTATATAGATTAGTAGTGTGTTTCGGCAAGTTTTATTTTTTTCTAAAGTATTGGAACATTAATTAAAAAATATTTTATTTATGCTGATACATAATTATGAATACATTTTGTTAGTATTAAATTTGTAATAAGTAATCTGATTTTTGTTATTTATCTGGTAATTTGGCTGGCAATCCTCCATTTTCTCTAACCGAATATTAACAATTTTTTAGATATGTTGTTATTAATATATTGTTGTTAATACTACATTGTTAATCAAAGTTAGACCATCACCTGGCTTTTTTCCTCTCCTAAAAACCCACCACCGCCCGACCATCCGTTGCCGTGGTGGAAAGCCACCGAAAAAATATTACAAAAACCCATTCCCCATTTAGAAATTACAGTGAAATTATATTAATAATATTTTAATAAAGTTTTCAATTTTAATTTTTTATCAGTATCTTAAACACATTAATCGGTATTGTATATAAAAATATGAATTTGAATTCATGTTCTTTGTCTTTTGAATGAACTTAAGTAATTAAGTTTTTTTTTTATTACAAAAATCCAAATTGGGATCTTACATCGCTTTTTGATGGATCTCTAAGATTGAAGATATATGAAGATCTCTTCCATTTTTTTTTTGTGGTATATCTCATTTTGAGATATTAGGCAGAGAGATAAAAACAATGTACATATTAATGTTTCTTCTACAAAAGCTCATTTTTTTATGTTAAAAATCTCTTCACCTTTTTTATTAAGAGATTAGTAAGATCTTAAACTTAAAATCTTTCAAAATCTAACATTAAAAATACTCTTAAAAAATGTACTTACTACACTAGTTATAAACATTGTTTTTGTGCAATTAAAACAATAAATGCACGATCCCATCTTGTCTTAGACTTGTACTCTTCTTACTCTTCACATTAATTAGGCCACTTTGATTTCAAACACATAGGAACCATGCATTTTAGTTAAATCTTTCTTTCTTTACCAAATTTTGTTAAATATTTTGATGATAATAATGTATAAAATAATTGTTTGGACTAACTTCCTTTATCTAATAAAACGTATATATTAAGGCATTGTGTGGCTATTAAGAAAGAAGAAGAAAAATAAGAGATAAAAAATGGAAAAGAGAAAACTGAACCAAAGTTAAGAAAAAAAATATGTATTAGATAGACAGCAATAAAAATATTGATTTCTTTCAACATTTATGTAGGCATGTAGAACAGTAAGTAAATAGAAATAGAGAACATATAAAATACTGATTTTTAACTTTATACTAGAAAGAATAACTAAGAAATAAAGTATAAAGAAAGGAACTGTACCAAAAAAAAGTATAAAGATAGGAAATAATTAATATATTACTCTTAGGCTCCTACACAAAATGGGATACAATTTTTGAAATAAAATTTAAAATTTGAAATATCAATCAATCATTTTTTTTATAAAAATTTGATATTTGATAGAAAAACTCTCTTTTATGAGGAGATAATTTTATTTTATATTTCGCATGATTTTTTTTTCTATTCTAGTTTTTATGATTTGCAAAATAAACAAAATTTGTTTTTACCTGCTTTTGTATCATTTTTATTTCTTTTCACCCTATTATCATTTGAGATGACCATTATATAATCAGTGATTTCAAATTCTACCAAAACATTCATAAATTTATAATAGAATTGTCATCTATTTTGGCCATACTTTATATATAAAAAATCCTATTAATTATATTTTTTTAAAAATTGTCAAAATAGAATAAATTATGTTACTTTTTGAATAAGTTTAATGACAATAATAGTCAACAATCATTAATTAAAGAAAGAATTGCTTTTAGATTAGGCACAACTACTATGTAAAAGTTATATAACTTATTATGTATGGTCTAAAAAAATAATGATATTTAAACTGATCTCATTCCGTAGTATTATGGCATATCCTCCATGCCTTATCACCACCTTCCCAACTACTCTACCACCAGCCACCAATCCTTACCACTGGAGACGATTTTCTCTTCCTTTTGAAAACAACGAAGACGAAGCTCTGTCACAAAAATCATGAGAAAATTTGGACATAGACTCAAAACCAGATAGAAAGCACATCAATTCGTAAAGAGGGACCTCCAATTCTGATGATGGCAATAGGTGGCATCGAAGGAAGAGGAAATCTTGGTAGTGCTACAATAGCGAGTCCCACCACCGCCCTCTTTCCCTCCTCTAATTTCTCCAATTTATAGATTTCTGCCACAACTGCCCCTTTTTCCCTCCCTCTGCTTTCTCCAATCTTGATCCCTCATAGATCGAAGAAGAGATGGTGAAGTGACAAACTGAACTCTTTTGTCACCATAATCGCTAAAAGAGAGTGAGGTTGGAGGAGGTGGAGAGTGGATGAAGGAGATAGAGCGCATTGGAGGAAAGGAAATCACAGTGACAATACAGTAGTGAGTCGGATTCCAATTCAAGCTTAGAGGACTAAGAATCAGAGTGGTTCGGTTAGGAATCAAAAAGTAAGGAATGTAGGGGAAAAACTTAACTTTACACATACTCACACATAGACTTAAGAAAATTGAAGTAGAAATTGTAATTGTATATTGATGATGAATAATGAGGTTACACACTATACACACTTTAGAATTGGTGCCTTATATAACAAGTAATAAAGACACTAGTAACCCCCCTTCAACGAAAATCTAGGAAGTAGGATAGAGGTCCTACATCACTCATTTCAAATTCACTCATTATTTTCCTTTTAAACTCTTCAGTTTCCTTACACTATTACCTGTTTTCAAGAGATCATCAACACACAGACAAACAACTAACAAATCTATACTTGTGACTACCTTTAGTGCTTTCAAATAAACTCTATGTTTTGATATGCATTTAACAAAGCCAATTTGGATAAGAAAATTGTCTGTCCTCTTATTCCAGACTCTTGGAGCTTATTTGAGGCCATACAAGACCTTTCTCAATCTGTACACCTTCTCTTCACGCCCTCGAATCACAAATCTTTGTGGTTGACTCACATATACTTCCTTATCTAGTGGTCCATTCAAGAACGTTGACTTCACATGTAATTGATGCATAGATCAGCCTCTCAGGTTGGCAATTGCAACCACCAATCTCATTGTTTTCATCCTTGCAAATAGGTGCACAACCTCACCATAATCAATTCCTGCTTTCTGCAAGAATCCTTTAGCTACCAATCTGGTTTTATGCTTGATCACTTCACCATTTGGATTGACTTTGACTTTATATAGCTACTTTAAGGCTATAGGATTCTTGTCATAAGGTAAGCTTACTGATTCCCAAGTTTGGTTCTTCTCAATTGAACTGATTCCATCTTTCATAGCAATGATCTACTTTGGCCCCTGAATTTCCTTTTCAAACTCAAACAATAGAGTCTGGTACAATATCGCAATCATTCAAATTAGAAGGAAGTTGCCTAACCCTTGTTGATCTTTTAAGTTAGGTAAAGGCACTTGTGTTCATTTCAGATTAAATAAGATTGGTAGTATCAACTATCATCTTGGTTGATCCACTCCCAGGTTCGAGTTTCCAATCCCAGCCTATTGTTTCATCAATCACCACATCTCTATTCATTGTTACTTGCTTATTCCTTGGATCATAGCTTGTAACCACATGTAGGGTGATAACAAATAAGTATCATTTGTTTTTCTTTATCATCAACCTTCCTTATTAATTGATCTAGTACATGCTTAAAGAAAATGGATTGAAAGATCCTGAAATGAGCAAAATCGGGTTTGATTCTAGTCCAAGCTTCCTCTGGTGTTTCCCTTCTAGCCTCTTAGTAGGTGATATGTTCAATACATACACAGTTGTAGAAGTTGCCTCACCCTACAAGTAATCTAGCAAACCTTTACTTTTAAGCATACATCTCACCATATTCATAATGGTTTTGTTCTTCCTTTCTACAGTTCCATTATGTTGTGGTGTATAAGGAGGAGTAACTTCATGGATGATTCCCTCTCTATCACACAAACTATTGAATTCATCAGAAACATACTCACCACCACCATTTGTTCTTAAAACTTTTAGATATTTGCCACTTTGTTTCTCAACTAGGCACTTAAACTTTTTAAACACTTCAAACACATCACTATTTCTTTTAATCAAGTAAATACATACCTTCCTAGTCAAGTCATCAATAAAGGAAACAAAGTACCTATTCCACCGAGAGACTTAAATTGGATAGAATCACACACATCTGAATAAATCACACCAAGCTTATCATAGGACCTGGTTGGAACCTGTTTGTTGAATGAACTCCTGGTTTGGTTGCACTCCAAGCATTCCTCACACACTTCACTTGGAACTTCCATAAGTTGCAATCCATAAACCATATTGTGCTAGTGCAACAGATTCAGATCTCTAAAATTCAAATGTCAAAATTTATGATGCCAAAACCACTCAGACTTGCATATTGTAGTAGCTAGGCATTCATGTTTCATGACATCAATTGCAACCTTGAATGTTCTATTCTGAGATAAATGAGCCTTGAGTGCAAACCTCCTCTTACTATCAAACACTTTCAAAACATTGTTCTCCATATTCATCATAATTCCTTTTTCTAATAACAATCCTAGACTCAACAAATTACTCTTCATACAGGCACATATAGGACATCAGAAATGAAGTATTGCTTACCATCCTTCCTCTTGATCAACATTGTACCAATTCCCTCTGCCTTGAGTGATCTATCATAAAAAAATCTTACTTTATTCTTTGTTAATTCATCAAAGCTAATGAACTAATCCTTTTTGCCAGTTATATGAGTGGAGCATCATGTGTCTAGATACCAAGATGAGGTGCTTTTAGCTTATGTTCTTGTGGTAACCATCAATAGCACTAGATTAGAATTTGATCCATCATCATAGGCAAGGGTTGCCTTATTGTTGGACTTTCCTTTTCCTCCTTTTCCACTTTTGCACTCATTTGCAAAGTGCCCCCCACTTATTGCAGTTGTAATACTGAATCTTCCTCTTATCAAACTTTTTTCTACCACTCTTTTGCTTTGATTGTCCAACATTCCTTTTATTGGATGATCCACTTTGATCTTGGCCACTTGTTGATTCATTTGTTCTTTCCCCTTTCTTGTTCCAATTCCCTTTGTTCTTACAACTATTTTGAGCCTGTAAAGCTTGTTCTTAAGCCTTCCTAATGTTCCTTCTCTCATTGATTCTTTGTTCATGTGCCTTAAGAGAGTTTTGCAGCTCTTCAACACTCATTGATTCAAGATCCTTTAATTCCTTAATTGCCACATCAGCATGGTCAAATCGAGGAGTCAGAGTTCTTAGGATCTTGTCAACAATTTGTTGATCTGAAAACTCCTCCTTGCAAGACTTCATCCCATTTACAAGCACTTGAATTCGATTGAAGTATTTTGCAATGAACTCTTGATCATTCATTGGCAGCAACTTGTATTTCCTCCTCAGGATCTATAACTTCACCTTCTTATTCTTATCGACATCATCATATGTCTTGATCAAGATGTTCCAAGCTTGCTTTGTAGTGGTAGCTTTGGAAAATTTTCCAAATATTGTGGCCTCGACACATTGGTGGATCAAGAATCGTGCCTTGCTATCAAGTCTCTTAAGCTCTTTATGGGTTGCCTTTCTATTCTTTAGTAGCATTCCTCCCAAGTTCTTGAAATCCCACCTCTACAACATCTTCAACATCTTGAAAGCCAAATATGGCATTCATCTTCACCCTCCAATTATCGAAATTCTTTCTATCAAATACTAATAGAGAATCGGGAATCACATTGCTCACACTTGCCATGTCCCTTCTCTTGAAGTTCTGCAAGTTCTTCACTCAGTGATACACACGCTTGATGCACACCCTCACCATGATAGGACTAATCATTCTTGCAGCATGCCTCACGAGTTTCAAGATCATACAAGCTTTGAATACCAATTTGTTAGGGGAAGAAACTCAACTTTACACATAATCACACGTACACTCAAGAGAATGAAAGTAGAAATTGTAATTGATCATTAATGATGAAGAATGAGGTTACACAATACACAAACTTCAAAATTGGTGCCTTATATAACGAGTAATAAAGATACTAATAACCCCCCTTCAACTAACTAATTGCCTAACTGTCAATAACAAAATTTTTGTTATTTGAATTACCCTCCCTAACAAGGAAGAGCAGAAGCAGAGGGAGAAGAGGAGAAGGAGAAAGAAAAGGGGGGAAAGGGAGAGGAAGCGTATGAAAGAGAAACAACGAAGCAAAACACCTTGATGCGTGGATAAGGTTGTTGTAGTCGGAGAAACCGCCAAAGATCCAATGGAGGGTGAGGAAGTTGGGGAAGCAAACAAGCGGAGGGAAAGGGATTGTAGAGAGAGCTATCTGGTGTGTAGGGTGTATGGTATTACTATAAGCCTTAAATTAATGCAAGGGTTAAAAAAATTGTGAACCATATACAAGGAAATTTACTTTCCCACTATAGCCTCACGTTTAGATTGTTGTAAAATAAAAGAATAATGTTGCCTTGTAGCAAAGGCAACTGGTTTAAAAACAAATTTTGAGACCCCTAGTTTGGTTTCTCAAGGGTTACAAGAAAAAAAAAAGAATATGGAAATAATAAATGATAGGGATAAGGAAGAGAAAATATTTGTTATGTATCGAAGTTCAAGTTATGAATTAGTGTTTGTAAAATTGTCTCATTGACAAAGGTTAATAATAAGTCTCTTTTAATTCTCAAATAATCTATATCAAATAAATATAGGAAGTACTAATTAATTTTCCAAACCCTAAATTTGAAAAGACGAAGTGAAAGAATTGAAGTTGTTATAGGTAGAGATGCTTAAAGTAAAGAATTGAAGAAAAAAAAGTATATTGTGTTCGTGTTAGAGTAGAGAACCCAATTGGATATCGGTAGTGTTGTATATTAGGCAGTGTTACAATAGAGAATCAAATTGGATATTTAATAACTGAATGATGATTAAAAAATTACAAAATGTTATAAGGGAAGAGAATGGAAGATCTAATTTTTGCTTCCTTCTAATTGGAGGAATTTGGAAGGGAATTAAGGAAAAAAAATATTTAAAACATTTTTAATTATAATCATTAAAATATCCATACTTAGATTTTGAAAACTAACATTATAAGGATACAAAAATAAATAAAAATTTAAAACTCATCCCTTCTCTTCTCTCTTCCATTAAAATTCTTCCTCTCCCCTCCTCTCAACCAAACATAATATCTAAACAAAATCATGCTTCTCTCTTCTCTTCCGAACCCCTCCTCTTCCCTCATTTAAACCAAACAATTCCTATTTTGTGTTTGAACCATCCTATTTTGTTGCAAAAGTATTAAAATTTAACATTTCTAGAAATTAATCCCTAGAATATGTTAAAAATTTAACATTTATAAAAAAAATAATTTTTGATACGCATTAAATTTTCATACCATTATTTTTAGAAAAAAAAAAAGAAGATATTTTTGAACAGATTGAAACAAAACAAAAAAGGATGTATAAGGCACTACAAAACATTATTTTAGAAAAATAAAAAGAAGATATTTTTGGACAAAAGATTGAAACAAAACAAAACAAAACAAGATTGTATATGTAAGGCACTACAAAAATCAATTTCACTTTTTCCCTCTTACGTGAGCCTCCCCTTGAACAACGCAAGAATTACAATTATATTCCCATTTGGGAGTTTCTATTCTCACCTATAGTTTCTATTCATAATCACATATTTTTAAAAAATATTCCAAAAAAATACCAATTTCATGGAAATATCATTTCGTTATATAAAATATACAATAAAAATGTATTTTCATTGTGTAAGAAAGTAGTGAAAAAAATACTTATATTTCTTTTTTGTAGAAACACAATTTTTGTTAAAGATAGACAATGCAATCATATTTTTAATGTGTAATAATTTTTGTTGTATACTTAATTCCATTATGTATTTTGTCATGAAATAATGTTTTCGTGAAAAGAGAATTTTTAGAGCAAATGGGGGTGTGACTAGCAAAAGTGGGAGTGAGAATGATAACTGCCTCTCATTTTCTCTCCCACTGCTTAAAAGTTTTTTTTTTCTTTTTAAAATTTGACATGTTAAGACGTAAGACTGTTTTTAATATGTCTAGCTAGATATTTGACATTTGTATTTTTTTATAGCGAAAAATATGTTTTTCCATTCCCCTAAAATACTCAAAAGTTTATTTTAATTCTTATAAAAAATAAATCATCAATTTTTTGCCCTCTTAAAATTACTCAGAATTAGATTTGGATGAGTTGCTTTCTTGGGTCGGAATTAGATGTTTGATGATTGTACAAGTAAGCTGGTTCGTAAGCCAATTCCGTTCTAAATCACACGAACCGTTCTCGTTCCCACAAACTAGCAAAACTCCCACCTTCCAATGCATCACGGTGGCCCTGATCTCATTTTCGTCGACGGCGGCGACACCACTAGATCGTGCTGTTTTCCCCGATTCGGCTTCCTCCGACAATGTGGAGTTCCAGATCGTGCTCAACAGTCAACATCACCGATTACATGAGGTACCACAATATGAAGATGTCAAGAACGACTAATTAATGATGGAAGTCCCAAGCAAAGGTTTGGCTCAAAATCATAAAGCAAACCAATATAAATTTGCTTCCACGTTATTAATTAATCCAAATAACCAAAACATACAGTAGTAGTAATAAACAAATGAATAAATGAATAATCAATAATCCCTACATAATAATGCTTATACTCCCTAAACTATCAGCACTCCTCACTCACACTAGCGTGGAGCACGATGACGTGGCAGGGTCATACAAAGCAGGAAGCAAGTACTTCCTTCCATTAACACCGTGCGCATTATAGCTAGCACCAGTGGAAGAGTCCACGATCAAATTCCCAGCGTAGCCAGGATAAGCCCCTTTGCCATAAACCCCAGGGCAAGCTGAGGCGGCTTCGAGTGGGGCCTCGGCTGAGCCCTGATAGAACCCGTTGCCAAACGGGTTCGTAACGGTCCCAGCCAAGAGGCTCGCCAGGTTTATTACCATTCCGTCAATGCCCACGTCGTTGTTCGGCGCAACAAGTGGTGGGCTTTGAGGCCCATATATGGGCTGGTGAAACGGCCACGCGCAATGGCCCGGGCATTGGGCCTCGGAGTTCCCAACCCAAATGTATGCGAACTTATAGTTCTTGTTCTTTGCATGGCCCGCTGAGGAAGAACCGTGGGTCCCGCATCGGCTCGAGCAGAAACCTTCAACCGCCACGTCAGCGGAAGTTAAGACGACGTTGATGGCGTTTTTGTGGTCACCCTTTGAAGCTAGCTGAATGAGGTGCTTGCTCGTGAGGGATTTCCCGAGCGAGTAGTTTTCGTCGAGAATATGTTTATCGAGTGAAATTGAAAGAGGGGAGGTTTTTTTAGTATTGCTGAGGTGGTAGTATTTTTCTGTGGTTTTCCACCACGTGGCGACGGATGGTTGGGTGCTGTGAGGGGATGAGGGTGACAGCGAGGTGATGAAATTGGAGACTATTGCCTTCTGGGAAGGTTTGAAGTGGCCGTACCAAATGAGGTTAATGGAGATTTTGCCAGAGAGAAGAGGGCCATTGTGGTAATGAAGAAGCTGAGTTTGGTCCTGAACTAACTCATTCAACCTCCTAGCGGCGAAAGAGATTTGAAAGATGGAAATTAGAAGGGAGATTTTCAACATGAAAGTTGACATTGTGAGAAAAATAATGAAAGGAACAAAAAGAAAGTGCTAACAAGCTGAGATAGCTTGAAGTAAATTGTTTGTGGATTGAGAATGGTCAAGTGAGGAGAATATATAGTACGATAAGAAAGAGAAAATTGAAGCTATGCAAGTGGGGGGGCACACTGGCAAAGAGCTACACACTTTATTTAAGCGCGTTTCTTTATTCAAAACTGAAAAGTGTAGCTCTGAATTCACGTTGTTCTAACATGGAGTTTAGTCCACGCGCCAAAAAGTAGAATGAGAAAACCTATGTGATGGAGGAGCGTGGGGAGCACGGGTTGAGGATAGCGTGGAGGGGGGTTTAAAAAGAAAAAGGGTTTTATTGGGAGAGGGAAAGAGAGACGTTAGATGACAGTCTGGATGGTATGGGATAATTAACTGGCATTTACGCAATGGCAGCTTATGAAATGTTATATGGCTGTGACCTGTGGGTATCCGAGGAAGCATGCACTAGATGCATATAATTATTCTACTCACCATGTCTTATATTCCTGTGTACCATAACTTGACACGTAGATATATCATATACGTATTATTTGTATTTTAATATATGTGAAGAGGTTATTTTTGTTTACTATGTTAAGTACTATTAATTTTTTTCTTAATTAGGTTTCATTTTTTTTTTGGAGTAATTAGGTTCGATTTGCGCCAATGTTCCACAGCTACTAGAACTTCTAGAGTTTGGTAGTATTTTATTACACAAAAGTCAACAATTAAAAACCCATCACAGCTCTTTTTCGCCAGTAAATAGCTAAGGTAGGAAGTATTAATGTTTAAGTTTTTTGACATTACAAATATCACATAAAGATATCCGTCAGAAAGAAGAAAAAAAAAAGGACAGATTTCAAAGGGTAATGTTTTCTCTTCTTGTAATTCTCCTCTTATTTTCGCTAAACCAAACATACAGTTAATGAACCAATGAAACTATGAAAGTTGTGATTTAAGGTTAATTAAATAGTCTAATTAAGATTGATTTGTGGTCGAACCAATAAATAATATAATTATGATTTTAATATAATATTTAAGTAATAAAAAAAATTATAAATCATGAATTGAGATTGTTTACAAAAACTGCAGGAGTGTAGATAATTCCGACCCCACGTGATCAAGGCCGTATATAAACTTATCGGGAAATACCATTGTTTGCAATTGTACATACAAATACTGACAATGTTTCTTAATAAAATAATGCTCCACTTTTATATATAATGTTTTTTAAAATATTAGTATAAAATTTATATTATTTTTTATCTGACCTTACAAATTTCGATACTTTTTCTTAATTTCAATTTAGAACACATTTATTGTTATTATTAAGTTAATTATCTTTTAAATCTTGATGATTTAGATAATTGATAAATAAAAACAAAAGTAGTACTTTCCAACTAATTGATTATGAATACATACTTCAAAGTGATAGTAATATGGTACATTATCGACATTTCTCTCTCAATATTATTAGTTTCTATTTCTATCGACAATTATATGCCTCTCCAGTTATAATATTTTTCAGTGGTTAGATTCACAAACTACAATAATTTTATTGAGAATCTTACCCTTTTATTAATTGTCGGGCTCCTATAATTATTTTTATTTTTATTTCGAAGTTTTTTTTTTTGTTTTGTAATGAAAAGATAATTAACGATTTTATTTGTTTCTTTCTTCTGTGAGAAGAACGGTTTGACCATATCCAAATTAATAAGATCAATTGATTCAATTCCTATAATAATACAGAGCGAACTTAAGCAAAATAAAAATACATAACACAATTGAGAAGGACTTAAATCTAAATGAAGTTTACAACGATTTAAAGTTATCACAAAATATAGAATGACATAATTTGATTTATGGAATTGATTTTCATATTGAAAAAAGACTTTGATTACAGTCTCTTTCTTTGTGGGAAAATATATCTTTCATCAAAATCATTCAAAATCACAATTTGGTGATCTTCTTCAATGGAGTAAAGTTTTGATTTTAGTCTATTACTCATTATCTACCTGCCTTAACGCTATGATCATGCAAGGAATATTTTTAAGCTTTCCTTTTATAATAAAAAAGGAATATTTTTAAGAATAATTGTGTGAACTCTGAAGTAAATAAATATATCATTTTTCATGAGCCAGAAAACAACATTGCAAATGGGCAGTACTTTAGATCGGCGTTTAGATCCTCTGCAGCAAATACTCTCAACAGCTGTCAGCTAACCAATCTTAAAAACTATAACATAGGATTATATAGAATTAAAGATTTTTCATAATCTTTTTTATTTTTTTTAATAATAAATCTTATTTTAAAAACTATAACATATGATTATATAAGATTAAAGATTTTTCATAATCTTTTCTAATTTTTTTCTTTAATAATAAATCTTATTTTAAGATTTTAAGGAAAAAAAAATTTATTTTTTTAAAATAATATATAAATATTAAGGAATCTTCTTTAAGAATCCATCCTTATATTAACAAAGATTTTTTTAACTTCTTTATTAAAAAAATCTATTGAAAATCAGATCTTAAGATCTTGCACTAGTGGTACGTGGTAATGGATGCTCTATAGTCATATCAGATAAAAAGGATACAACTACACAAGAGAAAGATTAAAATGGCCTCATCATAATACTGTTAAGATTGTTGCAGGGAGCTATAGAGCTGCAGCTGAGAATCCGAACCCCTTAGATCGTGTATTTAACAAATTACACAAAAAAGAGCAAGACTATAATCTTAAACTTACAATTACAACTAAACTACTTATTGTTTTGGCCATTGTTATGTACGGGATTTAATAAAATATAATTTTAATATATATATATAATTAAAAATTATATTTTTTAAAATAATATGTACTTATATAATATTACTTGTAGTAATTATTTTATCTTAAAATTATAATAAATCATACATCAAGTCTATATTTTTATAAATTTTTCTTTCATCTCATAAGAAATTTTGTATTTCATGTTAGATAAAATAACAGATTCAATAAATTAGTTATCTCACATTAGTAAGTAAGGAAATTTTATTTATATTAAAAAATAAAAGTAAATTAAAAAATAATTTCACCCAATAATTTAATTGTTAAAGTAGGTTTAGATAAAAAAATTTCTTTCCATGACTTAAGTATAAATTTTCCTACTTGATTCAATAAAAATGTTCATCCCAAGAGTTTGATTTTAAAATATTTTTTTTATTAAGTTAAAATTTATAAAGTTGTAATAGTGATAAAAAGATTTTTTTAAATTCCAAAACAATTTAGTTACTTAATGTAAAAGGTTCTCTGTAAGATAATGTAAAATTTACAATAAATTATGCACAAAATGTTTACATAAATTTTTTTGATTCATTTCATAAGAAAATAGTCATCCCATAATTGATAAGATAACATATTTAATAAGTTAATATTATATGCATTATCAATTTGTATTAAAAATATTATAACAGTAAATTAAATAAATTTAATTTCATTCTAATAATTTAAATGTTAATGTAATTTTAGGTAGATTCTTCCTTCATATAAGTTAAGTATAAACCCCTTACACGGTTCATAAATAAAACATTCATCCCCACAATTTTGGTTTTTATATTGTGTATATATATAAGCTATATAATAATATATCAATAAATTTACCTTTATAATATTAGCATATAGGAGAAAAATTAAGGTATAAGAAAAGTTTCAACAATTTACATAAATTGAAAGATAATAGAAAACTTTCGATAATCAGAAACACGTGTTATTAAAAAAAAAAAGAAGCAAATTAAATACTATTGAAATTGCCGTAATAAGAAATCACACGCTTCTTATCCGCTGACAATGGGCGAAATTCTCGATAATCAGAAAGACAACACCGGTTTTTTCACCAATTGGGGGTAGATTTTTTTCTTAATTATAAAATGGAGATAGGTTTTAAAAAAATTATTAAATAAAGGTAAGTTGTGTTAGGTAACACGTGTTACATTGTATGACTTTTTTTTTAAAATTTTTTTTAACATACATTCAGAAGTCGTGTTATATGGCATAATTTATTCTTAATTGATAATTTTTTTAAAACCCACCTCCATTTGGTAATTAAGAAAAAAAGCCTCTAATTAATGAAAAAATGGACAACACCAGCACTTCTTATCCGCTTATGTGCATGTACCTCTCAACTTTGAGTGCTCAATTTCAAACTTGAACTTACATGACATTTTATACTCTTATTAATTTTAACTTCTTATTAGGGTTTATTGAATGAAATTCTTTAAATGATGTTGGATTCTATTTCTTTCAATTAAGTATTATAATATATTAGGAAGGGTTTATTTAATGATGTCGAAAGTATAAAATTGATAAAAAGATGGACAAGAGAAATAAGAATAATTGTTTGTTAAAAAGAAAATATTTGATATGAGAATTATTTAACATCTTGGTGATGATTAAGGTGATAGGAAAGAAAAATTATTGAGAATATTAAATTGAACAACTAGATCAACAATTATTGACACTATCAACAATGATTCAAATAAAAAAAAAAGCGTCAAATAGGTGGCACCTTCTCAAATGAAGGAATGAAGTTCGAGGACAAATATCACAATAAAGTACGAAGAATGATTATTTTTATTTTCTATAAATAAGCAAAAATATATTGTGTTTATTTGATTATGGACATTTACATATTTTTTGTATATCAACTCTGTCACACTTATGACTTTTTGGTTCTATGAAAATATACATGTTTTTGTCCATTTATTTTATTTTCAATTATGATCCTCTTCTCTATTTTACTTTCTATTGGATAACACATCTTTTATTTATAACTCATTCTTTTTTATATAACACTTTGTTGCTTTCAATTATATGTTTTGTTTGTTTGTTTAGTGTTGTAACAAACATACGAATGTACCATAAGATACACTTTGCTAAATTGAAAAACTAAGATTGCTAGTTTAAAAATAAAGAATCAAATAAGTATTTTAGTTTAATATAATTAGTCCTATTATCAAATTCTTATTTATTGATTTCTAATGTTTGAAATCTAATATCAAAATTCTCCATCAACACTTAATTATTAATCAATATGTTTAGGGCATTCTTCATTCACGAGACAAACTCATTCATTAAACAACCTTATTGCATTTTTTTTAATAAAAAAATCTATCTGAAACTAGTCTCATCTCTTTCTGCCTCTTCTTTGGTACAAATACATTATACATCACCGTTATTACCATTATAGTAATATCATGCTCATTGCTCAGGTATTCTTCATCTTTTCCAAGGGAAATTTTAACCATGTCTAAATTCACATTTAAAAACACATATTCACTAAAAAGATCAAAGATAATATCTCAAGTCGAGGCCCATATTTTTTATTCCAGTCGATTAGAACAAACCTAAGCAAGTAGTTGGCAATCCATTTCCCAAAAAAGCCAGCTTTGAAAAGACAAAGTGGAAGAATTTCCCAATTAAAGTATAGTGAAAGCATTTTAGTCGTCGGGTAGTAGAGGTGTCCGAAGCAAGAGAATTGAAGAAAAAAGAAAAGTGGTATGCCTCTGTTGCACTTGAGAACCCAATATAATTGTCACAAAAAGATAGAGAGCCCAATAGAATATGGGTAATGGGTAATGTTACAATGAGAAAATGACAACCTTCAATGCAGTCAGATTTGGCCAAGAGCAAACTCTATCAAAGATAAACAAATGAGTTAAAGAAAAAGAGAGCATTGTGTTCGGGCAAAAGAGAGAAACTATTTTTTAAAAAATTAGGTTTTCGAAAAATTACTTTAAAAAATATTAAACTTGAACGTTTCTGAAAATTAGTCTCCGAAATATGTTAAAATTTTAATACTTTTTAAACTCAATTTCATTCAAGAATCTTATTTCTAAAAAAGAAAAATCTATTTTTGGACAAAACAGTTATAAATAAACAAAATAGGGTATATAAATAAAAAAATCACCAAAAAAATAATTGTCCTTTCCCCACCTTGATATACCCCAAAAAACATTTTTCCCTCTATTTCACTTTGTTTTATCTGTTGGACTAACCAAAATCTAATTTTACGATTACATCTAAGATGTTACTATTGACTCTTATAAAATTGTTTTTAGTCCCAATCAAGAAGAGTAACTACCAAAATACCTTCTAAATATTTTACCCCATTCTTCCTCATCCCATCACTCGTTCCTCCTTCCCTTTCTTCATTTCTTTTATCCCTTCCTTCATTCTTTCATTCTTTTCCTCTCTCCCTTCTCGTCACTTTCTGCACTCACATTAGTGAATATATTTTTCTTTCTTCCTTTTTTTTAAATATAACAAAATCATGATTCAGTTATGCCTTTTGTACAACGAAATCACAATTTGTTATTTTTTCGTATTTTTTTATAACACAACGAAATCATGATTATACTATATTAAGGGATACGAAAAATTAATTTTAAAAATAAGTTACCTTTTTTTTACTTGAATTGATTTTGATACAAATTATATTAATGACGACCCACATTACATTTTTTTAACTATAATCAAATTAATTGTTACATAAATTACCTTTTTTTATATAAATTAAAATTAATGATGACATAAATGACTCTTTTTAACTTTAACCAAATTAATATCATGAATTGATTTGGTTACTAACAATAAAAGTAATTTTTATAATAATTAATTTGGTTACCTTTATCAATAGTAACTTGTATCCAATTAATTTAATTAAAAAAGATACTAGGTACTTCTAAAAATGGTAAATTATATCACAACTAATTTCATTACTTAAAAAAAGGTAACTTTCATTTATAACTAATAAAAAATGATTTAAAATACACAACAAAAATACGACTCTGTTGTGTGTCTTAGTGAAGATCACAATGAAATTATGATTCTGTTGTATAATTTTTTCATAAATCATGATGCACAACAGAATTATGTTGTGCAAGTGGGTGACAAAAAAAAATCAAGATTTGGTTGCATACTATACAACAGAATCGAGATTTCATTGAACAACAGTTTTCGCACCCCCTAATGCAGCGGAAACATGATTCCATTGAGTGCTGTGGACGAGAGTAAATTTGGAATTTTTGAATGGTGGTAGGTACCAATAACAATTTGGCTGGGACCAATAGCAACCCCCTTGCATCTCTTATTCTCTTTCTCTTTTTGGGCCTGCTCAGTTTGGGCCGAAAAACATCCACAATGACGAAGTGCCATCCAAGGACTTAGTACAAGTTGAATTCCACCGGTTGATGTAATTGAGTGAGGACAACATCATCTCTCTCTCTAAGCTTTATGGACGACATGTTGTGCAGTGTGATGGATGGATATTTGCATCAAAACCTGTTTCCTTGAATATTCTTAACATTTTCATTTTCTTCTACAATATGTAAACACAAAACGTTGGATGCTAAGGGCTGTACGAGACACGAAAAAATGTCATGAATTGATGGTATGAGGAGTAAAGTTGCGTGCCTCTACAATGATACACCTAGCTTAGAATTGGACTGGGACCTCATTCACACGGAAAACCCAGGACTAAAAAAAGAGGTAAAATTTTAACCTAATCAACCAAGGGAATTGCTATTGACAGTACCCTATTTTGAATTTGAAGCAAAAAGACAAAACTGCCTCCTGTGGCAGTTCTTCCCACTCCACCCGCTCCCTTCTCTTTCCCACTTCCTCCGGTTCTCACCCACCCCACCTCACCTCTCTTCCCCATTCTCCTTTCTCTCATCCGCTCCTTCTCCTTTTTCCTTCCATGGCTCCTCCTTTTTTTTTTTCTTCTCCTTTGTCATTTGAAGCTCGAGAGACCAAGGTGAGGGTCTTTTCTGCATCGAATTCTCAAACACAATTATGATTTCGTTGGGGTTTTTACTATAATGGAATCACGTTTTTGTTGTATGTTTGTATAAGTAACACGACGGAAACACACTTCCGTTAAAGGGTGTGGGTGTTTCTTCAACGGAAACAAATTAAGGAATTAACCAAATATTTTATTGACTAGACTAATTAGAAGTTTTGCTTTGAAGTTATTTTTCAAAATTGCTTTGTCATTTGTGTACGTATTGACTCTTATCAGTATTATATTTGTTGTCATCATTTTATTACTAAACAAATTTTTAAATGAGGTTTCAGGATCGGTGTTATGCATCTTTAACTTTTCTTCATGAGAGGATGGCATGGTGCATTGCGGGATGACATGATGCAGAAATTACAAGAACCACAACAGACTTCCAGGTGAGTTTGAACTATTGGTGCTTTGGTCACTTAGAACCAACTATTGGACCAACATTTTAGATAAAAACAATTATGCCACTTAAGCTTATAATTCCTAAGCCAGTCAAATTTTCTCTCAAATTCCCTCTTAAGATTTAACTGAGCATGTAATCAGATTTCTAGTACTCATTATATTCCGGGGGACAAATTTTAACTATCTAAATACTCAACGTGATGCATTAAATTCTATATTTTATCATCTACTAACTCTTTCTTGATTAATTAATTTAATTGCAAATGAGTTTAGTTATCACTTTTTGATCTAAGTGTGCTTGTCCTGACTTAGGTTAAATGGAGAAGTCAGTCCATTGTTTCCTTTCATGGCTACTCTTACTGCTGGATTCTTAACTTTAGTTGCTTCCCATGGAATCATCTTGATAGTCATCACGTTGTGTTTCCATATACTTGCATCCCAAAAGTTTAGTACTGATATCTAGTTATTTTGTAATTGAAATTTAGATTTGTGAGTTATTTGATGAATTGGTTTGCTGTATTTGTGATATCTAAATGCTTACATAACTCTTTGAACTAAATCTCTTGCTCTCTCTCTATGCTTGGACTGAAAAAGGCCATTTGACTGTGCTAAATTATTTATAGAAATTCATGTAAATGAGTGAATCATGTTTGTGATATATAAAGAATAATAATCACTTAGATAGATATCATTTATTCAAAGAAGCGTTATCTATAAATAGATATCGGCGACATACATAGCTCTTCAAAAGCACTATTTTATAGGCAAAATAAGCACTATCTATAATGAATTTCTGGAATAGATATATGATATTTCGGAATGACACTTCTGGAAAGGAAAATTGGTTCTAGAGGTATACTCCTTTGAGTAAAAAGGGTATAATGTGGTCCCATGGAATTATGCGTGTATTTAGCAAAAATGAGGGTGTAAATAGTAAGTCCTTTATCCAACCAAGAGCCCAACATTACAAGTCCAAAGAATAAAAAGGGACAAAAAAACAAGTAAAGGTGGAATCGTTTTGATATCCTTTAGTGTACGTTAAGAAGAAAAATGACGAAGAAGGAAAGCCATCAATTAATGCAAAAGTTGTTTCAGCCATAAACATATAGGAAAGCCATAGATCTATGATTAGGGCTTTTGGCCTTCACCAAAATGGAAACTATTCAAGGAAATTTAGAGTTATTAGCATACAAAGATCTGCACCTCTACGAGAATTTCCTTTCAACAAGGAAGATATCTGTCAAATTTCAATATCTTCTTTTAGATTTCAAATTTGAAATTGAGTTTTTTTTACCTAACATAAGTGTCTAAAATCACTATATATACTATGTTTTTCACCATCGTCTCCTTCACTCAACCAAATGTTTTCTCTTTCTTCTATGGGAAGATCTTGTACAGGTTGTTGGGGTTGTGCAAAGTCTGTGGATTGTTTTGGGGGACTTTAATGCTTATCTTCTATTTTCAAAGAAGGCCGAGGGAGGAGATTCGAATAGAGCCAACATTTAGTACTTTTTTTAGTGTCCGTTGGCATTACAGCCTCCTCGGGCACCGTTTAAAAAAATTCACGAGTGTAATTCGACATTATGGCCTCCGCGTGCATCATTTAAAAAGACTCTAAAAAGACTCGCGAGTGTAGATCAGCGGTTTTTTTTCGCTAATGGGGGTATTTTTTATTTATCAAATAGGGGCAGCATTTAAAAAAATTATCATTTGGGAGTAAGTCGTGTCATATGTCACGACTCTTTTTTTTTTCAAATTAAAATAAAAATTGGTTGCTAAAAGTTTGGTCGCTAATTTTAGTCGTTATTTCAGTTGCTAATACTTTTTGCTACATAATATTGTGGTCGCAAACATAAAAAACAAAAAATCCACAATATTCTGTCGCAAAAAGTGTTAGCGACTGAAGTAGCGACCAAATTTTTAACGACTAATTTTTATTTTTTTTAGAAAAAAGAGTTGTGCCATGTGGCACAACTTACCCCCAAATGGTAATTTTTTTAAATACTACCCCCATTTGGTAAATAAATAAAAAATATCCCCTAATGGTGAAAAGGCCTAGATCGGCATTATAGCCTGCTTGGACACTTATAAAAAGACCACGAATATAGGTTGACATCACGACCTTCATAGTCACTCTTCAAAGAGACATGAAAAGGTTGGTTACCTGAACACACAAACAATATATACAAAATTTTCAAGTTGGCTCAATTACACCACATCAGTATAACTCGCAACCAACTATATCATTGTTAAAAAGATGTGTCTAGATATCAGTATCATACAAAATTCGCAAGTTGACTCAATTAATTAACACCATGACAATATAACTCACAATTGACTATATCATCCAATGTTTAAATTGTGTCCGTCTTCATGTTAAGATTTTCAAGATTATAGATATTGCAGATTCTGCGATGTGGATTACGATTACGATCATTGCCACGTGAATGCCTCACAACATTGCATAAAAATCTATCTAACATTTAATTAAAATGTTTTCATCATTATTAAGTAGACTAAAATATATTTTTTATCCTTAATTATATATGAATTTCGTGTTTGTTGTTTAATAAAATTTTTCTTTGAATTAAGTTCCTACTAAAACAACAATTAGTTTTGGTCCTAGGCCCTTTTTTTAGAATCAGATAAATTAATGAATTTTGTATTTGCTCCCTAATAAAATGTTTTTGGTATTAGTCTTTTTCAAATGGACTAATAACAAATGAAATTTTTTATCAAGGATGAAACACAAAATTTGTTAATTTATTATGAACTAAAGAAAAGTGTTAGGGACCCAAAAAAATTATTTTATCAGGGAGAAAAAACGATTTTTTTATTATTATGAAACAAACACAAAATTTGAATATTATTAGAGATCACAAACATATTTTAGCCTATTAATTATTATATTTTCTTTTTCACATGCAAGACAAATAATTTTATTACTTATCTTTTATTTTTCTTTAACTCATTTCAATTTTAGTTTTTTTTTTTTTACAGAATTTCAATATCAAATATAATTTTCTACTGATTTTAAACTAATTTAAATGAATTCAAAGTAAATTTGATCTTCATAATCTCATTTTAAATATTAATTAAAATTGTAGAACCTAATTAAATTTTCTCATTTCTCAAGCAACTAATCAATTTCTTTTGTCAATTAAATAGTTCTTATTATTTTTAATTTTTCTTATAGACTCTTGACCCAAATTTCAATTTTCAATCCTTCTTTTTAATATTTTCTTAGTTTTCATTTTAATATCCTCTCATTTAATTTGATTTATCATACTCATTTCTCTATGCTTGAGACATGTAAACCTCTACTCACCAAAATAAAAGAGACACATGAACGACGAACCTTTCCTTTCTTCCTCCATCTACTATCATTTTGTTCTTATGTCCCTTCTTCAGACATCTCCAAACTCTATCATTCTCCTTCCCCGCAGTGTGAGTGTTTACTAAATTGAGAAGACAATGGCCGATGATGGTGGCAAAAATCGGCGACTATGGTGGAAGCATGAAGGGTGGGAGAACAATGAAGGCTTAGCGAGTTGTGAATTGCAAAGCATTTCAATGCTCAACAGTGTATTTCAAATCGAATCCATGGAAAAAATGGTGTCCTAAATGTAACGGTTGTTTGTGACGCTTGTTGTGACCACAACAACAATCTATTGTGGTGGTTATTTATGTTTTCAAACACTCCTTAATTTCAGTTGAAATTAGGATCGTCCATCTCTGATATCGTGTTGGTGTAGGCGATATTGCCAATATGGACCAATACTTAAAACCCTATTATCATCGTTAAAAAATGTGCCTACATATCAGTATCATAAAAGTTTACAAGTTGGCTCAATCACACCATGACAATATAACTCGTGATCAACTATATCATCATTCTAAAATGTGTTTACATATCGATATCATACCAAACTTACAAGTTGGCATGATTACACCATGACAATATAACTTGTGACCAACTTTATAATCATCGTTAAAAAATGTGGCTACATATTGGTATCATACAAAATTTACAAGTTGGCTCAATTACACCACAACAATATAACTCGCGATCGACTATATCATCATTAAAAAATGTGTCTACATCTCAACATCATACAAAATCTACAAGTCGGCTTGATTATGCCACGCACAACAACGACATAACTTACGACCAAATCCATCGTTGTATTCAAAAAATGGTGTCTACCTATTGGCATGGTTAGGAGACATATAACTATGATATTTTACCCATTCGACTTTATCATCATTCAAAAGAAACTCTGAGACAACAACTTGATGTTGCAATATACACAAATAACATTGTTATAATTCCAACTCTATCATGAAATAAAATAATACATGCAATCTACTTTTAGTCTAAATGGAATTTAATATATGACTGATTCTTATATGGTTCTGGGAATTTAATGATGCCCCTAAACTATCCAACCAAATAACATGATTTCAACTTAGTCATACCAGAATCTTAAAGGAAATATTAACAAATGTGTTATCTTTAGCTTCATTAATACGATTCATGTACGACATAGAAATTTTAAAGTTTTTCAAAATATCTATATAAGTCAAGTGCACTAATAAAAAGACAATATTCATTAATATCAAATTTCAATCGATCAAGTCTACAAGAGTTCTATTTGTTAAAACTATACAATAAAATAAAAAAGGATGAGCAACATGGTCAATCTTATCAAATTTGTAAAAGTTTTACCATGTCTACCAGCCATCTCGATAAAGTCTACAAGAGAGGTAAAACATAAGGAGATGGAGAGTACAACTAAACTTAGTCGGCCAAGCTATGGAGCCAGTAGGCTACATTATATCGTCAATCGACTAAGCTATAAAGTAGGATCAATAGTGTGTTAGAGGAGGAGAAAGAGTTAGAACCTTATGCATTGCTCTTCTTCCAGACACTGATCCTTGAGTTTTTCTACCCACACCTTTCCTTCTCTGGAGTTGACTTCTAGGTCACCCCAAAAGAATGTTGTATCGTCCCTTCATAGGGAACAAACTAAGCAAATCACATCGGGAGAACCAGTAGGTCAACCCTTTTTTAGAATCTCAACCCAGTTAAGAAAAAACTAGACCCTTCCATGCAAAGCAGCAAAACTCTGTTACTACATTTGTCACAATGTATGTTGAGTTTTGATTTGTGGAAGTAAAGGTAAGAGTGCACTATAAATCTACAACAACACATCATGGAATCCTTGATGAATGAGTCATTGACCTTACCACCCAAAAAGACCATCAACACATTGTGATCTTCCACACCCTTGAAGATTCGCCAACCCAAGGATCTACAATAAGGTTGTGATAGATACCCAAGTGGCATGACCATTGTTAGCATTTTAACCCAACTTTGACCTAGAAGATGAAAGACAGTGATAACACTCCAACCAGTTAAGAGTTCATAGATAGTGTCCTTCTTAACTGGGGTGAGATGCTAACACTATCAATAAGCTTCATTTGAAAGGGTGGAAAACTCACGAATGAAGAAGTTCTTAACAATAAAATAGATTTAACAAAGCAATAGAACAAATGAAGGAAAGGAATGCATTATCAACTACACACTATTCGAGCCATATTTATAGGCCCTATGCACCAAAACATCTCACCTAACCAACAATAACACCACAAACTTCGCCCAATAACAACCACACCGCATTTATGGGAAATAAATGTACATTAATTGATCAGTAAAAATTTCCCAAAATTCTCACACATCATGAAATGTAATTTATGTTGGTTTTGATAAATATAATCATCGTTATTTATGCTTGAAAACATTGTAAAACAACCAAAACTAACTTGTTTAATATTTGAAACTAACATTGTAAAACATTGAAAACATTGTAAATCAATATCAATAATATCATTCTTCTACCTTTTTAATGTTTGAACTCTAGAGCTAGCCAGAGGGTCGGGAACAACATAAGTAGCCTTAGGACCACTTTCAAAAGACAAAGGATAAGACGACCTTTCCATAGTAATCAACTCTAGTTGGGCTTTAGTTGTCGCTTTTGCTTGAAGTTTCACTTTTCGCTTGTCACCTTGGCGAAGACGGTCTTCAAAGATTGGAATTGTATTTCCTACATCAAACAAAGGCGAGTTAATATAAGATGTCAACTTCCATTCCCTAAGAAGTCTACACATACCAACATGTATGAGGTTAATATTGTTGGGATGCATTGACAAGATCAGAGTGGCATAAAACAAAATCAATCATATAAGAGAAAATTAGCTCGGTACTAAATAAAAATTTATAATATATATTATATAGGATGTTTCAAATGAGAAGAAATTTAAAATGAAAAATGAGAATAATTGATTTTAACGGTTAGATTATAACTAAAAAATGATGGTTGAGATTAAAACTCCAAATTTTAATACATCACATGTACCTAGCTAAGAGAACACTACTTACATTGATTTAAAAAAGTTTACATTGATTGTACAACTGATATCTATATGTCTATGCCGACGACATAGGAAGTCATATTTTTTAAATTGATAGTTAACCAATATTAAAAGTTAACTTTAATTAAGTAATTGATCTAAGAAGTAATTATTTAAATTTGTTGAGAAAAAATATAATATATTAAATAATGAAAATTTAGTCTCAATCATCATTTTTTTAATTGTAAATTTAATTATTCTCATTTCTCATTTTAATTTTTTTATTTAAAACATATTATATATATATATATATATATATATATATTCGACCTAGGCTTTAATTTTCATATACAAACTTTTCCTGTTTTGTCTATTATTAGATTTGAGACGGGTTCTACGGTACGAAAGCGAAAGTCATGCGTAACTTACGAAAGTGAACGTGGACAGACATACACCGTTAGATCAAAATTTTAAGATTTGTTGAGTAACTGGAAACCGATACATCATTGCATTTCGATTTTGCAGCCATAGCATATATTTAGTTTGACCCTTCAATGTCACATCTCAATGTACTCCATTAATCATACTCTGCTAGCAACAAGGCCATAATCAGTATCCGGATTTGGCCTTAGCATGTTTTGGATTTGTAGTGGTTAGTATCCATCTAAACTTAATATAAGAGTAATAATTGCAAAAGCATATTTTGTAACATTTTTACTCAAATTTTTTTACTGTAATTGATAATACATTAATTAATTTCTTAATTATTATTTTAAGGTTATTACAGTGAAGACATATATTTTTTAAATGGCCTACTACTCTGTTGATATAGCAGCGTTTTGGTTTTCATCTTTCTCTGTCATTCATATTAGTTCGTTTTCTTGTTCAAATTGGTCGAGATTTTTTATTTCTCCTCTTGGTTTGACATGTTATTCAAAATTTACAACAGTTTGCAATTTATCCAAGTTTTTGAAAAAAATAATAGATGTTTCACCAACAAAACTAACATTGATTTGACAACTCACAATTTAAATTTAAGTCCGAAAGTAATAATGGACATTTGGTCCACCATGTATTAGAGTAAAACATTAAAAAAATAGTTAGGAAAGTTTATGACTGTGGGCGATCCCCCCACCTCGAATTTTTACTTGTTTTTTTTATGTTTTAATATGAAAATAATAAAAATAAATAATATAAATAAGGACAAATTAATTCTAAGTAGTATTTAAAGACGTGTAGTTGCACATAATAATAATTTAATATTTTATTTTTGATTTAGGCCATTTTTGAAGATATTTATTAAAATATGTAATATACAAAAATGATAATTTAATATAAATTAATATTTATATTTGTTTAAGTTGTCATAAATCATTTTAAACATTTTGACAACGCTAACCCAATGAAAATTTGATGCTTCAGTTGTCAATCCTCTTAATGTAGACACACGCAACGGTATTTTAAATTAATTTTTTATTACTTCATTTTACCAAGTAATTTTGTGGATCATTTCTACGTCATTTTTCCATTAACCATTAACAATCTACGGATAAAATGTGTAAATCTAATAGACTTAGATATTAAACCTATTAAAAATTCAAGGATCAAATTGATCATATTCATAAATTACCAAACAATAGAATTTATTTATTCAATATTTAATTTTTTATAACTATATTTCTCCTCTTCTTTCCTAACATCTCTTATATATCCAGTATAACACGTGACTCCATCATCAATAACACTACATTAGGTTTAATAATCTTTTATTCATTTTTTAATGATTAATAGTTTTTATTTATTTAATATCTTTAATAATCACAATTATTAGTTAATAATTTATCAAGGTCCAAAATTGCAATTTTATAAAACTAAGAGGTCAAATGTTACAATTAAAAACAACATTAAAATCGATGATTGTTTTCGATCTTTAGACACCACTTTGAATCCTTTTTAAATCAATTCAATATATAAAATTTGTCTCATCATATTCATTTACATGAAAATGAAATCCAAGTAATGCTTAAATTTAAAAAAATTGTCATTGTAGGACTCACAATTAATTTAATGAAATCAAATATAATTCGATACTTCATTTTACAATTACCTTATTGAACTTGAGTCAAAGTTACACTCTATAAAAATGAGCTAAGTTTAAGCTATTTATAGCTCTACTCGATTAATTCATAAACCAACTAAATTATATACTTATATATATACTTTTGTTTATTTTATACAAAACAATTTTCATACAAAATGAATTAAAAATAAATTTTTTAATTATACGTATATTATATCATTAAATTGATATATTAATTTCATATTAGTTTTATTTTGCATAAAATATAGAGAATAATTTTAAATTAAATCGAGCTAACAAGCTTAATCGAATTGTTGAAAAGCTTGCATTAAGCTCAACCCAAAAAAAATGTTCTCATTGAACTCTAATTTTCATTCAAGGTAATTTTTAACCCGTCAAAACTTCAGTAATTTGTCATAAACATGACAAAACTTCAAAAATTAATGAGACAATTTTCACATCTCAAATAAATCAAAAAATGATTAAAAATCATTTTTCAATAGTAAAAATGATTACTGTTTTTACTAAATAACAAAATTATTTTGATTCACTTCAAAAATTTAAAAGGTTAAAATAATTTTTTAAAAATAAAATAAGAGATCGAACTTAATATAATAAAAAACAAATAAAAACTAAAAGTATATTTTTCAATTTTTGTAGCAATATAAATGGATAACGAGAAGAAAATATTAAATAAATAAAGAATAAATATAAAATATTTGTATTGTTGAGTGTGACCAAAAAAAGAATGAATGCTTTTTGTGTTAAGAGATAAAAAAATAACATGGTAACTTCCACAAAAAATTCTTGTGCTGCTATACTCTCAAGAGAACTACAATTAAATTTGTAGAAAATAAATGTGAAAAATAGAAATAAAAATAAAGTTAACATATTTGCTTACATAAATAGATATAATAAAATAGAAAAATTTGATAATAATAAACGGAATAGAAATAAATAATAAATTTATTTATTAAATTTACATATATAATTTTTGTCTTATATATTTTAACTATGTTCTACATTATATAAATATATTCATTTTTCTAAAATAAATGCTCTAAATATCACAAATTCAACTTCAACGTGGGATAATAATTAGGGGTGTTCATGGTCTGGATTGGATCGATTTTAAAGCAAAAATCATCCAATCCAATCCTTTCGGTTTGATCATTTGATCATCCATTCGGTTTGATTTTTTTTTCAAATCCGATCCAATCCAATCCAATTTTTTTCGGTTTGGATTGGATCGGTTTTCGGTTTTTTAAAATGTCTAAAAATAAAACTTAGAGACTTATTTTTATCAAAATAAGGAGTATCTAGCATAAACAAACACATTCATTGAACAAAAGCAAACATCATTTTCTAATTTTCATTGGACAAACATGTTCATTGAACAAAATAAAGAACAATGAAACCTTATTGCAAACATGTTCATTGGACAAAAACAAACACAATTTTCTAATTTTCAAATTAACTCATAACTTAAATGTAAAACTAAAAAGCCTAAGTAGGTAATTAGATCGGTTTTTACCAGCCAATCCGAAAACTGATCCAATCCGGTGAAAATTTTTGATTTTTTTTTTGTTTTCAATTTTTCGGTTTTCGGTTATTGATTTTTCGGTTCAGTCACCACGGTTCGAATCGATTTGGATCAGTTAATGAACACCCCTAATAATAATACTATTTTAATAGTAATAATAATATTATATTATAAAATATTATTGCTTACCAAAAATATTATACTGTTTTAATATGGCTCAGCCGTCCATTATCGATTTTTTGTTTCAATGTCTCATCCGTGCATAGTATGTAGGGATTTTCATTTATTACACAATCGGTCCCCCACACACAAAACACTGACATTTTCAATTACTCAACATATCTTAAAATTTTGATCTAACGGTGAAGTAATGCATGACTTTCGCTTTTTGGTATCGTAGAGTCCGTCTAGATATGAAGCTTTTGTCTATGACTGACACAACCTTTAAAACTCGAAATTTGTTTTCAAGGCAAGATGACGTGTATAGATCAATTATTTTATTGGCAGCGAGAATCACGTGGTTTATCTACATATTTTTAAGAGGAAAAAACAACTATAATTTGTCATCAAATCACAGGTAACTTTGTATGATAAATTTGTTTGTTCCAGAAATAAGACGATGGTGTAAGTTTTTAACAAAAATATACATTTATATTTATAAACTTATGTTCTTTTTTTAAAAAAATATCTAAATTAAATTTATCGCACCCGTATTTTTTTATATATTTCATTCACTTTGTTTATTTCACCTTTCCTTCCTGCACAGTTTAAAAACTTAACTCACTTTCTCTATATTTTATTTATTTTCTCTTTTATTTACTTTATTTCACTTTTCCTTTTTCCTTTCTAGACTATTCTTTCTTATGCCAAATATATTATTAATATCTTGATCTCATATATCTTTTATCACACAAAGATGGGTGATCGAACGCAACACTTCCCAAAGGCTTATAATCCTGTCCTTTCCATGCGAAAGAGATTAATAAAAAAATTGATAAAATGAGTTAAAATGACATATTTTATTTATTCTATTTTTAAAAAATAGATACTTTATGTATTCTATTTTAAATGAGTTATGCAATATTATACTAAATCTTATCCATATTCATTTTAACATAAAACTTAAATTAAATATTTTAAAATATATTAATATAATTTATTTAATAAATCATGAAATTAAGTTAGATCCAATGTTTTATAATAAGTATTATATTTGAATTCTTTTTAATTAAGGTTTTATAATAATCTTAATCAAAGACCCCCACTTATTTGATTAAGTTTAAATATTTTTAATTCTTATAAATATATCTTCATATATTTTTGGTTTTATAAAATATTTTTTATTTTTATCTTTACAAATTTTATTTTTCTTAACATAATTTATATTATTTCTTAGAAATAACATGGTATGTATTTAATAATATTAATTTAACAATTATTATAAGATGACATATATAGATAATGACAAAATTATTTTAGAAACATTTATATATAATTTACCAAAATATTTTTAAAAATCATAAATCAAGTTGAATCATATTTATGCTAAATAAATATCACTTTTTATAAGACTAAATCAAAATTTCTGTTCTTTGAAACTTGATTCTTCCATTATCTGTTGTAACAAACGAAGTGTAAGTATGAATACTTCTAGTAGGAAATCAAATCTTGATTTGTTACGTTAAGAAAACTTAACCTTTGTTATAGTCAACTGATTCCTGATTTCTTTTATTGTTTGGCAGTTTGCACAATAGATGGAACTTGGATGTGAAGTTTCCGTGTAGAATTGTCTATATCACGACAGGAACACACAATACTAAGGGTTGATTTAATAGTGTGAAAGAGAAGAGAATATAGTAAAATTGTGAATAAATATTTAAATTAAAATATACGTGGAATTCATAAATAATTTTAAAATTTCTCTTTTTCTCTCCTATTTCTTTACCATCAAATACACATTAGGAAGAATCTTTTGAAATCTCAAAATAATCGATAGTTATTTACATTGTAATATTAAATTTCTAAAAGTATATTTATACAAATTAAAAATAAAGTTCCAACAATGTTTCTGTAACAAATATTGTTACTTAAACAGGGTTCAATTCATGTTAATTAGAGTGGAAAAAATTATACAAATAGTTTGGCTCCCCAACTAAGAGATAGACATGCATGTGGACCCAAAAAACATATTAAATGTAAAATGAAAATAAACGCTTATCCTCTCTCTCAACTCCCTTATAAATGATGGTGTCTGGAAGAAGATAGCACACCATCAACCACTCCCATTAATTCCTTCCACTCCCTTTGAGAAAGAAAAAAAAATCAAAATGGGTTCTCTGGATGCAATCAAGAAGCCCCATGCCGTGTGCGTTCCATTCCCTGCACAAGGCCATATAAACCCAATGCTGAAACTAGCAAAACTCCTTCACTTCAAAGGCTTTCACATAACCTTTGTCAACACTGAGTACAACCACAAACGCCTTCTCAAAGCGAGAGGCCCTGATTCCCTTAATGGTCTCTCTTCATTTCGTTTTGAGACCATCCCCGACGGGCTTCCCCAGCCCGACGTCGAAGGCACGCAGCACGTGCCTTCGTTATGTGACTACACCAAAAGAACTTGCTTGCCGCACTTCAGGAACCTCCTTTCCAAGCTCAATGATTCCCCGGGTGTCCCTTCTGTGAGTTGTGTTGTTTCTGATGGCATCATGAGCTTCACTTTGGATGCTGCCCAAGAACTTGGCGTACCAAATGTCTTGTTTTGGACCACAAGTGCATGTGGGTTCATGTGTTACGTGCAGTACCAGCAATTTGTTGAAAGGGGCATTACACCACTCAAAGGTTAGTGATTAATTTCTTTTACAATGTATAGGAGGTTAATATTATTTGACAATACAGTTTTTTCATTTGAGAGTAATTATTGACGAATATTTTTTATATATATGTAATATGATTATTTTCACTTTTTTTATCTTTTTTTTTTCATCACGTCTATTATCATACTTATTGTTGTTTTTAATTTATCTCTTTCTTCAATTTAATCGAAATAAGGTGGATTTTTACAATGAGCACTGCTAAATAGTAGTGCAAAAAGATGTGGTACGAATATCTGACAAAAAGACGTGTTAATACTTGATTGGTCAATTATTAAATTAACGAACAATCAAACTAGCTTTTAATTAGGAAAAATAAGTTAAAAATTAGTTAAAATATTTTATTAAACATAATATTTCTTCTATTTTTTAATTGTCATTTTAAAATAAATTATAATTTTATTATTTTTCTATCATTTTACATTTTTTAATTATTTCAACAATTAATTTTACCAAATACGTATAATTTAATAAGCTAATTTTTTAACTATTAATTAATTTTCCAACTTTCAACTAATTTTTTAACTTTCTATTAATTTTTTAACTAATTTTGTCCAATATAACCGCACAATTAACTTTGGATTTCTGGGTATTCTAGAATAAAAAAGAGAGATATAGCAAACTAGATACTTTTCCTATCTCTAATCTAAAACAATAAAACATGAACAAATAGAGTAGAGAGAAAAATGTAGGAAAAGTAAAGAGAATAGAGGGAGTTATAGAGAATAGAGAGTGCTAGCCGAAGAAGATTTGGGTCCAGGGAATAGAGAGAGAAATAATAACATAAAAAATGGGAAGAAAAATAAATAAGACAAAGAAAATGAACGTACCATGATGATAATATCAGTTTTTTTTTTTTTTTTTGTATCATATGATAATAATTTTATAACTAATTAGATTATTCTTAGATTCAAATATAAGGATTGTTCACCTAGAGCGGAATTTATAAGTTTAATTAGTAAATTGATTGTTGTGTTTGACATGCAGATGCTAGTTATCTCACTAATGGGTATTTGGAGACTAGCATTGATTGGATACCCGGCATCATGGAAATTCGACTGAAGGATATCCCTAACTTCATTAGAACCACGGATCCAGATGATATCATGCTTAATTTCGCACGTGACGAGTGCATAAGAGCTCAGAAAGCTTCTGCAATAATTTTGAACACATTTGATGCCTTAGAGCACGATATCTTGGAAGCATTCTCATCCATTTTGCCACCTGTGTATTCCATTGGCCCCTTAAATTTTCTCTTGAATCATGTCAAAGATAAGGACTTGAATGCAATCGGGTCCAACTTATGGAAGGAGGAACCAGGGTGTTTGGAATGGCTCGAAACAAAAGAAGCCAACACGGTGGTTTATGTGAACTTTGGAAGCGTCACGGTTATGACAAATGACCAATTGATTGAGTTTGCATGGGGACTTGCCAACAGCAACAAAACCTTCGTGTGGGTTATACGACCAGATCTTGTGATTGGTGAAAGCGCTATTTTACCTAAAGAGTTTGTGGCACAAACGAAAAATAGAGGCCTATTGTCTAGTTGGTGTCCCCAAGAGCAAGTGTTAGCTCACCCTGCAATTGGAGGGTTTTTGACACACAACGGTTGGAATTCAACGTTGGAAAGTGTGTGTGGAGGTGTTCCAATGATATGTTGGCCATTCTTTGCCGAGCAACATACCAATTGTCGATTCTGTTGCAAGGAGTGGGGAATTGGGTTGGAGATTGAGGAAGTTGAGAGGGGCAAAATAGAGAGCCTTGTGAGGGAGTTGATGGATGGTGAAAAGGGTAAAGAGATGAAAAAGAAAGCTTTGGAGTGGAAAAGATTGGCAAAAGTGGCAGCTTCTAGTCCAAGTGGGGATTCGTTTGTTCAATTTGAGAAAATGATTCGTGAAGTTCTTATAGCATTTTGAATGGAGATTTTTTTTAAGGGTTTTTAAGTGAAGAAATTGTTTTTTAATTTATTTTTATTGGAGCATATGTATCTAATGTAACAATTTCTTAACAATAAAAAATGATATTTATCTTACACATAATAATGTTATAATCAAGTAAAAATATAAAAATACAAGTTTCTTGAAATTTTTTAGAATTTTTACCATTGAAATAAAATAATATATGAATTTTTTACAATAATATGATATTATGAGGTCATAAAAAATTCTATAAACATCAAAAAAGTAACTTTAAGAAACTTACTAATTTTTTTTATTAGAGATATTCTTATGAACAAACTTGCTAGAATTAGTGTTTAAAAATGGATTATATCTTGTTTTGTATCAACAAATAAACTTTTGTATATTCAAAAATAAAGGAATGTACTAGAATTATTTAATGTCAAATTGGCATGTTAGAATATAATTTTTTATTTCTGAGCATATTTATACAGAGAGAGCAGAGAAATATATACATGTAAAATCACCTATTTTTGGCTATTCACAAATTAAGGTAATTTCCCCAATTAAAGAATATCTTTCTCAATATTCTCCTAAGATATCCCAAATATCATATCTGTCCATAATTACATACATCAAATCTGCCCATAATTAAAGAAATAAACTCTATCCACAATTCATGTCAACACTTAGAAATTGGCGATATCTGTTTACCAATTTCTCATTGGAGGTACATTTTAGTAATTCTGCGAATATTTTAGTAAGTGCCCAGTGATCATTTGTTTCTAAATTAAATAATGCCAATTTGAGTGAATTATTGCATCCCAACTTTCAGTTAGTGTTTTTGTTTAATGTATTTTTAATACATTTGTTGATTGTGCGTCAATTTGTTTAAAATTTAAAAAAATCTTATAAAAAATATTTTTAAGAAGCAATTAATATGATTTGTTCATTAATAAAAATAAAAAAAAATATTTTTTTAAGCAAAAGTATTTGAAACAAACACATGCTATTACCAAAAACACTTTTTATACTGATTAAAAATGATCTTTTACATCGATTATAGGACCAATGTCTATGCATACGAGATAGAAAGTCAAATCTACACAACCAATCCAAAAACTGATTTAAAAAGTCGAGTTCAATTTTAAAATCACACTTTTAGATCGAGTTTGTCTTATAACCATTGTAAAATGTTTATTTTTTACATTGTTAATTACATTAACCAATGTAAAAAGCTTATTTTTTAAAATTGGTCTTTGCACCATTGGATGTAAACTTTTTACATCAGTTATAATTATAACCAATCATAAATATAATTTTTTATATGAGCTGTATTTTTATTTATTCCCCCCATACAATCACTATGCCCACATATATACCACACCACAAACAAACAAGTTAATCACAAGTTATAATATATTTCCTTAACAATAAAAGCATTAAATTCATTGTAAACAAATGATAGTCAAATATTCTAAAAATGTACTACTCTTTAAACCTTATATAATATAAACAACACAACTAAGTTTATCACCACCTTATATATATCTTAACATATTAAAATAAAAAGTACTCATTGGAGCTTAACATATATGTCTTAACATACAAAAAATTCCAAACAAATAAGTCTAAAAATTGCCAAGTTCAAGAAAAAAGTTGTCAAATATTAGCAATATCCTCTTCATGCATTAGACCCGAATTGTCAATAATCTACAATTTCAAAAAAATATGATAAAATATCAATTCATGAACTAAAACCACGAACATAATTATTTAATTTGTTGAGAAGTTCATTAATTACATGTTTCCATGAAACAACAATATTGACAATTTTGAGCATATGTATCATGATATAATATCCACACTCAACTCTCAAGTTGTTTTTGACACTACAAATGACACAAATACAGAAAAATCTTTCCATGACGCTTAATTCACATTGGTTTTTAAAAAAACCGATGTCTAAGATCACATGGTGGCAATTTTGAAAATATGTAGCACAAATAAACATCGATTTTGTAAAAACCATCGTAGAATATGGGTTTCAATGGTGATTTTCTTAAAAACTATTGTGAAATTCACATTATTTTTTAAAGAAATTGTCTAGGAATTGTTTTTAGGACAATTTTCTAAAAAACTGTCATGGAATCTACAACGGTTTTTCATAAAACCATCTTGGAAAGGTTCCTTTTTTTTTAACCGAGTCTGCTCTTTCTTCTCTCTCACTCTCTAATCCTTTTTCCTCTAACTCTCTTTCTTCACTCCCCCTCGCCATTGTCGTTTTCGATTCTTGTTCGTTTTCCATCATCGTGACCATATAGACAATGTACTATCCTTATTCCTTCTTCTCCAATCTCCATTGTTGTTATTCTCTTCCTTTGTTCCTTCCAATGGATTCTTCAATCTCTCACTTCAGAGCCTCCACGAATTCCTTCCTCTCCCAATACAAACATCTCGCGTTGCTTCTTACTCCTCTCTTCTCTTTGCCCACGCTCTCCACTCCTTCTTCCACCTCTCTGAGAACGGACTCAAAACCAGGCTCATAGGGTTTCTCATTAACTCTGTCAAGTACAACACATCACTCCATGCAATGTTATTATATGCCAATTTCTCTTTTCAATATCATTTCTTAACTAATTTGTGATTCTGTTTTGATTCGCAAATTGGTCCCAGGGTGAAGGGATACATAGTGAACTTTGTTTTTCTTGTCTTGTAAATGGAGTCAACTTTGCATGGATGCCTTTATTTCTTTCATCAAGCTCTAGTTTTGTTTGTTGTGATTTTTTTACTAGTAGCAATCAATTTGATTTGATTCTCGGATATGGTATATGACTTTGCATGTTCCTTTATTAAATTAGTTGTTAGTTCAATTTTTAGAATTGCAAAACTTTTGAGATGAGAGAATTTGAACCAGTTTATGCATTTTTGGTTTCAACACCCAATTATTTAGAATTGTATTATTGTATTACAATGAGTCAATCACTACATGGAAGAGACAAGGTAACATTAGACAAGAACATGATAAGTATGAAAAATGAGTTTTTGACAGGATTCAACACTCAATATCTTCCTACGATGGAATATCACCTCAGAATTTAGTTTGACATTCTCTTAAAGTTTGGTATGGGGTTAAAAATGGAGGTGAAATAAATTCATGAATAAGTTTCATTAGCAAAATTGTATTGAGAACTAATTAGTGAATTATGGGTGCAAAGAAACCACTTGGATTCTTTAGTTGTTTGCCATTTCGATATCATTTTTACAGAGTGACTATATATACTTATGGTCAGGCTGCTTCAAATTTAGTTGTTGGCAGTAATCTTGAGTAGACTATTCAGAAAATTATGGACATGGGTGGTGGCAATTGTGACAGAGATACAGTTAGTCGTGCTCTTTGAGCAACTTACAATAACCCAAAGTGTGTTGTAGATTTCTTGTATTATGTATGCCTTAAGTTCTCATTGTAGAATCTAATTGCTTAAATTTTTAGCCATATCTTTTGCAATTTAGTAATTATTTATGTACTTATTTTTGCAATGAATTCCTACAGTAGCAGAAATTATTGTGCCAGTTGCTCCTTACCCAATCAGTCAGACAACAGGAACAGGTGGGGCCACCGCCAGGGCTATTTCTGGGGTCCCCAACTCATCTCCCTTGAATATATTTCCACAGGTAATACTTATAGTTCAAATGGATCCTCAGAAGTTTTTGTACCTTGTCATTTACAACTTTTTGCTATTAGTTTTTAGCTTTATTTTAATTTGAAACTCTTTCAGGAAACAATTTATGGTCCTGAAGTTGGAATTGAATTGCTTGACTTTCTTAAAAACAATCCCTAAGTAGGTTTTTGTTCCATAAATTTCTATGCTCTCAATGTTAGAAAACATTCATGTTCTTCATATCCTTGTTACAAGAAACAATTTTATTATCTTGCACTTTTTATATTAATAAAACCTGAGATGTGGATCTCATCTACCATTGTATTTTCTGGGTCATTGGTAATTTGTTTACACCATGAATAATATTAGTCAAGTGAAGACTAAAATATAAATTTGATCCATCAGGTGAGCTTATCCCACATCCCCCAATTGGTAATATCATCATAATATGTTGAAAAGAAAATATGAAGTAGAAAGAACTTTTTGAAAGTAAACAATAATTTTAATGTTGTTGTTCTATTTTATTTCATTATTTTAGCTTATAAGAAATGCCAAGATAAGATATAAAGCAAAAATATTTGTTGTTGGTGCATTCTTGTCTGTTACAATTAATTTATGGTTTATATAATTAGATTGTAGCTATTTGGAAATGTATGATGAATTTGCATATGCCTAGTCAATATACTGTAGGGTTAGCACATAGAACAATTTACAACCAATACTGTAATTTATTTGTTATTCTTCTCTTGCTTCAAACTTTAATAGTTTTTAAGTAACTATTTTTATCTGCATTTTTAGTTTCAAGAATTATGCTCAATTGTATAATCCAATCCACAAATTTTGCAGGTATTTAATTGGATATTTTCTTGGGTGTTTTCTTGATTACCCAATGTCTGTCATATGTCCACTTGTCCATGTCTTGTGAACATTTTTATTGGAATCTGTACTTCAAGAACTTGGAAAGTAGAATCCTAGTCTCTTAAGACTCATTTAAGAGCATCATGCTGAATTTCTCCAGTTGATTAATGAATTTGTTGAGGGTTCTGAAGGATGATTGTACTATTTGCCATATATGTTATATGCTACACAATTTTATTATATCATTATGTTTTACTAACAATGATCTTGTAATCTATTTAAACATTTGCTATTTCAATTGGTTTTTAGTCTTTGGCCATGGTTGTAACATGAAAATAACCTTTTGACTATTAGCTTGGTGCCCTGTCTCAAAATTTTTTAATTTAGAAATGTAACCCTCTTTCTTTTATTAGTGATATATTTGATCAACCTGAGTAATATATGCCTCATTCCATCAATGTGACGCTAGCAAAGCAGGAGACAATTAGAAGGGTATGTCTCGTATATTTTTAAGACTGAGATTTGGTAATTTCATTTCCATTAACTTATCCATTAGCTTCATATGTGTTGATTGATATGCTTCTTAGTTTTCAATTCCCAGTGTCTAGTTGTTAATTGTTCAAATTAAATGAATTTCAAACCTAGGACTATGTTAGTTTCTTAGTTGTTAATGTTAGGTAGTGAGAAAGTGAGTGACTAAGTTGTTGATATTTGTTGGTTTATTGGGTTGAGATGGAGAGGAATTAAGGCAGATTGCCTATAAATTTGAAAGAAGATTGAGAGAAAACCTCTCATTTGTGATTGGATTATGCAAAAACTGTCTTTAAATAGTCACATTTTTAACGAAAAAAACACTTTTTAGGACGATTCTTTGGGTTAGTTAGTAGATTATCTAAGACGATTTTCCAAAAAACAGTCTTAGAATCTTTAATTTTTCTTATTTTCATAACAAAAAAAGACATTGTGGAAAATTGTCTTAGAATCTTTAATTTTTCTTATTTTCAAAACAAAAAAAGACATTCTAAGACTGTTTCTATGCAACCGATGTAGAAATCGAGTTTCTAAGATGATTTAAAAACCATCATGGAAAGTCAACACTTTCCACGACGACGATTTCGAAGACGGTTGAAAATCGTCATGGGAAGTGTTTAACCAATGATGTATAAAGTCTTTTTGTAGTAGTGTGAACATCAAATTTGAATATAATTAGTAACTATTTAAGTAACCATTATAATTTTTAATTGATTGGCAGTTTGCAAACTACTTGGGAAAAATCCATATAGGCTTCTTTCTATTTGCTGACCCAAACCCTCCATCCTGTGATATTCATCCATATCTCTATCATAAACAAATAATCATGTGAATTGCATTATAGGATTTTAGAATTATAAACATGATAGAAAACAAATGTTTTAGGAAAATAAAAAAGCTTACAATTCAACTCTGCTTTTCATTTCTTGGTTGATCGTCTTCTTGGGTATCAACGCAATACCAGAAAAACATATATTGAGTGTTCAAAACAAGCACAAAGCACAAAGAAATAAAGGCCAACCATCAAACCACCACTCAATCCAACATAAAAAAAAATTAACATTTCAACACATTAAAGTCACAACAAACCGCTGTTGGTTGCAGTAGAGGTGTACAAAATTTAAAAGAGAGGAAAAACAAGATTAGACCATAACAAAGGGAAAAAATACTCCTCACATACCTCTTGAAGCTTCAAAACCTAAATGGGGAAGTCTTTCTCAAGCATTGATTAAGATACCTCAAAACCTAGTCGTGTCAATCGGGTGAGAGAGACACACTAATGTTTTGGTTGAAGTCCTTCTTTAGGTCGTTGATGGTGTCAAGTATGACGATGATGATTTGGTTGGTGTTATTGTTGTCAATGGACAACAATGCCAGAACTGGTTGTGGCTATTGAGAGTGGGATCAAAGGGAGAAGGTTGTTGGTGCAAAAATAAAGACAAATGAGAGACGCCAAAGGCCAACAACATGGACAATGGTTGGTCTATGATGCATTCTAAATCTAATGAAGATTTGGGTAAGGCTAAGGTTGTCACTAAGCATGTGGAATTTAAGAGCTCTACAATTAGAAACATTAATCAAAAGCAGTTTGAAGCATCCGAGAAGACTAATTAGGATCTTCAAATACATCCTCAACATCAAAATTCAACACTAGTTAAGGGACTAACTAGACAAGTCAAAACCATCTGAAGCAACCTAAAACCATAGCAGCCAGAAAGTCACAAAATAAAATCAAAGCTCCTGAAAGATATGGTTTTGATATAGTGTCTCATTCACTACAAGTAGTAGAGTAAATCGATTCATTCGAAACAACCACTTATCAGTAAGAAATTTCTTGTTATTAGGCTGAAGAGTGGATGAAGGCTATGAATGAAGAGATGAAATCCCTTCAGAAGAACCAAACTTTGGATTTAGTTGATCTACCTGCAGGCAAACCATTAGTGTGATTCAGGTGGATCTTTAATAAGAAATCTGGATCATCCATTGAAGAACTTATCCTTTTTAAAGCACATCCGGTAGCTAAGGGCTACAATTAGAAGGAAGGAGTGGACTACAACGAGATATTCTCTTCAGTAGTTCGACACACCTCCATATGTATTTTATTGGTCCTAGTGGCAACTCTGGACATGGAGTTAAAGCAACTTAATTTCAAAATAGTCTTTCTTCATGGAAGATTAGAGAAAGACATTCTGATGCAACAACCTGAAGGTTTTGAGGTGGAAGGAACGAAAAATTATGTTTGTAGATTGAAGAGGTCTCTTTATGGGCTGAAGCGATCACCAAGGTAGTGGTATAAGAGATTTTATGAGTTCATTGTCTCTCATGGATACATCAAAAGTTACTACGACTCATGTGTTTATCATAGCAAGATGGTGGGTGGTTCCCACATTTATCTACTACTCTATGCAGATGACATGCTCATAGCATCTGAAAACTTGTTTGCAATTCAGAAGTTGAAGTCACTATTGGATAGTGAATTTGAGATGAACAACATGGGAATTGTTGAAAAGATTATGGGCATAGAGATAAAGAAGGATCGAGTATATAAGAATCTATTTCTATGTCAGAAGGAATACATTCAGAAAGTGAAGAATCATTTTGGAATGGCACTTGCAAAATCAGTATGTACTCCTCTCACAATGTCCATTCGTCTATTTGAACTTAATACTATTTAGTCAAAATCAAAGAAGGAATAGATATCTTGTGTTCCTTATATAAGTGTTGTAGAGAGTCTCATGTATGTTATGGTATGCACTAGACCGAACCTAGCACAGGCAATCAATGTTGTAATAGGTATATGGGTAATCTTGGGAAGGAACATTGGCAAGTTGTGAAACGTATACTCACGTACCTTAAGGGTATAACTGATATTGGACTTGTCTACTATGGATACACGTCCTATGCTCTCTCTGGTTACTCAGATTTTGACTATGCTATAGATTTGGATGCAAGGAGAATTGTAACTGGGTATGTATTCATGATTGGAAACTTTCTTGTTAGTTGGAGGGCAACACTTCAGCCGACAATAGCTTTATCCACTACAGAGGCAATGTACATGGCTCTGGCAGAAGTATCAAAGGAAGGATCCGACTGAAGGGTCTGATTAGCAATCTTGAGTTTCCATAAGAAAAGGCTATCATTTTCTATGACAGTCTGAGTGCAATCTATTTAGCCAAGGATTAAGTCCATCATGAGAGGATTAAGCATATTGACATTAGATACCATTTCATCCATTCTGAGAAGAGGGTCAAAGTCCAGAAAGTTGATCTAAGGGAGAATCCAACTGATATGTTCATGAAGCAAGTTCATGCATTGTCTGGATCTACTTAATGTAGATTGATGGAAATGAAGTAAGTTATTTGTAATTCAAAAATGTTATTGACCCAATGTGAAAAAATTGTTGGTTGTCGGGCGATGGACAATAGAGATAGGGTGTTCGATAGTGGTCGTTTGGTCCAACACTCTTATCTTTTGTATAGGTCGTTCAATCTTCTGTAATCTTCTGTAAAGGTCGTGAAATTATAACTGGTCCATCTACTTTTCGAATATATCATTGTTTCCTGAACTCTTTTTTGACACGTGATTCTCAAATATAAACCCAATTTAATTAAATGAATCTTTTATTGTCACAGGTACTGTATTATTTTTAGTTTTTATATATTTTTTAGATGTTACTTAAAATAGTGTTAGCTTCTAAATGAAGAGTAAAAATGGTTATGAAAAACCTTGTTTTCTCTGTGGGTATCTTGAGTGGAGGTGACTCTGGTAAGCAGCCACTGGATGGCGACAAATAACATAGTTGTACTTCTTTTAGGGACAAAGTATTGGCCAATAAAATAGTGATGGCACCAAGGCCTCATTGATTTGTAAGGAGAATTTGGCATATATAGAATATGAGGATGGAATCATCTAAACTTAAATGTTCTTCTTGTTGAATCGATTTCCGAGGGGTTGTGTGTTCCTTGGTAGGATTCATTGGTGGTAAAACTTCTTGGTAAAAGCATTGGTTTTAACACAATGCAAGGCAGACTGACTCGTACATGGAAGCTAGTTACAAGCTTTGTGTTGATGGACATTGGTAATGGATATTTTATGGTGAAATTTGATCATGAAGAGGATAGGAGAATGGTGATGGAGGAAGGTTAGTGGTTTATCTCTGATCACTACTTAACAGTCCAAACTTGGACTCCCTCGTTTATCTAACCAGAGGCTAAAATTGACAAAAATTTTAGTTTGGGTGAGATTTCCTGGCCTTAATCTTGTTTTTTATGATGAAAGTATTTCACTGGCTGAGGCAACAACTATTGGAACACCAATTAAGGTGGATTCTAATAGTCTTGATGTTAGAAGGGGAAAACTCACACTGGTTTGTGTTGAGATTGATTTGAACATCCCGATAGTAAAGAAGGTGTGGCTTTAGGGTCATTGGTACAAGGTGGAGTATGAGGGGCTTCATAAAATCTATTCTTTGTGTGGTTGTTATGGATTGGCTCGTGAATGGTCATAGGTTCCTCTTCAACAAGAGAATTTGTCTTATGATCCTAATATGGTGAAGGAGGCTTCTCCTTTGATGACGGTTTTAGAGTCTCCAGCCAAGAACAATGTGCAATTGCCGCAACCAGGGGCGGACAAAGGCTGTAGTTCAGAATTTAGATGGTGATGGGTCCAAGAAGATTGACCAATTAGATTCTCTTCATGGGGATTTGCTCGTGGTGAGAAGGAAAAAATGTAACGGATCTTCTCAACAAAAATGGAAGGATTCAATTTTGCTCCTAGCTTGGGCAAGAAAGAAATTTTTGGGTGACAATGGAGTTAATGATAATCATGTAAAGAATAATGGAGTCCATAATGGGGTGAATAATGGTGTGGGGCCTTCCACAAACCAGCATGTAGTAACATACAAAAGGGATCCTAAAAATAAGCATTCTCATAATGATCTTGAAACACCTCTTTTTCATCTCCTAAAAAATGCGACTAAAGCAAAGTTAGTTCATAATGGTGCTGTGCAGACCCAAACCACGTCAAAGATCACATCAAAGAATGTGAAGCAGTGTTGTTAGTATCGCATGATACACGATTCGTATCGTGCGATTCGATCCGATACATGTCGAAAACGATACAAACCGGACCATTGAATCATTTTGAAGTTGAATCGCAACATTGAATCATGGAATAGTACGATTTGTAACTGAATCGTGAATCGCTCTCAAGTTTCCGATTCAAATTTTAAAACAAGAGAAACCATCAGTCGCGGAGTTGGAAGATAAAACAGAAAAGAAAAGAAAGAAAAAGAAATCGAAAAGAAAGGGAACGCAGCGACTCACATAGAGAGAAGTTGCAGAGAAGAAGCTACACGCAGTGACACAGTGACGTGCTGACTTGGATCTCCGATGACGAAATAAGGTGCCCAGAAGTGACGAGTAGTCATGATCGAAGCTTGGCTCTAGAGTTGAAGAGAAGCTTTGAAGCAGAAGAAGAAGAAGAAGAAGAAGAAGAAGAAGAAGAAGAAGAAGAAGAAGAGGAAGAAGAGTATGTTTGTTTTGTTTAACCTATATTTTGAATTAAAATATTATAAAAGTTTCAATTTTATTAGAGTTGCAGTATGTTTGGTCACTTCGATGCTGCCTTCCTACTTTATCAAAAGCCTTTTAAATTTTTTAATGTTTAAGCTATATTCAATTATTCACTTTTTCAATATATTGACTATATTCTCTATATTGTATTATGTTCCCACTTCCCACTGTTCCCACTATATTCAGTTTAAGCTATTGTTTTTATTTTATATTAAATTAAAGTGTAAACTGCAAAGTTGATATACTTATGTATCTTTAATTATTTTTTATCTAGGACAAAAACAACAAAAATGACTCCAAAGAAAAAATCTCAAAAGGAAAAGGATATAACTTGGAATCATTGCAAGTCCCTTGACAATAGGTTAAATGTTAAATGTAATTATTGTCCAAAAACAATGTGGGGAGGAGCATTTAGAATGAAGCATCACCTTGCTGGAACACACAAAGAAGTTGCTCCATGCCAACAAGTGCCAGAAAACGTAAGGGATCTATTTAAAAAAAATATTAGCGGATGCAAGCAAAGATGATGAACTAGAGTGTTTTGATGATAAAGATCCACATTAAAAAGGAAGCATGGATAATTTTATGATAAAAGGAAAAAGTGGAGGTGGCTCATCTACTATGAAACAACAAACTATAAATTCAATGGTGAAGGATAGAGATTTGGTGGTTCGGGATATTTGTAGATGCATATATGGCAATGCATTGCCATTTAATTTAGTGAAGAGTCCATTATTTATTAATATGGTGAAATCTATTAGTGAATATGGTAGAGGCTTAAAACCACCATCTTATCATGAAGTGAGGGTGTCATATTTGAAGAAAAAAGTTAATCTTGTCCATGCTAGTTTGGATAAATATAAGCTAGAATGGAAGAAAAATGGTTGTACATTGATGTCAGATGGATGGACTGATGGAAAAGGTAGATCTCTTACTAATTTTCTTGTTAATAGTCCTAGAGGGACTGTTTTTATAAAATTTATTGATACAAGTAGTTTTATTAAAGATGTTGAAAAAATGTTTGAATTACTTGATGAGATGGTGATGGAAATTGGAGAAGAAAATGTCGTTCAAGTAGTGACAAATAGTGCTTCAGTCCTTGTATCTGCAGGACAAAAGTTGATGGATAAAAGAAAGCAACTCTTCTGGTCACCCTGTGCAGCCCATTGTCTTGATTTGATTTTAGAAGACATTGGTGGCATTACAGTGTTCTATAATACCATTTGGAAAGCAAAGAAAACTACAACTTTCATTTATAGGCACACATGGGTGTTGAATTTATATAGAACCTTTTCCAAAGGTAGAGAGTTAGCTAGGCCAGCAATAACAAGATTTGCTGCATCATATTTGACAATGCGGTCAATTTTGAAACAAAATACTGCACTTCGATCTATGTTTACATCTGAAAAATGGGTTAATAGTGCTTATTCCTCTAGGCTGGAAGCCAAATTTGCAGAAATTGTTGTTTTGGCTGATAAAAGATTTTGGAAATCAATAGTTTATTGCTTGAAAATTGTGTCTCCTCTGGTGAAAGTTCCCAGACTTGTGGATGATGATTCAAAACCTGCAATGGGATACATTTATAAGGCTATGGATAGAGCAAAGGAAGAAATAACAAAGAGTTTTAATCATGAGGAAAAAAGGTATAAGCATGTATGGGAAATCATTGACAAGCGTTGGGATTTACAACTTCATAGGCCTCTTCATGCAGCAACATATTTTCTTAATCCAAAGTAAGTATTTTTTTTATAAAATTTACTTTTTATAAAATTATTTATGTATGATATTTGATTTATTGTTAAGCCTTATTCTAAATTTATAATAATTATATAGGTTCCACTATGGCTCAAACTTTAACCCAAATCGTGAGGTTAAAATTGGCTTATGGAAGACACTAGAGAAGATGTGTCTTGATCTTGAAACAAGGATCACAATTGATTCTCATATTGAGATATTTGATAGGGCTGAAGGACTCTTTGGAAATAGTTTAGCAATTGCAACTAGAGCTAGGAAGCAACCCGGTAATCATTTAATTTTGTTTATTGATTAAATTGATGTGTTGATTTTTTTAATTAAAAATTAAGTCACCAACCAAATTTTTATTTATCAATTATTATTTGTTTTGCTAGCTTTATGGTGGAATAGTTTTGGAGATGACTGCAAAGAGCTGCAAACAATAGCTATTCGTATCCTAAGTCTCACTTGCAGTGCTACAGGGTGTGAGAGAAATTGGAGTGTGTTTGATCAAATTCACTCTAAGAGAAGAAACCGTTTAGAGCAGCAAAGGTTGAATGCTCTTGTGTTTGTTAAATACAATCTTCAACTTGAAACTAGGCAAAAACAAAGGGAGGAAAAAGGAGACACATATGATCCTATATGCTTATCAGATTTAGATTCTGACGAGGAATGGATTACTGAACAAGAGGAGCCTTGCCTAATGGATAAGGATTCTTGGATGGATGTTCATAAGTGCTTCGACGTTGATGAAGGAGACCAAAGCAAAAAGAGAAAGAGAGGTATATTTGCATATATAATATTTTTTTATAATCAAATACCTTATATAATATATTTATTTACATTATGTATATTTTTAGGTCTTCGAAATCTTCAAGTTGATAGGAATGATAAAGGCAAAGGCATCATCATACAAGATAATGTCAACAAGATTGATAACAGAAAAGGATCTCAGATTGTTGAACAAGATATGAGAGATGAATCAAATGACTCTACTAATGAAGAGGATGAAGGACTAGATATTGCAATATTAGATGCTGATAGTGATAGTAGTGATAATATTAGTCTTGAAATTTAATTAATATGAGAATAACTCACTACTAAAAACAATAGTTTTAACATCGCTATGTTAACATCAGTTATTGAAAAAATTGATGTTAACAAAAACGCTATGGCAGATTCGTAATAATATGTTTTCATTAACATCGGTTTTTTAAAAAATTGATGTTAACCAATCCCTATTAACATCAGTTTTTAAAAAATTGATGTTAATTAATAATTGTTAACATCAGTTTTATTAAAACTGATGTTAACGAGGACCTGCTAACATCAGTTTTATAAAAATTAATAAAACTGATGTTAACAAGGAACTGTTAACATCAGTTTTTAAACAAAGTCCGATGTTAACGAGGATTTGTTAACATCGATTTTTAAATAAGAACTGATGTTAACTAGGACTTTCTAACATCAGTTTTTAAATAAAAACTGATGTTAACCAAGACCTATTAACATCAGTTCTAGATAAAAAATCGATGTTAACTATGTTAACGAGGATTTATTAACATCAGTTTTAGATAAAAACTAATGTTAATTAGGACCTTCTAATATCAGTTTTAAATAAAAACTGATGTTAAAGAGGACTTATTAACATCAGTTTTAGATAAAAACCGATGTTAACTAAGACCTTTTAACATCAGTTTTTAAATAAACTGATGTTAACGAGGACCTTTAAAATCGATTTTTAAATTTATATTCTTTTTTTATTTCATTTATAAAACTCAATTTAGAATTTAGATTTAGTTTTTTTTCTTAAATTATTATTTTACAATCTAAAATGTTTTTCTTAAATTATTATTTTACAAAATTAAATTTAAATTATTTTGAAAAATTGGTCTTTAAATTTCTATAAAAAGATTAATTTATCTATAAATTAAGTTTATGTATAAGTTAAAAATTATTCTTAGAGAAGTTTATCACTTTCAAAGACATACATTATTATTATTATTATTATTATTGTGTAATATAAATGTTATTAATTCATATTAAATATATATTATTTCTAATTACTTTAAATTAATTAAATTAAATATTTTTAAAATTAAATTATTTATATTTTAGTTTAAAAATTACTCTTACTTTCATATTTTAGGTGTCTTGATAATAATCACTTTTTAATCCAATTAACTGGTAACGTGATATGTTTTTTTTAGATAACGTCACGTGATATGTTGTATTCGTAATTATTAAGAAAAAACATAAATACAAGAATAATTATACAACGTTTTTTCTAAATTAAATATATTTTTAAATATTAAATAAAATTATTATAATAAATGTATTGTTGCTCTCTCGGTGTGGAAGTTAATTTTTAATCAAATGATGGGAGACAAATCCACTGTAAACTTTATAATATTTTAATTTTTATATCAGAATTAATTTAATTTCTATAAAAAAAGGTGAAGGATCTACGTAACTCATTAGAACGAGAAGACTCAAGTTGAGTAGTTACGGGAATTTTTTCATTCCATTTTTAATTTTTAAAAGTGCTTGGATTAAAAAAAAAAAGAAGTAAATGAATCGCGTATATTTTGCTGGTGTATATATAAAAAAAGACTTCAAAAATTGGAAGGGTAATTTTGTAACAAAAAATACTGATATTTATACGGAGACTCGGTGATTTTTTTTTTTCATTCCAATTTTTATTTCATTTTGAATTGGAACAGAGTAGAGTAGAGTTTACTACTCTTTGCTCTCTGCAACAGCAATCATCATCTTCTCATGGTTAGGGATTTTTCTCCAATTCCCTTCCCCTATTATCATTAATATGTTTTTCTTCTTAGTTTTGTGGCTTTATTGTACTATGCAATGTATTTGTCTGCTCGTACTCCATATTTTTTGATATTAGGGTTTTCCAAATTATGTTTAGGGATTGTGATGCAGAAGCCTTTGGTGAAAAGGAAAGGAAAATAAATCAAAGGATACTGTTAGGTATATGCATATACTTTTCTTCTTTACCTTTCATATACCTGTGTTCACAAACTATATGGCCACGAGTTTTGGATGATATTTTGGCCACAACTGGGCATGGAGCCCACGAAATTAATGTACAGGAATGTACGTTTATTTTAAATATTAAGCTTTAGTAATGTAACTTGCACTGTGCTTGGGACAATGGTTGGTCCCCCGTGTTATATATGCTCCCTGTTCAACCTCTGATTTCCTATTAGTTTATTTAAGAATTGTGTAGGATCTAATTATTAGTTTATTTAAGAAAGATAGATATTGAAAGACTATGATTTCCTATTTTTCTCTTGGTCGTGTATATATAATATGGTAAAATTTAGCTTTAAAAATAATATTTTAAATTATAATGTTTATTAGAAATTAGTAAAAAAGTGTTTCTACACTTCAGATTTTATTTTTATTTGTATATTTAGTTTTCTTTGTGGACCATACAAATTAATGAATTATGTGTTTTAAAAATGAAATACACGTGAAATGGTAAAAAAAATCTCTTGAGATGCCTTTATATATGTCCACTCTAAAAAAAATCTCTTGAAAAAAATATTGTTTATTAATTTTTATCCTTGCTAATTGAGATGACTTAGCTTGCTTTGTAATTTCTATTTATTATAAAATTTAAGAGCTTAATATAAACAATGATGTTTTTATTAAATGAGAGTGTATAATGTCTATATTATTTATTCTAAATTAAATTCTTGAAAATTTATATTCTTCTTGTGACAAAAAAATTCAACAGAGTCCATAAACCATAAGTACAACACTACAAGCCCATCCACTGTGTTGGCAGCGAAAGGAAGAGACAAGAGGCTTCACGTCGAGACTCCACTTCACCTGGTAAACTTCACATACCCTACTGCTTCTTTTCCACTTTCTTGTCTAGCAACTAAGTAGGAGGTCAATTATGTAGACAGACTATTCTTGTAACCTTGTTAATCCAAATCCTTTCTTTTAAGTGTAACCTCAAATATATAGGTAGACTTCGTGGTTGCTTAATCAAACATAAGTAACTTTTTGGAATAGACGTGTATCCATTATTCAACATTAGTATGTGGTAGCACTTTCTCAACTAATGGAAATTCTTATCTGTTGGTATGAAAAACAAACACATCATTTAGGTGGTTTTTCTCCATTATCCTATTAATTTTTAATAATAAAAAAAAACCCACTCACATTAATCCGTAAGTTTTAATCTTTCTGGATTCCCCTAACAATTAAGATTTGATGATAAAAAATAATAATTTGACTGTTAAAAAATATAATAAAGAAAATAATATATTTTATAATTTTTTAGTATGCCGAATTGTATGTATATTTATTCAATATTGATTGATACAATTCATATTAATATAATCGAGTTTTTACTGAACATACATTTATTAAAAAAAATCTCTCTAGTGTCCATGTATTTGGCGAGAAGCCTTCTCGTGCTTTACACACGTTAAAAATTTTATTATTTATTCAGTAAAAAATAAATATTTATCCCATATTAAATAAGACCTCTATTTTAATAAATATTTATCTAATATTACGTAAGACCTCTATTATAATTATATATAAAATTAAAAGAGAATCAATAAATCATTCAAAAATTATATTAACACTTAAATATTTTTATTTAAACTTACGAGGATAAAATTAATTTTTTATATATAAGTAAATTGATAGTATTTTAATGACATTGTACTGATATATATTTCACCTTCAATTTGTTTAAAATTAATTGATGTAATAAAGTCTACATTATAAAATTTAATAAATGCTCATTCATTGTTATTTTTAAAAATCACATAAAATGTTATTATATATAAAAATTTGAAAATAATAAATAAAAATAAAAGTATAATCAAAATGAACTAAAATATAACAAGTTAATATCACTTAAGTTAGAAAAATCTTAACAAGTTAATATTATACGTGCTTATTTTCCATTTAACAAAATTATCTTCGTATGATTATGACACTAACAATATTTCAAACAACATAACAAAAATAGCATAATTAGAAAAGGAAAACATATATCAACGCAATTAGTAGCCAAACCTTAATTATTTTAGTGGATAGCTTTGAAATTTTTACGTTAGTTCTGAATTTGTTTAATAGATTATAGATGTTAGTATAATAAGTATTTTAGGATACTTACTAATATATTTTCATCAAATACTTTTAGGTTTCATCATTTAATTAGAGTTTTTAATAATGTTGTTAGTAGATAAATTGTATAT
>PYAF01001797.1:262146-283218 GCA_007407185.1 Glycine tomentella
TTTTTACGTTAGTTCTGAATTTGTTTAATAGATTATAGATGTTAGTATAATAAGTATTTTAGGATACTTACTAATATATTTTCATCAAATACTTTTAGGTTTCATCATTTAATTAGAGTTTTTAATAATGTTGTTAGTAGATAAATTGTATATGCGTTCTTTTGTAAATTGTTTTATGTTATTAATGACTATTGGTTTACATATACAATTGATGTTCATTATGAGTGAACCTTAGTTTCCCGTTTGAGACTCAATGCAATGATTCTTTTGGACAGTTTGGATTAATCACTGTATTGATTCTTGAATTGTCCGTTTGGACAGTTTGGGAAGTGTCATTTTTTTATAGTATACTCATATGTATAGGTTAGGTTTCTTTTATTAAATTTGATGTCATTTCGGTACAATGCATTTCACTTTATTCTCCGGGTGCATACTTGGTTGTGGTGGTATTGTTGTCACCGCTTTCATGTCGTGTACTTGGAGATCAATGCGAAATGCTGCCGAAATTTCGTCAAATTGAAGAAAAGAGATGTAACCTTTACATATGAATCTATTATAAAAAAAATGTCTTCCTGAATGGGATAGGTCGACACCTTTCATGAAAAAAGTGAGTTTTTCATGCATGAAATAACTTTGTGAGTATGACAGAGTTTTTAATTAGATGGATCGAAGTTGGATGAATGCAAGTCGCATGACGACTGAGTATGAGGAAGGCGTTGAACAGTTTTTGGAATTTGCCTTTGAAAGAAGTCGACCGGATGAGGATGGGAGATATTTCTGCCCTTGTATAAATTGTTTGAATGGGAGACGACAAGTACTAGACGACATACGAGAACATCTTCTGTGTGATGGGATTAAGAAGAATTATACAACATGGATATGGCATGGTGAATTGACAGACATGCAGAGGGGGTCCCAAACTGAATCGCTTGATGTAGACATGAGAGATCATTTAGAGGATATGATTCGTGATCTCGGACAAGAGTCTTTTCAGCAAGCACATGCCCCTATGTATGATACATTGGAAAGTGATTCGAAGAAGCCGTTGTATCCGGGGTGCAAGAAGTCTTTGATGCTGTTGTCAGCGGTGTTAAGTTTAGTTAATGTTAAGGCCAGATATGGGTGGAGTGACAAAAGCTTCAGTTCACTGCTCCAGGTAGTTCAGGATATGCTTTCAGATGGAAACACATTGCCAAAAAGTTACTATCAGGCGAAGAAGATACTGTGTCCGATGGGTATGGAGTATCAAAAAATTCATGCTTGTCCTAATGATTGCATATTGTACAGAAATGAATTTGAAGAAATGCATAAATGTCCCAGGTGTCCAGTATCACGGTACAAAGTGAAGGACGATGACCACTGTAGCAGTGATGAAAGCAAAAAGAATGGCCCCCCAGCGAAGGTGTTGTAGTATCTTTCAATCATTCCAAGGTTTAAGCGTTTGTTTGCTAACAGAGATGACCCAAAAGACCTTACATGGCATGCAGATGGGAGAAACTGTGATGGAATGTTCCGCCATCCGTCTAATTCCTCCCAGTGGAAGAAGATTAATCGTTTGTATCCGGAATTTGGCAAAGATCCAAGAAATCTTAGACTTGCACTTGCTAGTGATGGAATGAATCCCTATGGCAGTTTAAGTACTCAGCACAGTTCATGGCCTGTTTTGCTAGTCATTTACAACTTGCCTCCTTGGTTGTGCATGAAGCGAAAATACATGATGTTGCCTATGATGATATCGAGCCCAAGACAACCAGGAAATAACATTGATGTTTATCTTAGTCCCTTGATTGAAGACTTGACAAACTTGTGGGACGAGGGGGTTGCTGTGTTTGATGGGTATCGAAATGAGACATTCAAGTTGCGTGCAATGCTATTCTGTACCATTAATGATTTTCCAGCGTACGGGAATTTGAGTGGATACAGTGTTAAGGGCCATTGTGCATGCCCTATCTGTGAACAAGACACGAGCTACGTACAACTTAAACATGGAAGAAAAATAAATGAAAGACCCAAAAGAAGTGTTACACTCGTCATCGACGTTATCTGAAACCTTACCACCCTTATCAGCGATTGAAAAAAGCATTTGATGTTGAGCGGGTTGAGGACATCAATACTACATTTGGAAAGACCCAAAAGAAGCTGAAAAGTAAAACTTGCATATGGAAGAAGAAGTCGATATTGTTTGATCTTCCATACTGGTCTGATCTAGATGTTAGACATTGTATCGATGTTATGCATGTGGAGAAAAATGTGTGTGATAGTGTCATCGACACTTCTTAATATTCAAGGCAAGACAAAGGATGGTTTGAATACTCGTCAAGATCTTGTTGAGATGGGTATACGTGAGCAGTTACATCCAAGGTCTGATGGTAAGAAAATATACTTGCCTCCAACATTTCACACTTTGTCAAGAAAGGAGAAGATAAGTTTCTGTCAGTGTCTACGTCGTGTCAAAGTGCCACAGGGATACTCTTCAAATATTAGGAGTCTTGTGCAGGTGAAAGATTTGAAACTAGTTGGCTTAAAGTCTCATGATTGTCACGTCTTGATGCAACAACCGTTAGCCGTGGCGATTCGAGACATTTTGCCTAACAAAGTGATACATGCTATAACTCGCCTATGCTTTTTCTTCAATGCCATTTGTAGCAAAGTTGTGGATCCTGTAAAGTTAGATGATTTGGAAGAAGAGGCTGCAATTATCTTGTGTCAGTTGGAGATGTATTTTCCTCCTTCGTTTTTCGACATCATGGTTCACTTAATTGTTCATCTGGTCAGAGAAATTAAACTGTGTGGTCCCGTTTATTTACGGTGGATGTACCCAGTAGAGCGATATATAAAGATGTTAAAAGGATTTACAAAGAATCTATATCATCCTAAAGCATCCATAGTTGAAAGGTACATTGCAGAAGAAGCTATTGAATTCTGTTCAGAGTACATTGAAAAGGCAAAACCTGTTGGGCTTCCCGAGTCTCGACATGACGACAGAGTGAGAGGTAAGGGTTCACGACCACTACATGTTATAACTCCTAGGTTAGAGGGTTCACATCTTGTGCATGCTATTTCGAAAAATGTATTTACTTTTTGTTGCGTTTATTATCATTTAAAATGGATTAATTTGTTACACCTAAAGTGTTGACTGTTATTGACTTATGTTTATTAACTGTGTAGGATAAACAGAGACCTGAGGGATCGACGAAACATGTACATAAGCCGGAACCTGATGACGATCCCCTATACCAGATCGCATCGACCATCCCTTAGCTTTTCCTCAGACCCATGCAGGTGCCGTGGGATACTACTGTGTTTGGGTGTATAATTACGACGTCCCCTTGTACATCAAGTATGAAGATATTTTTGAAATAATACACGATGGTCAATGTCTCAACATCTCTGTTTTACAATTGTGGATTCTGTAAGTCACTTTACATTATAGTCCATTACATTTTGTTGATTATTTCAAATTAATGCATAATTTACTTTATTTTAAAACAATAGGCATATGAATGATTTAAGTCTGCAATCGGATAATGTCTCTGTGTATGGATTCCTTGAGCCACAATCCATACAGAGATCTGGTTAATCGCAATTTGAATCTGAAGACTATATTAAGAAATGGATGCAGACTTCACAGAAACATGTATACCTAGCAGCGTACTTGAATGGGTATGTAAAATTGTACAAATCAAATTAAATAATTAAAGCATTATAATAACTTAATGTTCTCCAATGTAGCGCACATTGACAACTGGTCGTTATATGTCCTAAGGAAAATATTATTGTGTGGTTTTGTTCATTACATTAATTTTCGTTTAACTTTGAATATGTTATTCAACATAGTGTAATAAGCAAAAAGGAAGCATTGAGTGTGGCTATTATGTCATGCATTGGATGTCAATGATAGTACAAGGAGGCTTTAGGGATAATTGGGACACGGTATTGTTTACTTCAAAACTAATTTTATTTGTTATACTTATTTTTATTTATACTTATTAACCTATGTTTTATTATATTATGTAGTATTTTACTGATCCAAGACCATTGGAATCGGAGAGATTGAAGGCAATTCGGATTCAGTGGGCAAGATTTTATCTTAGACTTAGAAATGAAACACTAGGTGATTAAATGATTTTTAAACAATTGTATAAATAGTTTAATTACAATTGCTTATAGTGTATTGACATTATTGTTTTCTTTGACCATTATAATTCATAGTAACTTTTTATTGTATTGTGAAACTATTTGTCTGTATTAGTCTGCTTTTAAATTTGCAGGTTTGGATAATATTTAAAAAATAGACAATATATTAAAAAAAGACTACAAAAATCAACATCAGTTTTTACTGAAAACTGATGTTGTTTAGCATTAAACAACATCGGTTTTTAGTAAAAAGTGATGTTGATTAAAAAAAACAACATCAGTTTTCAATAAAAGCTGATGTTGATTCACAAAAAACATCAGTTTTCAGTAAAAACTGATGTTGATTCACAAAAAAACAACATCAATTTTCATTAAAAATTCTGATGTTGATTCACAAAAAACATCAGTTTTGAATAAAAACTGATGTTGATTCACAAAAAACAACATCAGTTTTCAGTAAAAACTGATCTTGATTCACAAAAAATAACATCATTTTTTGTTAAAAACTGATGTTGTATATTTTTGTTAACATCGATTTTTTAAAACTGATATTAACGTTGACACTTTTAACATCACTGGTTTCAACATCAGGTAAAAACTGACGTTAAAAGCTCAAAAAAACTGATGTTAAATGTCTATTTTCTAGTACTGATTGGTTTTAGATTTGGTTACTTATATATTTTTGTATTTGGATTTTTTAAATTTGGATTTAGATAGTATTATATATTTTTAAGTTATTTTTAATTTGTTTCTGAATCTTACGATTCGATACAATTCACGATTCATGATTCAAAAAAATAGTTGAACGATTCACGATATGTATTGCGATTCGACAACCTTGATGTGAAGGTCAAACAAAATATTCGTAAGCCTGACATTTATGACATAGGAGATGGAGCCAAAAGAACTTTGAATTCACAACCAACTTTGGGAACTCATTTTGTCTTGGTGAATGACGGAGCTAGTGGCTATCCTAGTGTTGATATAGAGGTGGTCCAATCTCCTTTGTCTAATAATTTAGAAATTGATGAGAGACAATAATTTTCTCGAATCTTGGAGTATTTTTTCCTTAATTTTTTATGGATTGCTTTCAACATCTTTCAATAATAATGTGGAATATTCATGGGACCGTGAGCAGCTTGTACATGGAACCATGTTCGTGATATGGTAAAGTCATATCATCCATCTATTTTTCTTATTTTTGAGACTCATATGCTCAGTTTCAAAAGGTTGAGAATAAGTTGTTGACCTTAGGGTACAAACCTATCTTCCTTCAAGCTCAAGGGCATTTTGCGGGTATTTTGGTTTTATCTTGCTATAATGATATAATCTTTTTTTCTAGTGTGGACCAGACGAGTCAGGTAATGACTTTAAAGGTTATGAGAAGAAATACTAGCTGGAACATTTATGCTATTTATGTTTCCCCTATTCCTTCTAATCATATTGTTTTGTGGGTCTATTTGATTAATCTAAGTCACTCTTTATCTGGTGCGTGGCCTATGATGAGAGACTTCAATGAAATTGTCTCTAGTACGTAGACTTTTTCTGCTTCCAAAGCTTATCTTTTTGCTGACATGAGGAGTCCGTGCAATTGACTTTGATTTAGTTTGGGGTTCTTTCACTTGGAGGAAAAATAATTAGAATGGTGGGAATGTTCGGAAGAAGATTAATAGGTGTATGGATAATCCTGATTAGAGGTTAGATTTCCCTCACGCTTTAGTAGAGATCCATTCGACCAACAATTATGATCACAATCCTTTACTTTTGAGTTGTTTGAAGGCTAAGTTTAGATGAAATAGGTCTTTTCATTTTCAAGTAACTTGGATTTCTAACCCTGAGCATATAACTCTTGTGAATAATTGTTGGAAGGCTTCTTTGGGTAATTTTATGTTTAAACTTGAAAAAATTAAATCTATGTCCTTAGATTTTAAGATGGAGAATAGATTGAAAGGTATTCATTGACGAATGGATATTCATTATGATCATGGCTTGGCTTTATTTGAGATGAATTTGCAGGAGTATAATCAGATATTGGCTCATGAGGAAATGTTATAGTTTCAGCAAGTAAGGGAGAATTGGTTGAGATATGGTAATAAGAATACAAAGTTTTCCATACTTAAGTCGTTATTCATAGAAAGAGAAATAAAATCCCAGCCCTTAATGTCAATGGAATTTGGTGTGATGAAGAAGATATTTTAAAGAGAGAAGTTGATCTTTTTTACAAGAAGCTTTTCAATCTATTGGTTTGGCAGTAACTCTTATTATTCCCATTTTTAAAATTGATAGCCCTATCTACTTTTTTTTTGTTTTACGTCAGGCCTAGAAGTGTTGGTCAATCATATTAGACCTCACTTGGATAATCTTATAGGTCCTTTGCAAAGCAGTTTTATTCCTGATCGAGGGACTTCAGATAATGCTATAATTGCTTAGAAAATTGCTCATCACATGCATAAGAAAAAAAACGAAAATTGGTTATCTCTCGTTGAAGATTGATTTTGCTCCAACTAGTGGTCTGCGTCAAGGAGATCCTATGTCTCCTTATTTATTTGTGCTTTGCATGGAAAAGCTTCCTCTTCTCATCCAGGAGAAGGTTCAAGGTAATCTATGGCATCCCATTTCGGTTACTTCCTTTGTGCCTAAGGTTTTGCATTTGTTATTTTGCGGATAACTGCCTACTTTTTGTCAAAGCCAAATTCGCCCAGGTTAGATTGGTGTAACAGGTGTTGGAGAATTTTTGTAAGGATGCTAGTTTCAAAATTAACATTCAAAAATCAAGATTCTTGGCTTCAAAAAATGTTTCTAGAGTCAAGATTATGAATTTTAATTCTATTTTGGGTTCCAACCACACTCAGAAATTGAGAGATACCTTGGCTTTCCTATTTTAACTGGAGAGTTAAGAAGAATGATTTTGCTATGATTCTTGATAAGATCCAAGGAAAGTTGGTGGGTTGGAAGAGCAATCTTCTTAATTGAGTTAGGAGAATGTCCTTAGCAAAATCTGTTTTGAAAGTTGTTCCTTCTTATTTTATGTAGAATTGTTGGATCCCGAAAGGCATTTGTGATGCTACTGATAGGTGTGTGAGATGCTTCATTCGGGGAAAGCCAAGTTCCCATTGGGTTAACTGATCTACTATTGTTAGACCCAAGAGTAAAGGCGGTTTGGGCATCAGACATACAAGAAAAGCAAACATAGCTTTCCTGGGCAAACACATTTGTGTTGGAAGGAGGATATTTGAGAAAGGAAAAGTTTTAGAAAGACTTGAAGGAAGAGAACACTTTTATAACTATACAACTCTTTTTCTTTTGGCTTTTTGGTTTTGTACAAGATGGTGGATATGACCCCTATTTATACTAGTGGTACCTCCTTAACTAATGACTAGGATTGTGTCAACACAACTCTTAACTAGTGGCTATAATTTATTCTCTAAAATTCTCCATAATTTTCTTAGTCTAGATATTTCCATGGTAGTTTCTAGGTTAAACTATTCTAGATATTTCCATGGAACAATCTAGAGTGAATTACTCTAGAATTTAGACTACACACTTCTTGGATATTTCTAGATATTGAGCCATTTAACAATTAAGCCCAATGGATCAAAAACTAAATTAAGTTTAATATTCAACAATTTGGACTTTGATGCAAGATCAAGACAAGCTTTGGTCTTCTTTGTTTTCACATAAATATCTCTACAATATTTTTGTTTTGCATGCTATTGATCTAAATAACAGTTCTTATGTTTGGAATTCCATTGTCAAAACTGTGAATGAGCTTAAGGATGGTTTTATCATAAGAGTGGGCAAAGGAGAAGTTTCTTTTTGGTATGATCAGTGGTTTCAACAAGCCTATTTGTGTGACTTGGTGAATAATCACTACTACAGCAGGAGGATTTAAAGTCGGTTATTTGGGCCATTTAAAGTCGGTTTTGTAACTGACCTTGTATTAGGCGACGTAATATACCCAAGGCTACAAAGTCGGTTTTTTAAAAATCGACTTTGAATTTTTTTTTATTTTTTTTATTTATTTTTTAAAATTCTCGTATTCTAAGTCGGTTATTTTAAAAAATTGACTTAGAAAGTATCCTTACAAAGTCGGTTATTACAAAAAACTGACTTAGAAAGATTCATTTTAAAGTCGGTTTTTATAATAACCGACTTAGATTTTTCAGATACAATGTCGGTTCCTTAAATAACCGACTTAGAAAGCAAGAATACAAACTTAGATATTTCGCATACAAGGTCGGTTCCTTAAATAACCGACTTAGAAAGTATGTATACAACATCAGTTATTTCAAATAACCGACTTTGAAATTCCCATTTTAAATGCACATAATAAGTACTACTATGATGGTCACATATGCTGTGAACATAACTAACTTGGGATCACTCTTCCCAAATTTAGCATATATATAGTAAAAACAAAAAACTTATATATTTTAAAACCATAACACCTAAATTACTTCAATTGTTTCATACTACTCTTAGTTTATTCTACAATCCAAATGCAATTTGTCATGCCACACAAACAAGAGCAAGAGAAGCCACAACTGACAATACAAATATAGACACCAACTTCAATATACCTGACCTTTAGCCTCAAATAAAACGAAAACTCCCTACTATATGGATTTACTACTATATTTACTACTTGGTAAATATACTATATTTACTACTTGGTAAATATAGTACTTGGTAAATTATTACAGGGTCAAAAGAAATTTCCACCTACTATATTTACTACTTGATAAATACAAAGACACTTAAAATTAAAAATTTTCCCATTGTAATGGATTTTTAAATACGAAAAATTTTCCCATTGTAATGTACCTGATGCCGTGTATCTATATGGATAGGTCCTTCAAGGATGAAGTTGAGTTGCAACATCAAGATCAACCTTTGCCATCTCACGGTTGCAGCATTCTGATCTTTTCTCATATGCTGAGGCATTGCTCTCTTCCTTTGAAACCCTTTTCTTGTTGATACCATAACAGCAGCTGTTCCAACATCAAGGAATGTGAGCCAAAAGATCTTATGGTTGGGTTCAAAAAAATCATGAATGCGGTTAATAGTGGCAAAAGCCCATGATCCTATCAGAATTAGTGGATAGTATCCCCAGCGAATCATTACACAAACAAAAAAAAACAAAGTACATACATACTGATAAACACATAATACAATACCATATGAAACTAATGCATTCCTTGTGAATTAGCATGTGTTCTGTTATTTGTTATTTTCAACTTCATTAATTAAGCACACCCTCAACAAGTCTAGCGAGCCATTGTTGTTTCCCAGATTTACTTCAGCAGCACAAAATCTATTATTATCAAGCACATTATGTCAGCTAAAGGAAAGGACAGAGAAACCAGTAAAACATATATGTGTATGTATATAAAGGTTAAATAAATTTTAATTAAGGAAATTAAACTAACTAAAGAAATAAAAAAGAAACTGAATAGCAAACCTTATGAAAATCCTCCAAAATTTTTTTAATATGGTGTGTATATCAGTACCTGATTTGGCCACATGCAGAGAGGCATGTGAGAACCAGCTGCTTGTTGATTTAAAAAGGGAGTTGGAGCAGACCCATGATTGTTATATGCCTATATAAAAGAGATATGCAGAGTCAACTTTTTTTTATGAATGAGAAACACGAGTAATTGCAAACAAACTAATCAATTCATACCTGATTCAAGGAATTGTTAGGAGTTTCATACTCAGCAGCTAGAAAAACAAAAACCTGTAACCATACAAAATGACATAAAACTAAGTCCCAGGACAGCACTGAAATTTCTAGCTTCCAAACAGTTTAGAATAATTGACTAGAAATAAGGAGCTCAGGGGTACGCTATATTAAGCAGCCCCAACATCTCCATAGTAATAAAAATATATATTTCATGAAATGCAAAAAGATATAACAATAGGTAAGGAAATTTAAACATTAAGGAACTGAAAAGGCTACAAAATAAATGTCATTGGAAATTTCCATATAAAATTAAGAATTTTAGTTGCCTTGTTGAATAAAGGACCAAGATATAAGCATTGCTTAAAGGATATCTTCTGTTAGAGGGCTATATGCCACTATTCCAATCCCAAGTTCTCTGCAAGTACAAAATGTTTATTAGTTAAACATTAGATTCAGAAATTTTGTAGATAATATAAGTTTAAAGCATAACATGAAATATTTTTTTAAACTATGATTTCTTATTTTCATTTTGAAAAATTAGAATCTAATTTTTATTAAATTCGAATTATGTAAAAAAGAGTCAATTTTCATTAAAAAAAATAGAATTTCGTTCATATAAGTTAGTATAAAATATTTATACTATATAATTCACCTTATGGCAACATTACATTAATTAATTAAATGAGGTGGTAAAATACACGTTTTAGAATTTATACTTACATAGTCTTTAAATTTTTTAAAAGGACATGTTTTAGAGTTTAGCATTATGGAAAGTGGAAAGCAAATAAGCCTGGAGCGTTATTAATGAGGCTAATTAGAATGGCTCCCTCCAACAGAAAAACCGGTCTAGTGTTGTATATAATTTAAATGTGCTTGGATAAAGAATAAACTCCCAAGAGAAAATAATAAGGAAAAAAAGACAAGAATGAATCAACTGAAACACGGTGGCACATGCATCATTAACTATAAATTGAAACTCAAATCCTCTATTCAGATGAAGCCTTTAACTTATCCTCAAATTTTTAATTAGGAGTAGTGACATAATCCCTCTTCTTTCCCATTGTAGCATACAAATATACATGAACCACAGAAGCTACTTTAATGATGTATAGGGATTAAAATGAGTAAATTTTAGATGTAAGGATGAAAACAAACAAAAAATTAGGCAGGTATGGGAACTAAATGAGTAATTAAATAAAAGGGAGTATAAATAAAAAAACAAATGATAAATAAAAAATCAAAAGGAGTTCCTACTACACATAATGAAGAATGAATTCAATCACAAGACTTAACTTTAGAAATAATTTTTTTATTCATCATGATATTAGTAACAAAATTATTTCCGCTCAAAATTTAGAAGCTCCTCTTTGATATTCTAATGATATCAAACTCTCCAGCTAGTACCATTCCATTCAACACAATACAAGGACAGCACTTGAAAGGAGAGTTAATTACCTCTGAAACTTTACTTTGTTTCACATCTATACACTTTGAACCACTAATGCTGGCACTCTTCAACAGGCTACGTGCACTGCAGTTTGGCCTGGAGGGTTCATTTTTGCATCTGGATTTTCAGAATTTGATACATGAAGCTTGTTTGTTCTTCACTGCACGCATGCATGTGGGCAATTCGAGAAATTGAACAATAAATTTTTTCTAACACAAACTTACCTGAACACTGAAGCACCCATTGTACCCATTGTCACTGCTTCCCATTGTATCTTTTCAAGAGCAACTTGCTTGTCTGCAAGCTTAATCTGTGGAAAAGGAGACTTGTTAATGCGTGTGAGAAGAAATATTTTAAAACTCCCCAAGATTGAAATGAAATGATTGTTTCCTCCCCCCTATATTATGTATCAGAACCTAAGATTGAAGAAAGCAATACAAGATCTTAACACAACATTAGAATTTCAAGGCAATCAGATTCCTTCATAAAGTCCAAATAAACCAAAATTAACAATTTCAGTGGAGCAAAACACAAACTTTTTAACCATACCAAACTTCTAAGAATAGAATCCAACTCATTGCAATTGTGAACCCTTCCAACATTCTCTCAGCGTACCCCTACTAAAATACACTAGAATAGAATCCAACTTCCCAAAACCGTCAAAACTCAAAAAGCCAGGCCTATCATGTTCAAGTGATATATTAAGTGTAAATAGGTACCATAATTCTAAGAGATGAATTATGCTCACATTGTAAATGATTAAGATAGTACTTGGGCCAAATTATTTATTAATTAAAAAAATGGAGGCTGATCAGTACCTTAGAATATCAAGTTTTTTTTAGATCTAATAAGATAGAGTTAGTTTATCTTTCAAGATTGGGGTGGTTATCTCAATGTACCCGTAATACTTCCACGGCTTCAGCTGATCAATCTGGATTGGCTAGCAGTAATAAGGGAAGTGAACCATCAACTACTAAACAGAAAAAGGAAGCTTCACTAGAGGAATGCGATGAAGCTGTTGAAGGCTTGAGCAACATAAAAGTAAAAGCTAACGCTAAACAATAAGTGTTGGATGTCTACACATATTAAAACTTCTATTTTTAAATTTTACTTTTTGCTTTATGTATCATCGGCTCAAACAAATTACCAAATCCTCCACCACTAAGCTGATCCTAGTTGATTATAGTGTGATAGATTTATTAATATAAAAAATATACATTAATAAAAGAAAATATAAAATGTACAATAAATATAACATTTGTTATTTTGGTTGCTTCTTTAAAGTTTAATCTAGTTTATCTTTAATTTCCCTTCAATCTCACATAATGTTATTCTCCTCTCGTAAAGATAAAGATATTCAAAGAAAAATGTAAAAAAAAAAAAGACAAGTATGCTCTCTGCCTCCATTTTCTCTCTTTCTATATTTTTTTATTACTCTCTTTCATGGCAGTGACACTGACAAAAGAAACAAGATAGCTTGATGTTATTTTCTTTCTCATTTTTATGTTGAACCAGAGTTAATAAACATGTTTTCAGAATACCATTTTTTACACAAAGGCTATACCTATCATCCTATGGTCTTACTATTAAAATTAGCAGTGTTACCTTCATTATCTTCCCAATAGATGCATCCAAGAAATCAGGTAAGGACAATAATCGTAATGTGTGACCCTGTTAAGGAACATGCATGAATCCTATGAAATGCTAAAAAATATAAGGTGCTGTGAAATATATAACTATGATCTTTTTGCTCACTGTAGGTGTTGTATCAAATATTATTCGAGAGCAAAAAGTGGACAATCAGGTTCCTTCCATTGCCACCAATGTGCCCCCAGTCAAATCCTACAGTACAATTTGCAAAACTTGTGTTACACAGAGCATAATCCAACATGCAAGCATCATCAGAACTTTAAGGCTACACATGTAATTAACCTGATTCCTAGAGTACAATTTGCAAAACTTGTCACATTTGGATTGAATTCACAAAGCTTATGTGTACAATTTTTCCTATTATTTTTAATGAAGTTGGTATAGGACTATTTTTGCCTGTTGGTGAGGAAAATTGGTTCGTTCCTTCACCAATTAACCCATGCACATTAAAGCTGCAAAATATATTTTATATGCAGCTTCTTTTGAGCCTGACACCATCTTCTGGTAGCCTCCATCCTATTGTTGAGATGGGATTGTGCATGTGAACAGAGTCTGAAACTTTGTACTTTGTTACCACTAATTCCTATTGTCCTTGTAATATTATTTCTTAGTTTCACTAATCTGTGATGTCTGCCCACTTACAGTTGTAACTTAAATGTTAATATCTTTTCTTGGCAGGATAAGGGGAAAGCACCATATTTATATGTGGAAGTGGATTTTAAGAAGGTAGAAATTTGAATATCTTTTAAAGGTTTTAGTTGCCAATGCAGCCTTTCATCTAGTGGGTTATGGGTTTTGAGTTGGATTGATTTATAGATGCTTTGTCATGATTAATATGATTCAGTTTAACTAAATACATATCTAATTCCAAAATGAAGAGGAACAAAGTTGTTTATAGTTTTTAAATCTTTAGCTTTATTGCCATTATTGGTAATGAAAGTTAACCCACTATTGTATTTGTAATCTAGGTAACTAGTACAAAGGCAACACTTATTGAAACTTGCAGTCCATTGAGGAATAAAGTTGATGAAACAGCAGTCATATCAAGAGGTAAGCAATTCTGAGTGTGATGCTTTAAACCAAAGGGATATTCTCCACTGGTTTATATTCTCATTTTTTATGACCCTTAATTTTCTTCTGTGGTGGTGCATTGTCCTAGAGTGCAAACATTATTTAAGAGTATTTTCAGACTCTACACATTTAGTCCCTTTAGTGTTGCAGCCCCTTCCCTCATCGATTCACTATAGGAATTAAAAACATATTTAACATGACATAACAGAATCTAAAAACACAAACATAACGAAATTAACTAATTAAGAACTCACCATTAGAGTAGAGCTATATATCAACTTGTTCACTCAAATCAAAGTCTGAAAACTGAAATGCATGTATCTCATAAGGAAAAGAACCGTGTCATTAGGAATAAACAATGTGTGCCCGCTGCTGTATTTTGTGATCATGAGTACTCTTCTCTATCTTTGTTTTGTTGCAGTTAATAGATGAAATGTGACCATGAGTATTTTTTATATTACAATTCAACTACAATGATCCTTAGACCTTTCAAGAAAAAAGAAGTAAATAAACCCTTGGCCATTTAAGTTAAGGAGACTGGAGTGAGAGGATTGAAAACACCTGAGATAGAAAGGAAAAGACAAAGCATTCACTAGAGAGACAATGACATTCTCTTCCATTCACCTGCATAAGGGTTCACAAGGATCAGATCAACTCAAAGGAATGACAATTAAGCAGTACCCATGTTGTCCATGACCATATCCTAGTAAAAATTTCATTACAAAGTGAATAGAGAGAAACAAACAAAACCTGTGTTTGCAGGAAACTTCCCCACAGGAGATCTCCTTGAGGCACCATTGTTGATCCTTCATAATGGCAAGAATACATAAACTAATATACTTTACCTTATCTAGCATGAAATTACCTTATCTACCATGAAAAGTTTAGAGATCCACTTCCTTTTTCTTAATCAAACACCTCAATATCAGAAAAGCTGTCAATCTCATTGGCACAATCTATAGCGAACATTTTATTGGCCAAAAAAACCACTGCCAAGTTTGACTGGATATGAACACACACTCTACGAAGAAGATTAAACGGCGGGAACGAGGCTCTCATTGCATCTCTTTCTATAACTTGCAAAAACAAAACCCACTTGTCATGTTTTCTTCCTTTTTTTTTTTGTTTTTTTTGTTTTGGCTTAGGCATTTCATCAAACAGCCAAAGTGTGAAATGCGTGGTTAAGTTAGTTAGCACTGACCCTGAGCTTATCTTTGAGGCCACGTTGGAGGACGCGCTTCTCAAGAACCTGGACCATGCAGTGATCGATCTCGATGGCTACGACCTTGTGCGAGTCTTCGAGGAGCTTGAGGGTGAGGATGCTGGTGTCGGGTCCGATTTTGAGAACTGTGTCGGTGGGGTTTATCGCTGATCTCTGAACGATGGTGTCCAGAACTCGAGGGTTGATGAGAATGTGTTGGCCTCTGCTCTTGTAGAAACGTAGAGCCTCTTCGTAATCCCCATCTCCATGCACTTGCCGCATCGATCGAGGCGGAGAGGTTGAATGATGTTGAACAAACACGAACAAGGCGGAGAGGTGGGAGAGCGAGGCGGAGACGGAGAGGCATTTGGCCTCGATGGCGGAGGTTTGGAGCGAGGCGCGGAGGAGGAAGAGGGCGTCAGCGGAGATGACGAAGTGGTGGGCGAGGGCGAGGAGGAGAGATGTTATGAATAGGTTAGAGAAGGAGGCAGTGGGGGTAGGGAAGGGTCGAAGGGTTTGCTGTTAGTGGGGGGGAGAGTAATTAAAGTATTTTTAAAAAATTTAAAAAAATCAAAGTCGGTTATTATAAAAACCGACTTTGAATAGAGTTATACAAAGACGGTTATCAAATAACCGACCTTGAAGCTATAGCAAAATCCAATTAATTGCAAAACTGCCACTGGGTATTCTACAACGTCGGATTTTTCACAACCGACGTAGATTGTACGTCGTTAAAAGGGGCCTGTGTAGTAGTGAATGTAAAAATTCAAGATTCTCCTTTGATGGTTCGAGATGTTTTTAATGATGGTAATTGGAATTTTTTGTTGATGGCCACTGAAATACCTAATGTTTGCAATGAGTGTATTAGCAGTATCTTTATAAATGACTCCTTGGAGGATGATGTTATTTGGGCTCCTTCTTCTTCTAGGATCTATATTGTGAAGTCTGCTTATTAGTGGCTTACTTTTGAGTTCTCCATTTTAGATACCCGCATTGATTCTTAGTTGTGGCTTTGGTCCTTGTCCCTTCAAGAAAATATTAAAAACTTCTTATGGATAACTCTTCATTATAGCTTGCCTACTAACGTTTTTCGAGTTTTCCGACACCTTTCTTTGGATTTTTCTTGTCACAGATGTGGTGCTGCTTTGGAGTCTATTTTATATCTCTTGCAGGACTGTAATAAGGCTTAGAAAGTGTGGAATTTTATGTCTTGTAATTGTATGACAAATTTTGATATTTCTGATTCTTCTTCTTGGATTTGTACAAATATAACTGGTAATCATGGCATTCTTTTTGCAATGATTTGCTAGTTTATTTGGCGAGTTAGGAATGAGAAAATTTTCAACGATTGAGTATGGTCTATCTGGTTCATTATCAATCAAGTTCACACTCTTCATGATTCTATTACAAAGGCTTTCTTGCGAATCATCCAGTAGAAGGGTGCTATTTCAGTGTGCATGGTGGTGGCCTTTGGTTCAACATTTTTTCAAATTGAAGGTCGATGGAAGCTCACCAGGAAATTTGGGTTATTCTGGCTTTGGAAGAGTGCTTCGTGACTCTATTGGTCGGTGGATTATTGGTTTCTTGGGTCATTGTGGGTTTACTTTTAATCTTCATGATAAGCTCTTTTCAATTTTGTGTGGCCTTCATATTACTTGGTGTAGAGGTTTCAAGAAAATTATTTGAGTCTGATACTTTGATGGCTTTGGATATCATTGAAGTACAATCAATCACACTAGAAGGGGGGTTGAATAGTGTGTTAGATAAACTTAGAAACTTTTTTGCAATGGAGATGACTTTACAGGAAAAACAAGTTCTCAGAGAATTGTCGTCCAATGATAAAACTTAGGTTTAATTTTCACAAAGGTGCTATAGGCTATCGTGCAGTGTTTGATAAAAAGTGATTTAAAATACAATTTAATATAAAACTTGTGTGCAAACTTGTGTCAATAATAAGCCTTAAGAAATACTCAAAAGTTAAAAGAGAGTAGTAGAAACATGCAATTTATGCTAGTTTACTCAACCTGAGCTGTGTCTAATTCTCCTTTTCAAAACATTAAAGGGTTCCACTAGTCAATGTTTGATTACAATAAGTATCTTGATCTCTTACTCCCAACTTTACAAGTATTTTCTATGCCACTACCGGTACAACCCTTGGACTCCCCTTGAATCTAAGAACACTCAAGTATTGTTTTGTCACTAAGCCACTCTTAACTTTCACAAACAAATAGTTTGTAAAATCACATATTCTATCACTCAAAGAGTGCATTTACAATGATGTAATCCTCACTACAATGACTTTGTTAGGCAAAGGATAGACTCAATAAGCATTGTGTTTTGAAACTCAGTAGCATATCTCTTTAATTCTTTCTTGCTTCTTTTCAATGTATGAATATTGTTCGTCATCTTGAGCGAGGCTTTGATGCACTTTTTATAAAAGGATTGTGGGATCTTGTGCATTCAATTTTTGATTGTTGTCTATCTTGTTCTTCTGGTGCCAACTAGGTAAGATGGAATTAGTGTAATATGACACATGTGACGTGTTCTCCTTTGTGAGAATGATCATGAATCAATTCTTTCTAAATCTATTTTCACATTCTAATTTCAAACATTATCCATTTATAAAGGGAAAGATAATATCATTTCACAAAATATTCTCTTTATAACCAGATGCTTATAAAAAATGGAATAACTAGATCACACTTAAATAATATATCAGATTTGTTTTTAAGTATTGATGATAGTTGGATGCTGAAAATGATTTAGACTATGTTCAGCAAAACTAGCTGAAAGCTGAAAAGTTTGCTGGAAGCTGAAAAATTAACTGTTAGTTGAAAGTTGGAAGCTGAGAAACAAACTTATTAAATTATAAGTGTTCAAAAAACCAACTGTTGAAGAAGCTAAAAAGTATAAAATGATAGAAAAATAATAAAAGCATGATTTATTTAAAAAAAGGATAACTAGAAAATTGGATAGATATATTGATGATAAAAATGGAAGAAAATATTAAAAACTAAAAGTTAAAAGTAACATTTCAAAAAATGTTAGAAGTTATTAAAAAAGACTTGTTTACCGAACAGTCAAATAAATTTTTCAGCTAATAAAAGAATCAAAAAATTATTTGAAATATCTTGTCAAACATAACCTTAGTATAAAACAAATTCTAGTGAATGAAAGTGGACAATGATAACAACCACTTAAGATTAGAAAGATCTTATCATGTTCCCTTCAACTGATAAATCCTATTCTCTTATACATAAATCATTAATAATCATAAATTTATATATTTATTTTTATCAAAACTAAAAAATGAGTTGATCGTCTAGTAATAGATCATCGAGCTCTAACATTGCATTTTTATGATAATCTCAAATTTCATCGATCGTTACCGGTCTGTTATTAGCAAAATTCAACGGTTCAATCATTTTGATGGGAGGTTGTCTTCAAGCACACTTATACACAAGGCAATAAAATTGCTGATAGGCTTGCAAAGAATGGAGTGTCTAACTGCCAGCATTTGCTTCTTTGGACATCTGCCCTATTCCTCTCATTGATGTGTGTTTGAGTGATGCTATGCGTTTTAGTTGAGTTTAGATAGTTTTTTGCTTTTATCTCTCCGCCATATCAAAAACAGAAACTTAAAATAGTGTTTAAATTTATAATGTATAATTTATTATTTTTTATGTTTTTTCTATTAGTTATATCCTCTCAAAAGTAAAACAAAATAGTCCCTAACTCCTAATTAAAACCTATTTTAATTGACTATATATTTAGAGACTAACTTTACTAACTAGATAAATATTTAGGATAAAAATATAGAGTATAATTTTATCTATAAAAAAATGAAACTTACATAAGAATCACTTGAATATTATCATTTTCGCAGGAAAAGATTGATGAAATGTAACCTTTATATTTTTGAATGAATTGGTCTTTATTTGTCGACAGAAGGATAATTTTAGTTCACACAAATAAAATAAATAATAATAATAATAATAATAATAATAATAAATAAATATGTCTACAACAATCATTACTTTTAAATAAATAAATAAACATTGGTAAGTTTGGTTGTAAACAATTTTTTATTAATTTATAAAAGTTAAAGTAAATATAAAAGTAATTTATGTTTAATTTTTTTTCTCATGAATAAGTTTAAAATACATTTTAATAAAAAAATCTGTCAAATATACAAATAATATATTTTTGATATTTTAATTTTAAAGTATGTTTAATAATTAGATTGATTTTAAATCTTAATATTTTTTTTGTCTTAATCCTTGAATAATATGCAAAGATTAAACCTTAATCAATATGTTTATGGGATTTTTAATTTTATTATTCATAAAAATTAAAAATAATATCCAAAAATTTAGAATAACTTAGATATCATATCTAATCAACCACCAATTAATCTATATCCTTGCATCGACATTTTAATTTAAATGCGGTATCATGCAACACGCGCTAATGTCAATTATTAACAAAGATGGGCCATTGGAGTTTGAGTTTAGGAAGGTTTTCTTCCATTTGGATGTGACATTGTGACCTACCACTATGATTAGGTAAGTTTCATTATTGCAAAGGACTAATAACATTATTATTTTAGGCGACATCATAAAGTGAGAATGCCCAATTTCCAAATTGTTTCTTAATTAAATCACGAAGAGTATACATCTCGATCTCGAGTGAGAAACTTTAATGCTTTGTTTGGGAGTTAGGAGGAGAAAAAAATAAAAGAGATTCAAGAAGAAGGGAAGGAAAAAGAGAAAAATGAGGGAAATTTCTTCCTCCTTAGAAGTTAAAAATATATTAAGAGAGAGAAATGGAGAGTTAATAAGATACTTTTACAATTTTGTTCTTACTTCAAATATTAATACACTATATTTTATAAATAAAACTTAATTTTAAATTTATAACTGGGATAGGATAATAATTTTATTATTTTTCCTTCTAAAAACTCCCAAATTGGGTAACAAAAAATTTTAATGATTTGAAGAATTTCATAGGAATTTTAAAAATTTTCAAATCATTTTTCTCAAAAATTAAAACTCCAAAATAAAGAGATATCACCACCTAAACCTTTTTCTTCCCTCCCTTCCCTTCTAAAATTCATCTTCCAAACAAAGCCTTACCTAATTAATGCCAAAGTAGATCATACAATTGTTGTGTAGCGATTACATATTGCAAGTGAAATACGAACACTATTATTTTAGGTAAGTTTCACTATTGCAAATGACTAATAACATTATTATTTTAGGCCACATCAAAAAGTGAGAATGTCCAGTTTCCAAATTGTTTCTTAAATCATGAAGAGTATACATCTCAAGTAGGAAACTTTAAGCTAATTAATGCCAAAGTAGATCACACAATTGTTGTGTAGCGATTATCTATTGCAAGTGAAATGAACACTTCAATTCAAGTCTACGATGGATGTCATTTTTGGCTATGTTTGTTAAAATTAAATTAAAAATTAATTGAAAACTTATAAGTTATATGCTGAGCTGAAAGATGATAAATTAACTAAAAATTTATAAATTAGTTAATTTAATTAATAGTATTTAAAAGATTATTAGATAAATTAATTGATAAATATCAAATAACATAAAAATATATATTTAATATTTTAATAATTTATCATCTTAAAAAATAAGATAGTAATTTTTTAAATTTTGTATTATAAAAAAGGGTAAAATTAAGTTGTTCATTTTTTAGGAAAAGTAAAATTAAATTAAATAAAATTTATTAGAATTATATTATTTAAAATCATTTTTTAATATTTAAATACTTTATCAATAATATTATTTTAAAAAAATAAAAATTTTTCTTGAATTTTCATTTGCACAAGAAAAACTTGAATATGTATGTCTTTCATTTGCATAA
>PYAF01001797.1:283318-317582 GCA_007407185.1 Glycine tomentella
TTTTTACCAACTTTGGTTTAGTAATCAAATATTTTAACTATAAATCAAAATAAATAATATAATAATTCATTAAAATAAATTGTCTGACATTAAACAAACTAATAAAAAAAGTAGAATTCAAGTTGCATAATAACAAAGAAAATATATGTCATCTAGTGTCTAGTTTCCATAAAGGATTTTTAAATTGAATAAAATCATAAAAGTAATGGAATTTCAAATAAAATAGTAAAAATTAAATTTAAAAGAAGAAAAAGTTAATAATTTGTAAATTAGCTTATTTTTCATAAATTATATACCAATTAAATTTATTTTAGTTAAAAGAATTTATAAACAAGTCAAAAGATCATTTTACTTGCATGATTCGTTACAGTTTTGTTTTTGTACAATGCTTTGCATCTTTTGTCGACGAAATATAAATCCAATTCAAAATGAACCAGCTGTTGCCTGATGTTCTTTTCACTTGCCAATATTCCTTGGATACGCTTTTTCCAAAGAAAGTCTGATTTCGTTTCAACGTTGAATTCTTCTTGGCCGACGTTGAAAATATAATGAGATTGAGCATGTGGAATTAAATATTTATCTTGCGTAGACTAAAGACTAATTTTATATTTCCAAAAAAATAGAAGTCAAATGTGAATTATGAAAAAGAAAGTTTGATTTAAATGTGTGCGTGGCTGACGTAAAAGTAGTACTCAAATGATAATTTTTTTTATTATACAATAACTTCTATTTCGGTCACAACAAAAAATGATTGCTAAGTTTGTGGGAAGAAATTATGATAGAAAACAAAATTGATATTCTTTTTAACAAAACTAAAATAAAATATATGGGATGGTCTAACTTACTCCAAGTAAAAATAGGAATACAAAATGCCATCTCAAGTAACCCAATAAAATTAAAACAACCGTGTTATGAGTTAAACTCACTTTAATGCTTTTGTTATACAAAAATCTTTGACTAATTATATATTCTTTTTTTTTTTTTTTTGCTATTTACATATTTCCCCAGTATATATACCTTCGGGCTTCTGAAAAACATATATAACTGTATGAATCCAAAATTCCAAATGGACTGCCTAACATGTAACCACAATTACCAAACCCACAGAATCCACAACCCAACCTTCTTAAAAACCAGCTCCAACAATTCCCCTTCAAGGTTATAAGGCACAATCAACACCAAAAACCTGTACCTCAATAAAATAAATCCCACCCCGATTACAACGAAGAACAAAAAATAACTGCCTTCAAAATATTGCAATCAGCTGCATTCCCGTTCATAACCTGGAGCACGGGGATCAAACAAAAACTGGTGCGTAAATAATTGCAAGAAACAAAAAATAAAAATAAAAAACCTAAATTGGAAAAGTAGACAAAATTTAAAACTAGTATATAATAATTGAGGAATATATATAATTACTCAAAAATTTATGTATAAATAAATCTAAACAAGTGGGTTCAGTTATTTTAATTTTATTGGACCACGTAGGATGGAGTTGTTTAATCCAACTTTTAGTTGGTTAATTTTGTTTTTGGTAATGTGAGAAAAAGAACAAATTGGTGTTAGTTAGACAAAACCAATATTTAAACTAATAATTGTTTTAGTTGGTTAATTTTAAAATATTTTTAAAATTTAATTAAAGATTTTTGTTTTGATTTTAATCTCTGTAACTTTTTTGGACCTTAGTCCCTATTGTCAAATAATAGTGTTACAACTATCAATGAGTATAGGGAAGTACATTTACTTGTTACGCTATCAATGAGTATGACCAAATAATTACATGTAACTTTTTTGGCAAATTATAACAATTCACAAGGAATTTGCGACTAAACTTTATCTCACGTTATTCCCTCGCTAAAGTGAGGTATCTGATAAAAGAATTTTCCCTCTCCAATTCGTGATTTTCTTGTAGTGAAAGTAATGTAAAAATGAAGCTAGGAGTATAGAGTGTAATAAGAGTAAATCTCATAAATATGTGTAATTTTGATCTTACTAACCCCTCCATCTCAAAATAATTGTCGCCCTATATTATTTTACACAAATCAAGAAAAAGTATTAAATAGATGAAAAAAAATAATAATTTTACAACATCAACCTTGTGTAATCATTAATTCATTTATAGATTTTGTTGTACATTATTAATAATATAAAGGATCACTACTAAAAAAAAACATTTAACATCCGTTAAAAAAGTCATTTAATATTGATTTTGAATCGATATTGTATATAACAATATTGAAAGTCAACCACTTTCAACATAGATATTAAAATCGATGTGAAAAATGCATTTCTACATCAATTGTTCCTAAAATCGATGTAGAAAATGTGTAAAATTTTGTAAATCTACCATTTTCGGTTGTGATCTTAACAAATGTAGGAAGACATTTAAGTATTTAGCTATTGAGATCCATGAAAAATAGTATGACACCGACTCCCTTACTAAAAGGCAGCTTGGCTTAAAAATGATTTTTTTTCTATTACTAAAAAATGTTGATCACTATCTTGGCTTTTGCAACCCTTTACATGACTAGAGGTAACAAACAATCCACAATGCACATTTATCACTTTCTAAATTAAGCATGTAGCACTCTTTTAACTAATTTATAATATTTAAGAAAGTTAGTTAATATAATTATTAACATTAAATTAGTTAATAATTTATATTATTTTTTCAAAATTATCCTTAAAATTATTAGGACTCGTAATCTCTCTTTTTTTACTTAATGATTTTCTCACCTAATTAATTAATGTGTGCAAGGCTTCCGAAGATAGGCTTCTATGGGTCCCTATCATTTAATCTCTTGATATAGAGTACAAAAACTTATTATATAATAATTAATTTTATTTAATTGTATTAATCTCATTTAAAAATATTTCTTAAAAAAATTATTCTTCATTGAAACTTTATATCAACATAAAAATAATTATTAAAAATAAAAACATAATTAAATAAAAATGGTCAAATGTATATTTTTAATGTATTCTCGATTTTTCAAAAAAACTTATTGGCTGCATCGGCCCGGTTACCTTCGTCACCGTCGGTTCCTGCAACCAAGCCTTTTATTTTCTTTTTGAAGGGCTTGCGGTTCATTACACCAAAGGCTTTCAGTGAGCTATTAAAGCTATCGAGGGAGTACCAAATGCTGACGAAGGTTACCGACTTTTTATTTATATAAATGTCTAAAAGTAATAGTAGATCGTCTAGGCCGACTTACTCCTTTAAGTATTCGCGCATTGACTCAATGTATGGAGGGTTGTGGGCCGTTCAGGTTGACTCGCACATAACTATTGTTGCATGTTTGAATCACAGGGTAATGAAGGTGAAGTTAGTTAGGTTCGGCCTACCCTCAGCCGACTTAGATATCTCAAGAACCTGGCCTTGTACAAATATATGCACGGGACCAAAATCATTTAGACATGACAGCAAGATCAAGGAGGCATTTTATTCTAACATGTCAAACAGACACAACTACACGTCCTATACCACGTATAGGAGGAACAAGTCGAGCCTTCACAATGACGTGACATTAGAGATTCAACAAAACTAGGACATATGTGTGGCACCATGGACAAATCACACCATAATGAGAGGGATCTATAAGCTATGCAGGTATGAGGTTGTACAGTTGAGGATGACTTACAGGAATCATTTGGTACTACTTATACTAACAAGATGCATATATTTTTCAGTAGTCCATCATCACTTAAGAAATCTATAATTAAGTATGTTTGACTTGGAGAAATTATGATATGGGTGACATTCTGGAAAGTTTCTTGGACAACATGTAAGTGAGGACAATCATTAATCCTGGAAGCAGTTAGAATTGATTGTCGAGGTCGTAGAAAGGACTACATACATAGGGTTCTAACTGGTGGAGGATTCTGACCAACAAGGATGTTAAGTGAAGTGTCATCGTATGAAGTGTCATAGTGTGTGAACCACGAAGCAGTTGACAATTAGGAATGTTGTTACAGCATGGACATGCACGTTTGTCGAGGAACAGTGTATAAATAGAGGGGAGCTAGTTGTATGATCACCTAAGGTTCATGATTATGTAGAGTTAGGGGAAGAAGCTGACAGAGGTTTGATATCTGATTTTTCATTTTCTTTCTATGGTGTTCTTTGACGTGAACAAATTGTAAAGTTAAAAGAATAAGTAGTATCTTTTTGTTTAAGTGTCAAACTTTTAAATAAATTAGGACGTTTATACTATCGATTATTTTGTGATATCTCACAAATTTTCTTAATACTTTATAAAGAAAACTACCTTATGAAAAATATTAAATAATGCCAAAATAGAATGCATAGTTCATGCTACAATTGCTACCTAATGATTACTACATATTAATTAGGGTAAATGCCCACCTTAATTCCTGCATTTTGCCGGCATTGAAAATTTCATCCTTATATTATAGAAATGACCAATTTAGTCCACAAATGTGTAAATGTACCGATAATTTAGTTTAACCATTAAGTTATCTCCGTTTTTGTTGACGTTGAGTGCGTACATGATATGTTGATGCTGGCGTGACAAATAATCCACAAGTGTAGGGGACGTTCCATGTCAGCCAATAGTGTTTTGGACTAAATTGTTAGTTAAAATGTTTTTTAACTATTGATTTTTAAATCTAGAAAGATAATGAGTTTTTTATAGAAGATGGGTGTCCTTCCTTATTTTTTGCCAATACATTCTTATACAACGACAAAATGGTCCCTAACAAATATAACGTAATGACAAAATGGTTCACGATAACTATGTGAATTTAAAAATACGCATTCAACTGGGAGAATTCTTATTTCTTCAATTTCATTCTAAATCCAAATCTGAATGAATTCAAAATTTTAAACCAAAAAACCCCAAATTTAGGAATTAGGATTATTAACTTAAAATCAACAAATCTCTTAACCAATTAATTTCAAATTTCAAATCCTCCAAAGTCCAACCAATTTATGCACTTGAAAATGACTAAAATTCAGAAAACCATTTTGCGTACATTTTCTCTGCAACGTTTCTTTCTGTTTTTAGATTTGAAACCCTCCAACCCAAACAAAGTCTCAACTTCGATTGCATTGCAACAACCTCGTAGAGTAAGACCATCACAAGAAGGTCCTATGTGATTTCAACCTCTTCATCTTTGGTTTCTCCAATGTCACCTCTAGGCTCTGACTTAACCCCCCATCTTTGATTGAAAAAAGGACTTTCGCGAACTCAACCTTCATCTTCGATTTCTCCTTCGTCACTGTGTCTCTGACTCAAACTCCTCATATTCGAATCCTACTACAAGAAAATAATTTATTAGTAACTAAATTTATTGACAAATATGCCATATTCATCATTAATATGAACACCAGTAAAACTTTAGTGGCGAATTTTAAAAGTTTATATGTAAATTGATTCATGTTAACTTTTTTTGTAGTATGCTTCCTCCAATGTCGACATCAACAAGGAGATATGAAATAAGAATTCTCCCCGTTGAATGCGCTTTTTAAATTCACATAATTATTGTGACCATTATATATTAAGTTGTATTTGTTAGGAATCATTTTGGTTGTTGCACAAAAATGTATTAACACAAAATTAGGAAGAACAATCTTCTTCTTCCCAAAGTACCCGTTATCTTTGTAATATAAATTTAAAAATCAACAGTGTTAAAAAGATATATAGACAATTTAGTCCAAAATAATATTGGCTAACATGGAATGTCCATTGTACTTGTGAATTTGTCACATCAACATCTATATATCATATATGTACTCAATGTTAACATAAATAGAGATAATTTGCCACTTAGACTAAATTGTCGTATATTTACACATTTATAAATTAAATTGATTATTTTTATACTCTATGGACAAAACTGTCGGCGCATGCAAAATGCAAGTACTAAAATGGGCATTTTTTCTATTAATTACAAGCAAAATACGCCACTAACCCTTTAATTCAAGTCTGATGGACGGCACGGCGGTTTCGGTGCCTTGTTATATTTTACTTAATTTGTTACAGTTTTATTTGCATTGTCTCTCCATTGCACATCGAATTCAAATTAAACATCTGTTGTTCCGCTTCGATTGCTAATGATTTTTGGAGACGCTTTCTCCAAAGAATGTGATCATGTTTCAACGTTGAATTCTTCTTGGGTAAAGTTGAAAAGATAATGAGACCGAGCATGCGGAAGAAAAAATTATCTTGTGCATATTAAAGACTAATTTTATTTCAAAAGAAAGAAGTCAAATGTGAAATTATATGAAATAGAAAATAGAAAGTGCACTTCGGTTTGTTTTTTTTGAAAATCTTACGATATCGCTGACGTAGGAGTAGTTCTCAAATGATATTTGGGTCACAACAAATTTTAACTTTTAGGTTAATGTAAAAGAACTATTATAAAAAAAATTACATTGATAGTGTACAAATTTTAACAAAAGTAAACTAAAATATTTGAAAACAACGAAAGGAATTTGCTAAAGTTGATGTGTAAATAGGATTTTGGTAAGAATAGATATGGTTAGTCCAAATGAGATAGTAAATTTTATATAAGAATCAAAGAAACAAATTTAAATAGTCAAATCTCATTTGAAAGTATAATGATAAAATTAAAAAATTAAAAATATAAATTACTATATGCTATAAATTATTGTCATATATTAAACCTAGATATAAATGTATATTTTAGGGTTTATATATGGGTGTTTTCCACAAAAGCCAAATAATCTAAAATAAAACTTTACCATTTCTTGTACAGGGAAACTACTACAGTTTTCTCCCAACTAATTGTATTCCTATTTATGTTTTATATAACCACTATTATTTATCTATACAACATTGCTCAAGACTCAGTCTATATCTATTATAAAATTGAGTAAATTAGACTCATTCCTCTTTTATATTTAATACTTATTACACTCATCCCTACACTTCCCCCACCCACCTGTAATTGTTTAATTTCATTACATTGACACCCCCATCCCTTAACAACGTTTGGTCCAATGACATAATCTGGGCACATGATTGGCACGTGATGGAGTTATGTTTTTTCTTCCAATATTACCCTCATTCCTTCATTCTCAACCTAGAACATGAACGTGAAATGAATGAACACCAACATCGATACTTAGCCAACAACATCTTTTTTTTTTTAAGACACAACCAACAATTCTAAACCATGTAGGAACATCGTGTAAAAAAAAAATTCAACAATCTATACATCACAATGATTTCCATTATCCCAAACAAAGTTCACCACACATAAATTTTTTTAAAAAAAAATCAGCAACAAAAAATTCAAATGGAGGTTTTTGATTGTGAGGCTTGATGTGTGGTGGAGGTTTCCGTTGTGCGGCAGAGGTGAAAGGACAAAGAAGGTGAAGGAGGGTTTTGAGTGTGCCGCTAACAGAGACCACGATGGCCGAAACGGTGCCGGTGGCCTCAATGATGGCCTGCTTGCGTATGCTCAAGGAGTCACAGAATGGTCTCGCTATTGAACTCATGACCTAGTTCTAGGGTTAGTTTTTCAAGATCTTTGATGCAGATGGCGATCGAGTTGTAGATATGATGTCGCGAGCTTCCCCTTGCGTGTAGCAAGTTGTAGATATGATGTCTTTCTCTCGACATAAACCTTCATCATTTGTGGTGGGTGTGTGTGTGTAAAATTAAACATCTATAGTAACTGCGATGGTTTAGGAGAAGGTCAATCTAAATTGATCCATAAAATTTGTGCGTGTGATAGGGCTTAGCACCTCCATTTCATAAAAATAGAAAAGAAGAAAAAAGAAACAGTGGGCCGTAGGTAAAAATTTTCTTCCATTTTGTATTCTTTACTTTAACCCTATGGTCCTTTAAAAAAAAACTTTAATCCTATGATTCACATTACTTTCTGTTTTTTTAAATACATGTGAAAATAGAAAAACATATATAAAATTATTAAAAAATAAATAATTCATACACGTGTTTCTTTTTTTAGGAATTAGTTTATCGAAGATTAATTGTTAACAATATATATATATAGCAATACATGCTTTTACAATTTTTTTCTATTGATTAAAATTTATTAAAATTAAAAAATTAGAAAAAATATTAATAATAAGTTTAACTAAAAAAATTATAATCTCTATCAAATTTCAACTAACTAATAAACTAATATATTACTCAAAATTATAAAATTATTAACACATGCACCCCTCATTTTAAAAAATTACATATAATTATCAAATATTTTTATATTTTGTCCCCCTAATTTTATATATTTGAACCCACAATGTCATGTTACTCTTAAGACTCACTCAATATTTTGCTCTAATGCAAGAAATTACAAGAAACTCAAAAAAATCTACATATTTATATTTTTTTAATAAAAATTAACATTTTTTCAATTTTCATAAATATAAATTAAAATAAATAAAACTAAATGTATAAAATAAAAGATATGCAACTAATTTATGCTAGAATTAAAAGTTGAAAGAGCGAATAATCTAGTGAAGATTTGAAATTGATAAAAGAGAATTAATTGAATTTCACATTTAATAACAAACGGGCAATATTTTCATTAATCAAGCAAAATTGTTACAAAAGTAACCGTCCATTAAATCAAGCAATAACCAAACAATACTTTCGTTTATCCAACACTAACGAAACCTTTTTCACTCTTCCACTCAGCCTTCCGCTCTATGCTCTCTCCCTTCTCCCTTCTCCACCCACAAAACACAAACCTCTCCTCTCTTCCACTCATTAAGGTGTGTGAAAAGATGGAAATTTCAGATTTTTTTTTTGCTATTATAAATATTTCAAATTACAAATTGTTAATCTTACTATTATTATTCTTTTTATATTTTATTTTCTCTTATCATGATTATTATTTTTTTAAAATCTTGAATAGATTATGAAAAGATTTTTGAAGAGAAAATTACTATCAAATGAGCAATAACCTTTATCGGAATCTTGTGAATCAAATCTTTTGTAACAACAAATTGAAATCAAGTAGAGACCAATTATAAAATATGTAAGTTATTTAATTATATATATTAAAATTTTATTATTTTAATATTTACATCTTTATCTTTATATGTATGATAATAATAATTATTAATTTTAATTTTTTTAAATAAATTATCCTCACTAATCCAAGATTCTATATCCACCACTAATTAATGAGATTTCTCTCCATTCATCACACTCATATGTAATAATTAAGGAGTCACACATAGTATGACAGCTTTAATTGTTTGCATGGTCCAAAGAAGCCCTTCAAATGTCATAACCCTGACAATCCATTAATTGCCAACTTCGAAAATTAAATAAAATAATATTCATATCTCCCACTTGCCTTCGCTCTTCAGGACGTCGGCTAATAATTAACATTAATTGGGCAGTACCATTTAAATTTGTCTTTATTTATTTTGCAATATATGGATTGAATTTATTTTTCATATAATGAGAGTGTGAATTTTATATTATTTTTTATTATAAATTAATATAAATATTTTTTGAAGTATCTGTTAAAAAGATTAATAAGCTTTTATTATATACTAACAATAATTTATAATTAAGTGATAATAAAAAAATTAACCTGTAAATGTTTTCTATTTATATTCCCTTGTCTTTATTCAATAATTTAACGATTTACTAATAAAAGCAATTCCATCTGCCGTAGGTAACAATTTACAAGTAAAATCATCCATCTGCCGTAGGTTATACGCATATTAATATAAAATTTACTTTGATATTAATTAATTTAAATATATATTCTAACTATATTTAATGACTTAAAATTAATTTACCTAAATCATTTTATCATGGCAAGAAAAATTATATAGCAATGTATTTTTGTTATACAACTTTGTTTTTTATTTTGAGGTTTTACAATTTTGAAAAAAGTTAATATATATTCTCAAATTTTAATAAAACTATTATATTATATCAATTATTCATTATATTAATGTCAAAAAATAAAATAAAGTTAAAAGAATAAGGAGTGAGTTACTCTTTAAGAGTGACAAAAGATATTGAATAAATTATTACATTTAATCGGTATGAAATTTTATTTAACAAAAAATATGTTGAAAAATTGTTAAAGCAAAAGATATTTGTGTCTTAAGACGAATCAAGATCCTTAATTATTTTAATCAGATACAAACAAATACAAAGGTTAAAAGTTGCGTCTTATGCGATATCAGAACATGCTTCATGAGTCTGCGTCTGAAATATTAGTCAATATTAAGCTAAAGTCATGATGTGATACTACATTTAAGAGATGACATTTAAGATTTCACTTAATGCTCTGTGTCTAAGATCTTTGCAAAGACATTATCGTAGGATCTGTCAAATCCTATGAAAAATAAATGAAATTCAAGATCTTAAAGTTATCAATTTTCATCAAAAGACAAGCTCTGCTCTGCAAATTTGCGTTGGCACTAAAGTAATTTCCTACTGAAGTGCTCGATACAATAGCTAAGTAGAGTGGTTTTCCAGCATGAAGAAGTACGTGTGTTTAATGCAAGCATTAATTAAATGCTTCAATAATCACATTCTTTAGACATAAGCTAAAGTGAAGAGATCCATTCGTTTAGAGACAACAGACATTGGTTGAAGAAGGCCTATAAATACTAGAAGATTTGAAGACATGAAAAATCAACCTATGTGCTTATATTCAAATTTTTTATGTAAATTCTTGTAAAGCTCTTAAAACACCCTGAACACCTTGAGAGAAAACTAATTGTTGAAATTGTATATTCATTTATAAGACAATTGAGTGTTAGTTAGTGTTCAAGCTGAACAACAAATTCTTTGATTTATATTAGAGCCAACATTCACTTGGTAGGACAAAAAGTACTTATTGTAACAAGCTTGGTGTAGAGCTTGAGTTTAGAGCCAAAAGTGTCAGATTAATACTTGTAACTTATTGAAGTTAATGGAACTTGGTGGTTTGTGGACGTAGTCTCAGTGGTTGAGATAAACCAATATAGCATATTGTGTCTTATATTTTCTTGTTGTCTTAGTGGTTGAGACAAATCAATACAGATCTTGTGCTTTAATTTGACTTAGAGTTTGAATTTGAATTTTTGTTTTTAAAAAAATTTAAAATTTCTAAAATCACAATTCAACACCCATTTTTGAGATATTTTTCTTTAAAAAAATGTCAAAAAAGTTGTTAGTAGTTGTGCCCAAAACCATGTAACTCACTTTTCATCATCAACTGAAAATGTCTCACCCTTGTTTCAAGCTCGCACGGGGATCCACCATCTATTATTTATCAAGGCTTCTTATAATCAATAAATGATTATAATTCAGTGTTATTCCACTAAAAGCCCGAAGTTGAATTCCAAGATCAATAATAATAAGATATATAACTCGAATATGCATCGCCCCTTTGTAATATGTCAATAATTGATTGATGAGTTTTCTATTACTCAATCAATTATTTATTCCCTTTGACTTTGATATTTTCTCTAATGGATTTCATGCACTGACCAATGTCTTTAATGTTCAAGTACTGAAACATATCAAGGGGACATATCCTACAAATTCCATGTTGTTTATCTCATAAATACCGATAATTAAATAATTTTCCTCCCAAAATACCAAGTTATTGGTTGTCAATTTGTCGGGCCTCACCCATTGGTAAATCAAATAATGAAAATTATTCAATTACCTATTTATAATAAACTCAGGATTGAGAGCATTCACATAACTATGGTTAGCTAGAGATTCGATACTTATGACAAAAAAGCAACCTTAATCAAATCTCTCATTCACCCTTTCAATGCGAATACTAATTTACACCAATATTTTACAATGGTTCAGACAATACGATTTCATTAAATATTGCAGTCTAAATAAAGCGCCCAACTTTATTTAACAGTTCTGAACCCATTCATCAATTGTTAGAACCTATGACCATGTCCTCAACGAACGTATCCATATGATCATATACTCTACAATTGATTCGGACCTTGGTGTTTGTAAATTTTGTGTGCATACCATAAATGAATAATACCTCATTTGTAACTTTCAAAAAATACAATGTCATGATGTCTTGCTCAAAGAGCACAAAATAAACAAAGTAGAAATTCAATCTCTTAAAGCTATAGCAAGTCTGAAATCTTCTTAAGACCCATAGATGTAACATGCCTCTCGAACACACGTTCTGGCAAACTCTTGGTAAAAGGGTTAATAAGGTTTTCTTCTTATGCTATCTTGGTTACCATTGTGTCTCCTCTTTCAATGATGTCTCAGATCAAGTGATACTTCCTTTCTATGTGTTTTTGTCTTTTGTGGTAGCGTGATTCCTTGGATTTTGCTATTGCCCACTGTTGTCACAGTAAAGAGTGATAGGGCGACCCACACCTGGTATCACTTGAAGATCCATGAGGAACTTCTTCAACCATGCGACTTCTTTTGCAGCTACATACTCAGCCTCTGTGCTAGAGTCAGCCATACATGACTATTTGATACTCCTCCAACAGATGGCCCTACGATTAAGAGTGAACACATAGCCTAAAGTGGATTTTCTTGAGTCAATGGCTCCTTGATCTGAGTCTGTGTAACCAATGATTTCAAGACTCCCACTAGAATAGACCAACATATAATCTCTCGTTCTTCGAAGATACTTGAGTATATGCTTAACTGTTATCCTGTGTTCCTCTCCAGGATTAGATTGGTACCGACTAACAACTCCCACTGCATGGCAGACGCCTGGTCTGGTGCAAAACATAGTATACATTAGACTACCTACAATCGAAGCATATGGTATCTTACTCATGCTTTCTCTCTGCTCAGGAATCTTAGGAGAATGCTCCTTAAAGAGATGAATATCATGCCTGAAGGATAAAATTCCCTTCTTAGAATTCTCCATGTTGAACCTGGCAAGGACCTTGTCAATGTAGGATGCTTGGGACAATGCCAATAACCTAGTCTTCCAATCTCGTAAGAGTTTAATACAAAAAATATAACTTGTCTCTCCTAGGTCCTTCATATCAAAATGTTTGTTCAACCATGTCTTTATGCCTAACAATACCTCTGTGTCATTTCCAATGAGGAGTATATCATCTACATAAAGCACCAGAAAAGATATTGCTTCCCCTTAGATTCTTTTATATACATATGGCTCATCAGGACTTTTCTCAAAACCATAAGATTTAACGGCTTGATCAAAACTAATGTTTCATGACCTGGATGCTTGCTTAAGTCCATAGATAGACCTTTGCAACTTGCACAACATGTGTTCCTGCCCTTCGATTATAAACCCTTTTGGTTGCTGTATATAGATGTCCTCTTCTAAATTTCCATTTAATAAAGCAATCTTGACATCCATTTTCCAATTCTCATAATTGAGGCTTGCTGCAATAACTAAGAGAATTCAGATAGACTTAAGCATGACTACTGGCTAAAAGGTTTCTTCATAGTTTACACCTTCTATTTGGGTGTACCCTTTCGCCACCAATCTAGCTTTGAAGGTTTCAACCTTTCCGTCTGATCCTCTCTTTCTCTTGTTGATCCATTTACACCCAATGGGTTTATCCCTTTAGGTGCTTCTACAAGAGACCAAACTGAGTTAGAATGCATAGATTCCATCTCACAGTTCATAGCCCTAAGTCATTCCAGAGCATCAACATCTTCAAGTGCATCGTCATAATTAGTGGGATCGTCATCTCTTTTAATAGTGACAACCTAGTTTGATTCTCCCAACAAGAGATATCTGGCGGGTTTACAAATCATTCTCCCACTACGACTTTGCCTAACTTCTTGTTGTGCATCTACAGGAGGATCCAAGTTAGGTGGATCAATAATTTCTTGAAGATCCTTATTAGGTGGGTTAACCAATTCTTGATTTTGTTCTTCAACAAGTGATACTTGCATTTCTACAGGTTCCACTTGTAGATCATTATGTTGAACTTCTGGTTCTGTATCTAGTTCTTGTGTATGTTCACCTTCAGGTATATATTCCTCTCTTTGAACAACCATAAGAACATAAGATGGAACTGCTTGAGGTTGAGATAAAACTTGACCAGAGACAAGCTCATCAAGAACAATCAAACTCTTTGGTTTGTAATTTGCCATATAGTCCTCCTCTAGGAAAGTTGTGTGAGTGCTCACTAAGACCTTTTTACCTTTTGGACTATAAAACATCCAACCTCAAGTTCCTTTAGGATAGCCTACAAACATGCACAATTCTGTACGTGAGTCCATTTTATTTGGCTTCTATTGTAAGACATGTGTCAGAGCACCCCATATCCGAATATGGTTCAAACTAGGTGTGTGCCCATTCCATAGTTATGTGGGTGTCTTTGAAACAGATTTAGATGGAACTAAATTTAATAAGTACATGGAAGTTTCTAAAGTATATCCCCAGAACGATTCAGACAGAGACAAATAACTGAACATGGATCTTACCATTTCTAAAAAGGTTCTATTTCTCCTTTCAGCAACTCCATTCTGTTGTGGTGTCCTTGGAGAAGATAGTTGTGAAACTATCCCCTCCTTAGTCAAGTAAGACCTGGACTCTCCAGATAGGTATTCACCTTCTCAGTCAGACCTAAGAGTCTTGATTTGAACACCAAGATGATTTTCTACGTCAGCCTTAAACTCTTGGAATTTTCCAAACGCTTCATACTTATGACGCATCAAGTATATGTATCCAAATCTTGAGTAATCATTAGTGAATATGATGAAGTACCCATACCCTCCTCTGGCCTGGACATTTATTGGTCCACATACATTAGTATGTACCAATTCCAATTGAAGTGTCGCACGATTTCCTTTGGCCTTGAAAGGACGCTTTGTCATTTTACCCTCTAAGCATGATTCGCATACTGGTATTGGTTCAAAAACCACAAATTTTAAAATCTCACTCTTGACCAAACCTTGTATTTTCTTAGAGTGAATATGACTTAATCGCAAATGCCAAAGATAAGTTTCATTGGAAACCCATTTCCAAGTCTTAAAACTCTTTGTCCTTGCCCGATAGGCAAGCTATGTTTGAACCACTCCAAAGAGTAACAAACATGGTTAGTGGCTCCTGAATCAATGATCCATTTATCACTGTAATTTTCCACTAAGAAAGCCTTAATCACAAGTAAATTACCTATACCTGGTCGGTTCACACGTGGGCAATTCTTCTTCCAATGCCCTTTTTTACTGCACTTGAAGCACTTGCTAGTTGGCTTCTTTTTAGCAATTTGTTTGGCAACTGGAATATCTGACTTCATCTTCTTCTTGTTCTTTTTACCTCCTTTGGATTTCCCCTTAGGTTTAACAGAACCTTCAGCAAAAAATACACTTCCTTGGTAAACCAGAGACTGCTCAACACTCTCAAGCTACTGCATTAGTTGAGTAAGATCCATTTTTAGTTTGTTCATATTATAATTCATTCTGAATTGGTTGAAGTAATCAGGTAGTGACTGTAGGAGGAGGTCAACCTTTACCTCCTGATTAAACTTAATCCGATGGTCATCCGTTCGTTTAAAGTTTGCTATCATTGTTAAACAATAATCTCACACACTTCCACCAGGCATCACCGGTTTTCGTGACCGCAGTCAGCACATTTTGCCTAGCTGAACTGCTAGGAGAAGCAAACATGCCATCAAGAGTCTGAAGCGTTTGTGCTCCACTCTCAAGCATGCTTACTTGCTCCTACAAGTGATTAACGAGACTGCGCAGAATGTAGCAGCGAATTGCAACATTCGCCTTTTCCCAATCAGAAAATTTCTTCTTTGTTTCCTCAGAAGCATTTTCTTCAGGCTGTGTTGGCTTAGGGGTAGTCAAGACAAAGTTTAGTTTCTCATATTGCAGAACAATATCCAAATTAGTTTTTCATTGTTTATAGTTTGTACCATCCATAGGCTTTTGACTCAAGATAGTAGTTAACGGATTGAAAGATAACATTTTCTGGAAAAATAAAGCACACAATTTACAATCATACAATAAAAATACTAATTGCAAGTAGATTCCTTAACTAATTTTGTTTATTGTTACAATTCTTTAGTTATCCTTACAAGACTTACATTGGGTAAGTTACTTGTAAAAAACTATAATTGTTATTTGGGCATTTGCTGCCATTACCAAAGCCTCGATGGAAGGGTTAATAATTTTACCATAATTTGAATGTAATTAACCATTGTTTAATTTCAAAAAATATCTTTAGTATTCAAGCATTGTCAACATTGGGTCATATAGTACTTTACTAAAAATTTTGAACTTATTGAGGTCCAATCAAATAAAATCCGGTCATCCTTATTCGATGGGACTTCACACGACCATTTTATTAATCAACCCACAATGGAGCCCACATGTTTAAAAATTAATATTTTAATTTAAAACCTTCACTCATTCAATATTTTTGTTACAAGGATGTTTTTTAAAAAAATAATCCAATCATAAATCTAGAATTTGAAATTTATAATGATTATTAATTTGAATTCAAAATCATTTTTAAAATAATTAATCCAATCATTAATCTAGAATTTGAAATTCATAATGATCATTAATTTGAATTCAAAATCAATTTAAAATAATTAATCCAATCATTAATCTAGAATTTGAAATTCATAATGATCAATAATTTGAATTCAAAATCAAATTTTCTTAAAAGAATTAATCTAATCATTAATCTAGAATTTGAAATCCATAATGATTATTAATTTGAGTAAAATTCTAAACATAATTTCCTGAATTCTCTCATTATTTTCATAATGATCATTAATTTCGTCGTTGGAACATAATAACTATTAAATAAAATAATTTAAATTCAAAATCAATAATGATCATTAATATAATAGAATATATGCATGATCAAGTAATCACCAATACTGTGATATGGCAAAAATATTTTATATATGACATGTTATCACACAAATTATGTTACCACATATAATCCATCTATTCATGAAAATGATAATTGTAAAACTTTAATCCATGGTTTCCTAAAAAAATATAAAATAAAAAAAATCTTCTTCTTTCTTTGCTGTTTTTCGAGTCAATCTATCGTGAACCTCCGATCACCTAGCCCACCATATGGATAGAATCGCCAGGGAGAGAGGAGCATGCGATCGTTTGAACCATCGGAAAAGGATGTCAGACGCACTCTCACGCATCACATTTATACCGGAGCGTGAACACCACTTGCAGCCACTTATGGTGGCACATGGAGGCACATATAACACTTCTGGCGGAGGCTTTGGTTTTGGTTCCCATCATTTTTCTGTCCTCTTTCATGCTATGACCTCGGATTTTCCATAAAAGCTTTGGATAGTCACGAAAAGACTTAAACAATGACGGATATACATCTTTTGGATACAAAAATTGAACCTTTCTCCCTTACAACAATAAAATTGCTAAATAAAAGAAAAAATCAAGGAGGAAACTTGATCATAAGGGACCAGCCTCCTTGTTACATATCTAAAAGAAATACATTCAAATGTTCTACCATGGATTAAAGCACATATTTTATAAAACCATACATCTTATGAAAAAACTATAAAAACATAGCATATGTGTAACCCAACATAAACATAGAATCCTATATGTCATATCACATAAAAGACTAGATCAGCATCAAACGTACAACCTAGGCTCTGATACCAATTGAAGGATTCCATAGAATCTATGGAAGCGTATTGTACCTAGTACGTTTGAATGTTATAATATCATCCTCATCTTTCTGTTTCAAAAGGAGAGAATTACCTTTTGAAGCATGAACCAATATCATTCTTTATCTTTGGTGAGTCCTCTCTAAGCCTCCTCGTTCGGCTACAAATGCTAAATCTTCCGTAATATTCTCGAATAAGGGAGAGGGAAAATGTGTGAGCACTTTTCTATTTCAAAGAGATGATGACAACTGTTGTATTTGTTTAGAGCAAATAAGATTATTATATAGAAGGCTAAGAAACCTAAACCTAGGTCTCTTGGGCATTTCCATACACTTAAGCCCAATAGCTTTTGTATAAAGAGCATTCCCAACAATAACATTCATCAAGAAAGAAATGCAAAATCCAAAAGCAAGAATGTAAAACTAGAACACAACACAATTGTGAGGTTCAACCAATATAGCCTACAACCATGGGAATAATAGCTCCTTTCTGAAATCAGAATCAACAAGATACAACACAAAACCCCTTTGATTTTGTCCCTTACTTTAAAGAAGAACTTTTAGCAAAAACCCAAGTCTCACTCTCTATTTCTCTCTTTGTACCTAATGTTTTCTCTCTTATGTTTCTCAACAATCATGTTACCTCTCACACTTATTATAATTAGTTACTCTTAAACAAAGATCCTATGACCTCTATTTATAGGCCCCAAGTCACTAAGACTCAACAACATAGGCCTAACAGAAAACTGTCAACAATCTGATAAATATAAAATTAATGAAACAAAATGTTCCATCTGATTTATCATCAGACTGTCCTCAGTTTGATCACAACAAGTGATCCTTATCAGACCAAACATCTATTAGACTGAACATCAAATTTCGAATCCCAAATAACAATTCTCCACCTTGACTATAAATCTGAGACGGACGATTCCTTCCACCATATCGTTGTTGTCCAACTTCTAAAACTATACTTCAAGAGAAATTATTCAAGTCCAAGCAATTCTTGAACTTTGACCTTGGTAGAGACTTTGTGAACACATCAACAAGATTGTCTTCAAATGTAATCTTCACAAACCTAAACTTCTTCAAATTCAATCATATCTCTTATGAAGTGAAGCCTAATATCAATATGCTTTGTCCTATCATGGTAAACTTGGTGATTTGCAAGGTGTATAACACTTTGGCTGTCACAATGAATTGTCACATAGTTTTGTAGAATTCCCAATTCACCATTCATCCCTTTTAACCATAGAGCTTCCTTCACTCCTTCTGAGAAAGTAATATACTCTAATTTAGTTATAGATAAAGCTACCACAGGCTCTAAGTTTGCTTTCTAGCAAATAGTAGTGTTAAACAGTGTAAATACATATCCAAATAAGGACTTCCTAGTATCCACATTCCCTGCATAGTTTGCATCAAACCTTGAGCTGCCTTCTTGTACTTTAGACCAAATTCTAGAGATCCATTCACATACTTCATTACTCATTTCAAAGCCTCCAAATGAGCTTCACCCGAATCTTCCATAAACCTACTTACAATGCTAACAGCATGGGCCAAGTTTGGCTACTACGGACCATATCATACATCATGCTTCCTACTCCACTAGCATATGGAATAGTATCCATCTTCCATCTTTCCTTTTTAGTATTAGGAGATCGAGTAATTGAGAGCTTAGTGTGATGTCCCAAAGGTGTGGTTATAGGTTTAGATTGATGCATCTTAAATTGTTCCATTACCTTCTTCAAATAGCCTTGCTGAGATAAGAACAATTCTCCCTTCATCTTATTTCTTACAATATCTATCCCCATAATTCTCCTTACAATACCAAGATCCTTCATCTCAAATTCTGAACTTAACCTCTCCTTGAGCATACTAATCTCATCCTTGCTTGAGCTACCTATAAGAATATCATCTGCATACATGAGCAAGAAAAAGGACACATTGTTCTTTTCTTCTCAAGATGTAAACACAACTATCATAACTAGTCCTTAGAAATTCTATCCTCAGAAGAAAGTCATCAAACTTCTTATACTACTAATGCAGGCTCTATTTTAAGCCACACAATGATTTCTTCAAGGGACATACCTTCGTCAATCTTCTACAAACCCCTCAGGTTGTTGCATATAGATGGTCTCCTCAGGGTCTCCTTGTAAAAAAGTTATCTTGACATCCAATTGTTAGAGCTCTAGATCATTTTGGTTTACAATTGCCATCAAGATCCTTATAAAACAGTGTTTTACCCCAAGTGAGAAAACTTCATTGTAATCAACCCCCTCCACTTGTGCAAAACTCTTTTCCGTAAGTCTTGCCTTGTACATTTCCTTCTCCACACTTGGAATGCCTTCCTTTTTCTTGAAGACCCACTTGCATCCAACTACCCCTTCATTTTAGATAGCTTCACAAGCTTCTAAGTCTAATTTTTATCCAAGGACTACATTTCTTCATTCATGACCCCTTCATAACTGTCTGAAGCAACAACAACATCTTAAGATTCCTGAGAATCATGAGACTCCTTGTGCCCTCTCTCTGGACAATCTTTCTTGAAATGACCATTTTTATGACAGTTGAAGCACTTAGTACCAACTTACTCCTTGATTTTGATCTGGACTTCTTCCTTTTTGGTCCTCTTTTGTCGCTCCTTCCTTTTAAGATATTCAAGCCTTCTTCATTATCATCCGCCTTTAACACTTGGAGCTTTTGGAGCTCTTTAGTCTGAATTGAGTTTTAAACCTCTTCCAGAGTAATGGTTTGGTCCCTCCATATAGAAGAGCATCCTTGAAATGCTCAAAAGACTTTGGCAAAGCATTGAGATGGAAGAACGCCTTATTCTCATCATCAAGTTTTACTTCACTATTTTCCTAGTCATCAAGAATCTTTTTAAAATCTACAAGTTGCTCTGTTATCAATCTTTATTTTGTCATCTTGAAAGAATACAATTATTGCTTCAAACAGAGCCTATTTGCCAAGCTCTTTGTCATATACAAAGATTCCAGCTTGACTCATATTATAGCAATGGTCTTTTCTCTCATGACTTCCCTCAAAGTCTTATCACCAAGACATAAGATTATGACACTTCTTTCCTTGTCATCCATATCATTCTTCTCCTTTTGTGATAGAGTGGGAGACATGTGTCTCCTGTTAGGGTTTTATTTCATGTTATATTCAACTTATAGGCTAAGTGTAACTTATTCATGATCTAATAACTAAATTATCATTCAGGTCGTCTCCCAAAAGAATAAAGGAGAGATTTCATGTAATTATTTAACTAAGAACTAGGTTTATGTATTTTTTTTTTGTGATTGTCACTAAGTAAATTAACATAAAAGAAATTGCAATACAAATTAAATGACAATAAAATAATTAAGATAGAAATACTACACTTGGATGGTGACATCAATCTTGATGATTGAACGTCTAGGTTTGGACATGGAATTCGCTCAATTTACTATAACTTCACAATTGTCTACTCATCTCTCTTACTCATCCTTAATTCACTAATGTATTTTACCCCAGCTCCCGCTTGGTTGCAGATTCTAAACTTCTTGCCCGATACTCAATCCTTTGGACATGCCGACACAAGCAATAAACATTAATGGTCGAGAATTAGCAAGGCTTAGCCAAGATTATTCTATACCTAGATATAATCTCAATTAAGTACTTGATTCATGTTCAGGTTTCAACAAGACTTGCCAAAGCGCAAGTTAATTCCTGAACTCATCTATGAGATGACCAATCAAATAAAAACATTAAGTACGGAAAAAAATAAAGAACTCAAGAAGAAGTATTGAATTGATAGAATTAAAGCAAAACAATGTTCATCATTTTCTCTCCTAGGTGGAAGGAATTGCACTCATAAAAATAACACAATGAAACCTAGAGTGTTTAATGGAATAATGTAGGCGTCTAGTAGGTGGAAGTCCCATGGTTCACCTTTCTTGATTTCTTGATTCCTTTTCTTTCTCCCCAAAGACAATGCCACTTGTTGGTTCTAATTACCAATAAGCAAAAAGAAATAGAAACTACCAAAAAACCATGAACATTCAACAAGAAAGAAACGCAAAACCCAAAATCAAGAACGTAAAATGAGAACACGACGCAATTACGTAGTTCAATCAATATAGTCTACATCCACCGGAATAACAACTTCATTTTGAAACCAAAATCAACGAGATACAATAGAGAATCCCTTTGCTTCTACACCTTACATTCAAGAAAAACTTTTTGCAAGAACCCAAGTCTCACTTAATGTTTCTCTCTTCATACCCATATTTTCTCTCTTATGTTTCTCACAACAATCACACTGTCTCTCATATTGATTATAGTTAGTTACTCTTAAACGAAGATCCCATGACCTCTATTTATCGGCCCAAGTTACTAAGACTCAACAACATAATCCTAACAAAAAACACTTAATAGTTTGATGCATATTTGATTAACTAAACAATTTGTTCCATCTGACTGAGCATCAGGTTGTCCTTAATCTAATCACAACAAATGATTCTCATCAGACCATGAGTACATAAGACTAAACAAATTTTGAGTCATATGCAACAAATGCAATTGCATACTTAGGACATAAACTCGAAACCTCTTATTAAACTGAAATAATCTTGTGCAAGTAGATCCACAGGCTTAATTATTATTGGGATATAGGGATATTCACGGGACAAGTTGGATCAAGACTAAACCTATGACCCAACCCAACCTGATTTGCACGGGTTAGATTGGATTAGGTTTGCGAATTTTTTGTGTGGAATCCAACCTAAAGCATCCGTTCATGAATAAGTTGATTTGGGTTGAATAAATTAGGTAAGAGAATTTAAATTTATTTTTGTTTCTAAAATTTAGTATTATTTTTAATTTTCAAAAATCCGGTATTCTTATTACACAATGTAGAGGTCTTGATCCACTTTACAACATTTGAATTAGCAATTATGAAATCTCTAAATAATTTGCGAAAGCAAAAGAGAATAATTATACAATGCACATGTCTAGATGCACATTTACATTACATTTCAATGCCCAAAAATGCAACCAATAATAAATTACTACATCTAGTATATTTATTGTTATCACAAATAATAATATCTATTTTTCAAAAAAATTAAAAAAAATATACGTATAATAATAATAATAACAATAATAATAATAATAATAATAATTAGCCTATTAGCGGGTCGGCTTTACAAGTCAACACATGCACAGGTTTAAAAAGGAAAACTCGTAACCCAACTAGTACATGTATGAGTTTAAACTAGTTGGGTTAAGTTTGACTTAAACACTCAAAATCTCAACTCAAAGTGTTTTGGTTGGTTCGAAAATTAGGTTCGTGAGTTTTCTGTACGTGTGAGCACTTCTGGGATAATTTTAATTGATTCATATTATCCCAAAAAAATAATAATTAACATTTCTCAAAGAAAAAAAATGAATATTATTGGCATAGAAAATCACCATTTCCCGACATCTTTAGATGCCTTGGAATAGAAAAATACTTTTTTCCAATGACAAGTGTGTTGGCATAGCAAAACAATGTGATGTAAACACTATAGGCATTGAGTATTACTTTTCTTCGCAACAACAAATGTGTTGAATAAAAAAAAAAACTTTTGCCTAACAATAATAGGTGTGTTGAAATAGAAAAATAACTTTTCTTAATGACAATATGAACATTGTTTGTTTTAAGTAGTATTTTTTTTCAACGACGACATGTTCCAACAAAAAAACACATTTTAAAAAATGGTTTAGAAGGAAACCGACATAAAAATCGAAATTTGAAAATGGTTTAAAAATCGTTGTGAAAAGTGAACATTTTTCACGACAACACCTTTAAAGACAATTTCTAAATTATCGTAAAATATGAAAAACAATGGTCATAAAAAATACTTTTTCTAATAATATTGACATAAAAAAATAACTGATCACATTGACTATAAACATCATTGCCATTAAGTAGTACTATTGCCCGCGACAACAAAATATGTTAGCATAAAAAATACTTTTTGCAACCACGTTAACAATGACAAGTTATGTCCTATCGATATTGGTTTTGTTAACAAAAGAAAAATCTTGTTCCAACAACAATCCAGAGTCGCTACAAAATGTTTATCTTTACCCACAACTCAATTTTCAATAAAATAAAATACTATAGATATTATTCTCTCTTGCAGTACATCCGTTGTCACTATATTATCTAATCCGTATCAGGCACAAGATAAAATAATATAATAATACTATTTGATGTATATCAAACATTAAAAATAATTAAAACTTATTTTATCATATTTTTATCTTACTCTCCTATTACATTTTATGCTATTATATCTTGATCACCAATTAATCAATTGAGAAATGTTTGTAAAATGTTAATTAATTGTATTGCGTCAGTTATTCTTCATCAAATGGTCAATGCTGCTAGATAAAAAATTGTGAACATATCTTTCAATCACCATTTTCCATTTTCGTGTATATATTTTATTTGTGCAATGGAGTCATCTCTTACCACAAAAATACTACCAAAAACATCTCTTACCACAAAGAGTGGTGTTAATTAAATATTTTATTTGTGACGCCATCTCTTACGGTCTTACTACAAAGAGCGGTGTTATTAGCTCCATCCTGTTCGGTGTGAATTCAGATGCAAGAGGATGGAAATCAAATCGCCCAAATATAAAGCAAATCAAAGATAACAATTTAATATATTAAAACTTAAATATTTTTTAGTCCTTATTATTTGATATTTTTTTTTTACTTTTTTGTGTTTACAAATTATTTTGTAGTCTTTTTTAAATTATGTTTATTTTACTTTTCATTTTTATAATATTTTAAATAAAACTTTTTTGATGCTCAAATATTATAAAAATAAAAAATAAATAAATATAATTTATAAAGAACTAAAATATATTATTTTCTACCGGAGTAGCTATTTTGTCGTGTAGTATGAATCTAACATCTAATTTTTGATAAAGTCAAGACTGCAGAATTGATTGTTTTTAACTTTTTATTTTTTATTATTTAGTATCGGCACATGTTGTGCCACCAGTCTGTACGTCGAGGATAATTGCTCAGACTGACGTGTTATGTGTATATAGACACTCTTTTTATGGTACACTGATGTCTTGCAATATGTTTTTACGTTCCTGTAATATTTAAAAATGAAAATAAGTTCAAGTAAATTAAAAGTATTTTTAGTGTATGATTTTCAAGTAATCATTTTGAACTTAAGATTTAATCTTCATTTGATTTCTTAATAAAGAAATTGAAGAGATTTTCAACATGAAAGATAAGTTCTTGTAAAAAATATCTTAAGATTTGCACATTATTTAAAAAAGAATAAATTTTCTCTTTTTCTCTCTCTTTAAAATCTCAAAATGAGATCTATCATTCAAGAAAAAATGGAAGAATTCTGTAGAGATCTTTAATCTTATTTGACACTATAAGATCTATCAAAAAGCAGTCTAAGATTTCAATTTTAGATCTACCACTAAAGATACTATATTTAATAATAAATTATAATCGAAAAGAATACTATTAATAATAAATGTATTGAAATATCTCAACACCTATTAAAACTTCGGGCCCAGCAATACAACTGAAAAAACGTGCCAAAATTGTCCAATTTAATTTAAGGGTGTTCGCGGGTCGGTTCGGATTAGTTTTGGCCAAATTTAGGACCCAACCCAATTAAATTTGATTGGTTCGGTTCAGTTTTTAAGGAAAAAAATTAAAATCCAGCCCAACTCGTTCATGAACTGTTCAATTCGGTTTAGGTCAACGAGTTACCTATTTAAATTTTTTTCTTAGAACTACTATTTTATATCATGATTTTTCAAATATTCAATACAATTATCACAATATTATCAAATGTATAAAAGTAGCAAAATTGATTCATTTAATACCATCAACATAATATTCTAAATAGACTTATAATATAAATTAAAACAAAAGATTCTTGAACAAGATTTAATATAATAGTTTGAATCACAACTATTTCTTACAAATTAAGCTTTGCTATAACCAAATTTGTTGTAACCAAATTTGTTGTAACCAGATTTGCTAAAACAAACAAATGAACAAAATATGATTCATTAATATTATAAACATGGTAAACAAAATATGAAAAAAAGGTGAAATAAATAACATTATACCTAAAAGTAATACATTAAGAAGTTCCAACATTTGGAGACCCAATACAAGCAGTATTTAAAGTCAAACCATATAACTCTAAAAATGTAAACACAACCCCGTTAACACAAAAATTAATTGATATTTTATACAAATATAAAAAATGAAATAAGGGATTATACACCTTATTCAATCTTTTCCAATTCATTTATTTCAATTTGCAAGTTATTAACATTTTGCTTAATAGATCTAAGCCAATTTTGGACACAAATGAGAGCTTCAACAGTAGTAGGACTCAAGGAACTACAAAATGAATCCAGAATTTTACCCCCTATACTAAATGCAGACTCAGATGATACAATAGATAAAGGAATGACCAATATATCTTTAACCATACAAGAAGGAATATAATATTTGGATGTCTTCAATTTCTACCAATTCAAAATGTCAAACTCAAGGTGGTCATCTTCAACATCATCCTCCAAATACCTATCTAACTCATTGTTTTGCACCTCACCCTGTTTTTTTTTTCCTTCTTGATTTTCATTCTAAATTCATCATCCCAATCATCATCCTTATCACTTTTGTCATCATTCAACAAAAAACGAAGAAACAAAAACTCAAAATGGCGCAATAGAGACCATAAGGGTTTTAGCGTTATGCTTGGAATTATGCTTTCATGCAGATTTATTTCAACCCCGATGAACACTAGTAGATATTAATCGCAATATAGCAATATAGCAATTAACGAGCGTTTGGGTACTGTTCGATATTAATCACAATATAGCAACAAAGAATCACACTTACCGACAACGAAGTTTCAACGACGAACAAAAAAGCCTTAAGCGGAGTGATTGGTAGCCAAAGTCAGACGATAAGTACGAACCCAAAGGGATTCAATTGAGAATCCAGCCAAAGGATTCTGATGCGGCTGCAAAGAAGGAGATGAGATGAAAGGATAACAGAAGCGCAGAGAAGGATGAGAGGGTAACATAAGCGAAGAGAAGAAAAAGAAACCTAAACCCTAAAGATAAGATAAGATGAGATGATTATGGATTGAACTTCATTTAGCCCACACATTTACAATACCACACCTTTTTTTATTGTCAAATTATTTTTTTAATTTTTAATATATATAATAAAATTTATATTATTATTACGGGTTCACGGATTTGGTTAACGGGTCAACGGATTTGTAATCTAAACCCGTGATCCAACTTGTACATGAACGGTTTTGATCGATTCGATTCGATTTTGACCAAAATGCATAAATGATTCAACCCAAATTATTTGGATCAATTCGAATCATTTCAGGTTCATGAATGACCCGTACCCGTGAATACCCCTAATTTAATTTGAACTATTTAAATATGAGAATTTTTATTGTGTCTTCGTTGATTTGGAGATATTGATATAATTGATTTTTCAACCAATAAGAATGAAGTTGTATTATTGTATTGTTATTTTAAAACTTAATGATAATTTAAAAAAGATATTTTTAAAAAAAATTGTTAACATGTTTAAAATTGTTAACTTCAATATATAATAACTTAAGAGAATTATATAAAATACCTCAAGTTCGTATAATACAAAGACCTAAAAATAAGAATGGATTTCAAAATTTTAAAATTGTGGATTTTTTTAATTATTTTCTTGATTTGTTGTCACATCTTATTGCTTGTTATGCTAATTGGAATATCCTTACCTTTTTTGTTTTTAAAAAAATATTTTGTTAACAATTATTTTTAAAAAAATTAAAGTTACCTTTTCAAATTATCATTAAATTTTAAAATAAAATTTAATAATACAAATTGATTCCTATTGGTTGAAAAATCAACCGTATCAATACCCTCCAAATTAAAAGGAGCATCATAAAAATTCTCATTTAAATATACACCAAATTATTGGCATTTTAAAGTCAAAGGTAGCAAATATTGACATCAATTTGGACTAAAAGTAAAAGAATTTAGGGGGAAAAATAATTAATCCTTAAATATAAATGCCATTACTAAATGAATATTATGTTTTATTAAATGAAAATAAGCTCAATTAACTTAATAAAATTCATTTCATCATAAATTACAAACGCTCTTATTGAAATATCTCAACACAGCTAACTTAACTTCCGAGCCACATCGAAAAGCGATAGTGATGCCTAGTTGCACTATTTTATTTGAACTATTTAAATATACACCATATGGGTTGTCATTTTGAAGTCAAACTTAGCAAAAATCGACATCAATTTGAAAACAATCACCGTCACTCACCCGTACGTTTCCCCTATAAATTCAGCGTTTGATAATCAACCACGATGTAGCCAGCACTTGCATATTCTTTCCCTATTTGACAAGTGCAATCTAAGGTAGAGAACAAACAAAACATGGGTTCTTTCTCTTTGGGCACAATCAACAAGCCACATGCTGTGTGCATACCGTACCCAGCACAAGGCCACATAAACCCAATGCTAAAACTAGCAAAACTCCTTCACTTCAAAGGCTTTCACATAACCTTTGTTAACACTGAGTATAACCACAAACGCCTTCTCAAAGCAAGAGGCCCTGATTCCCTTAATGGCCTCTCTTCATTTCGCTTTGAGACCATTCCTGATGGTCTACCTGAGACTGATCTGGATGCCACACAGGATATTCCTTCCCTGTGTGAGGCCACTAGAAGAACTTGCTCTCCTCACTTCAAAAACCTTCTTGCTAAAATCAATGATTCAGATGCCCCTCCAGTGAGTTGCATAGTTTCTGATGGTGTCATGAGCTTCACTCTTGATGCTGCTGAAGAATTTGGTGTCCCTGAGGTGCTGTTTTGGACCACTAGTGCATGTGGGTTCATGTGTTACGTGCAATACCAACGACTCATTGAAAAAGGCCTAACACCTCTCAAAGGTAACTACATTTATTTGATTTTATATTGGTACTTTGGCAGTTAACTTGTCATAGCTATATTCATACGCGTATTTGGGGGAAGAGAAGAGATTTATATACATAAATTTGTGAGATCAATAAATATTAATTTATTAATTTTATTAAAAATATGTGTTAAAAATTCGAACTTGCAATCTCTTTTCTATCCTTCTCTTTTCACTCTTTTCTAACCACCGACTCACTCCTATATCTCCAAATTTATGAGAGCATACCCATTATAAAATATTTTTTTATATTACATTTCAAATTATGGAGAGTTTGTGACATATATTATCTTAAAAAAAGTTTATGGGGGACAATTTGCTAGCTCCAAAAGTCTTCAAAGCATATTCGTTCTTGTACACTTTGGTGTACGTGAAAAAATTTTACTCTGTATGTCCCTGTTCGATTATGTAGTTCATACGATTTTTATGCTTTGTAATAGCATAGTATGAAATTAATTAACTCTTTTTGTGTTTGACATGTAGACTCTAGTTGTATCACAAATGGGTATTTGGAGACTACCATCGATTGGATACCAGGCATTAAGGAAATTCGAATGAAGGATATTCCCAGTTTCGTTAGGACCACAAATCCTGATGAGTTCATGCTTGATTTCATACAGTGGGAGTGTGGGAGAGCTCGAAGAGCTTCTGCAATAATTTTGAACACATTTGATGCCTTAGAGCATGATGTTTTGGAAGCGTTCTCGTCCATTTTGCCTCCAGTTTATTCCATAGGTCCTTTGAATTTACTCGTGAAGCATGTTGATGACAAAGAATTGAATGCAATTGGGTCCAATCTTTGGAAGGAGGAGTCCAAGTGCGTGGAGTGGCTCGACACCAAACAACCCAGTAGTGTTGTTTACGTGAATTTTGGGAGCATCGCGGTTATGACAAGTGAGCAATTGATTGAGTTTGCATGGGGACTTGCTAATAGCAACAAAAGCTTTTTGTGGGTCATAAGGTCAGATCTTGTGGCGGGTGAAAATGCTGTTTTACCTCCAGAGTTTGTGAAACAAACCGAAAATAGAGGCCTATTGTCTAGTTGGTGCTCACAGGAGCAAGTGTTGGCTCACCCTTCAGTTGGGGGATTTTTGACACACAGTGGTTGGAATTCAACGTTGGAAAGTGTGTGTGGAGGTATTCCAATGATTTGTTGGCCATTCTTTGCAGAGCAACAGACCAATTGTCGGTTTTGTTGCAAGGATTGGGGGATTGGGTTGGAGATTGAAGATGTTGAGAGGGACAAAATAGAGAGCCTTGTGAGGGAGTTGATGGATGGTGAAAAGGGCAAAGAGATGAAGAAAAAAGCTTTGCAATGGAAGGAATTGGCAAAAAGTGCTGCTTTTAGCTCTGTTGGATCTTCATTTGCTAATTTGGACAACATGGTTCGTGATGTTCTTTTGGGCAAAAGTGTTAAACATTAGTGGTAGAAGAGCTCAAATCTTTTAACTTACTCCTTTGTTGTGTGAAGACTTTTTTTTTTAATAATTATTTCTTCGTGGGAAATGAAGTGTACCAAACGTATCATTTATTTATTTTTCTTTTCCAATTAATGTCAATCTTGATCGAAGTATCGAAAATAATTTATGTATTCCTATTTTCTTGGATTTAAGAAATCAGTAAAAAGGTAAAAAAAAAAAAAGATTCAAAAAATGAAAGGTGTACTAAAAAAGTATAGAAAAAAATAAAGTAAGAGTGAAAGAGGTTGAAAAAGATAATGTGAAATGTTTAATTATTAAATCATTGTCATACACACGCTGAGATTGCATGTTTGGTTCCAATTTCGCAATTTGTTTTCCCACAAAATTGACGCAATAAAATAAGATTACACATGGCTTACATGCGAATCCAAACCGACTGAGAGAATAATGTGCATATTATTTATGCAATTTAAGCTTAAGCTATAGTCATAAGAGAAGCTTTAGTTCAACTAGTTAAATAACATAATGATTCAAAAATAAAGTATCAAGTTGATTATTTAACAACTTTTGAAACTGGAAACTTTAAGCTTTTATTAATTTGTTTAGGTTATTTTGTTAGAGTTGTTATCTGGTTTAAATGAAATTTAAAAAAGGTTTACAGGAATATATATTTATATATATATATATATGAGCAATAAAATTAGTAAAATGTTTGTTTAAAATACTTGAAAAATACATAGAATCTTATTTTGCAAATGCAATTGTTAGTGTTAAAAGAATTTAACAATGATGGACCGGATTTTGCAAGCGCGTTATATTTCACCTTCTTTGTTACAATTTTTTTTGTTACTTTATTTGATTTACTTCTCATGTAGATCATATACAAAATCATCATAAACAAGAACCACACGTGCAACAAAGTAAGAGATGATTACAAAACAAGATTATCATCCATTGTCATCAACTTATCAACATCAATGCATTTACCTTATCAAACAATATGATCATATAGATTCAATTCATCATTAATTCATCATGCATATCTCGTTCAACTTATCATCCATTCAACATTCATATCTTGTTCAATTCATCATTTATATCAATCTCACCAATCAAGAACTCTATCATAGATCATCTAAACATCATGAGACTATTCACACCACAAGCATAATCAAACACCAATCTCAACATTTGAATGTGAACTAAATGAGAATAACAAAATATATCAACTTCATTCATTTCATTTAAGGTTCACATATATCTCAAGAAGCATTTAAAATTAAATTTCAATTGAAATGCACCAAAGGAAACTTGATAGACACTTGCTCACATTCATGCTTAAGCCTAGATTCATCTACACTTAAGTCTAAAATCCAACAACCATATTTTTTTTGCATACATTTTTTTGGCTTAAGCGTAAATGTCTACATAACTTTGAATTTCTTGAGTAAGCCTCAAATGGTTTCTAAATCAAACCCAATTCAAATTTGACATCATATACCATACATACAAATCATTCCACACCCAAAACCAACATTTCAAGCACCAACCACTCAAACAAGCATTCAATCAAAGTAAAACTTCCCTTACCTATCCAAACCCAATGAACAACATTTTCAAGATGGAAGCTTTCTCCCACTTAACCAAAAGCTCTAAACCATCCACCCCACTCAAATCCCAAAAACCAACAAAAAAAAAACACATCAAAACCTTGAAAATGAACACTTTTATGAAGCTTTTAAAAGTGCCCATGGAGGAAAATGAAAATAAAGGATAAGAGGGGAAAGATGAGGTTCTCTTACCACTGAAATCAGTCCAAAACTCAAAGGAAGCACAACTACAAGGTTAATGCGTAAAATATGTACTTGCACAAGGGCAAGTGAACCCTACATTGTAGTATTGTGGACTTGAAAGTCTGAATATCATACCCTAAAGACTGGTTGTGTTCCTGAATAATCTAAATCGCATAAACTAAATAAATTTGGGTTTTTATCTTGAGTTTCAAGATTGTTTATCAATTACATAAATGAAATAAAACTAAAGCCAGTCAACATTTTCTAAAAGGGAGATGTATCAATAGAGATAAACCTAGATTATTAGTTCATATGTACCCGTTTTCCCTTAATTCCTATTATAGTTTAGAAGCCTTAGTTATCAATCAATCGTCTAATACCTCTTAATTTAATTATCAACCTATGGTCAAGGTCTAAAAATATTCTTCCCCCAAAATTAACCTCAATTAGTCATTTGGAATTTAATTTAGTGTTAAGAATGAATTACATAGAGATTTGTAAAAAGGGAATTCATACCACTAGTTTGGTCATACAAGTTTTATGAACACTATCATTCTACAGGTCATTTAAATATGAATAGATGGTCGCTAACACACAATTAACTATAAATTAGAGTGATCAATTCCAATGTAAAAAGGAAAACAATAGAATGACACAATCAAATGAAAAATATTAAAGAACTTTATAAAAATAAGGAACTAGAGTACATGGGTACAATTACATCATAATCCAAGCTCTAAGGGTTTAGTCAACCATGGTCACAATATAGCCAAACAACATACAAAATTCATTGAGAATAAAAAAAAATTGAAAACCTTTACAGATTAAGACTCCAATAGTCCTTGGTGCAACTCTCTCTCAAAAACTATTATCGTGTGAAAATAGAATCAAAACTAACCTAAAAAGCCTCAAGTTTTCTATTTATAATAAGGAAAATAAAACTGCAACGTGGAGGTCAGTATGGGTCATGTTGGGTCAGCACGAGTTGTGTTGAGTTAGCATGGGTTGTGTTGGGTCAACATGTCCTTGTACAAGAATTGGTGGTGCTTATTTCAAATTTTGACTCTTGAGCAGCATGGGTCGTGAAAGGTCAGCACGAGCAATTCTTGGATGCATGATGCTGATTGCGAGAATTCTTGAGAAATCAGCATGGGCCATGCTTGATTAGCATGAGTTGCAGGTATAGCATGGGTCATGCAAGTCAGCACAGACTGTGCTCTTTGAAACTAGCCCAATACTCTCCTTTTCTTCTTTCATTTGGCTTTTTTATAACTTTATTAGTTTCCTTGCTCAATTATTCATACTTAACACATACCCATGGGCTTTGATAACAAAATAAAGTAAAAAAATAAGATAAAATGGGACAAAAATTGGGGTTCTAACATAGTCAAATAACAGTTTATCAAAGGTCCCCTTGAGCAAGGAGAATCAAAACCTCAAGCTCTCCAATGGAGGGTTTTTTTTGGGAAAGGAATAAGAAAGTGAAATGAGAGTGTTGTGTGCTTGGTTCAGTTTTTTTTGTCATAACCCTTCTATTCATCAGGGAAAAGAGGATCTGACTGGTTCGGTTGGGTTTCCGTTAAGGGTCAAACTCAGGAATTATCTTAACGATTTAACTTTAACTTTAACACATTAACCACTTATGTCCAATTACTTGATTGTTTTGTGCAATTTTGAATCAATTAAAAGTTAAAGTCTATGACTCTTCTCCTTCTCTCTATTTGCACCCCACCACCTCCTAAAGTCACCCACCCCATTCTTATCACTCAAGGTTCACTCATCTCAGTGAAAACACTCTGGAATTTAATATTTTCACACCTAAAATATGGTTTTTTGAATACGTAAATATAATAATACCTAAAAGCACCACACACCATCATCTCATAATTATAATTAATTATAAACACTTAAATTAAATTTAGTTTCTCGTGTAATCTAATTAAAACTATTAATCAAGCATTATGAAAATCATAGTGTTACAAGATGAAAGACAAAGCTTTGCAGTGGAAGGAATTGACAAAAACTATTGCTTATAGTCCCGTTGGTTCTTCATTTGTTAATTTGGACAACATGGTTCATGAAGTTCTTCTTAGAAAAAGTGTTAAATAAGGTTATGTTTAGTGAAGCTAGCTTATATATACTAACTGAAAGCTTTTAATTAAGCTATAAGTTAGGGAGCTGAAAAGTTGAAAGTTAGCTGAAAGTGTATAAGCAAGTTGATTTAATGAAAGTGTTTAATAAGAGTAGCTTATAAGCTAGTTGATAAATGTCAAATGGCATAAATGAATGTATTGTTTTTAATGTAGTATTACAAGTTGATTTTTAACATTTGAATTCATTTTCAATAACTTATCACCTTAAAAAACAAGATAATAATTTTTTCAATTTTGTGTTATAAAAAGTGTTTTCTTGCATTGTTTAGTTTACAAAAA
>PYAF01001797.1:317682-330039 GCA_007407185.1 Glycine tomentella
TTTAATAAGAGTAGCTTATAAGCTAGTTGATAAATGTCAAATGGCATAAATGAATGTATTGTTTTTAATGTAGTATTACAAGTTGATTTTTAACATTTGAATTCATTTTCAATAACTTATCACCTTAAAAAACAAGATAATAATTTTTTCAATTTTGTGTTATAAAAAGTGTTTTCTTGCATTGTTTAGTTTACAAAAAATGAATTTTTTGTTTTTAGAAATTGAATTGATATTAAAATTTCATGCAAGGAATCAAATTAGGAAGGTCATATAATTTATCAAAAATATAAAAATAATTCTAAAAAAAATTATATAATTCAAAAAATTTATAACCTTAAAAAACAACGCTGACAATTATGTGTCCATAAGAATGTTAAATTAGATAATAGGATTGAATAAAAAGGTAAAACAAAATTTCAAATAGAATAGAAAGGATAAAATTGAGAAGAAAAAAAGTTAATAGCTTATAAACTAACTTATTTTTCATAAGCTACTTCAAATAACTTATGAAAATTAGCTACTTGAAGTAATTTATGGAAAATAAACTCATGTTCCAATCAAGCTTACAAACTTCTTTGTCTATCTTATAAGCTTCTTTGACGTACACGAGCTTATTTTAATAATTTATTTTTCATAAACTAATTGAAGTAACTTATGAAAAATAAGTTAGTTTATAATTTATTATCTTTTATTTCTTCTCAAACTTATCCATAATATTTTAGTTGAAATTTTATTTTATCCTTTTATTCAATCTAAAAGTTCTCTTATTTTTTGTTAGTTGAATGAGAAGATTTTTATATATAATTTTATCTTCTTACACATACACGATAATCAACTTATTAATTATCATTATTATATCATTCATTAAGGTTACAAATTCTTTAAACTATATATTAAATTTATAACTATTTACCGAATTATTCTAATTTATTTTTAAATTCTATAATTTAATTTGTTTTCTTGCATGTTTTTTGTTTTTATCAAGAGAAAATTTTCCTTTTTATTAACTAAACAGTGTGCACAATTTGAAATGCATGTCTACTACGGACGGCTGCAAGCGTGTTATATTCTACTTTGTTTGCAAGCTTTACATGATTACATCTTTTCTGGACGAAATAGATATTCGAGAAGTCCAATTCAAATTAAACAGCTTTTGTTCTGTTTCGCCTGCTAATGTTTTTTGGATATGTTTTTTCCTTGGAAAGTCTGATCTAGATTCAACGTTGAATTCTATTCTTCTTAGCCGACGTTGAAAAGAATCATGGGATTGAGCGTGTGGAATTAAACTTTATCTCATGTAGATTATAAATACTAATATTTTATTTGAAAAAGCAGAAGTCAAATGAATGTGAAATTATATGAATAAAGAAAGAGGGTATTCAAAATTGAATAAATCATTTATAAATAATTAAATTATTTAGAAAAACAAAAATAGCTTAAACTAAAAATTTAAAAACAAAATTTTTTTAAAAAAATATTTTTTATGGTTTGATTTAATTTTTGAATATTATTATAAAAAATTCATATTATTTTTTTATTGTGATAATTAGTAATAAGCAATATTTTAATAATTTGGTCATCAAATCTATAAAGACATTAATTTAAGAGTCAATAATTCAATTGGAGTCAAATCATGATCGAAACAATTTTAATACAAATATTTTTTAATATTTTAAATAATATCTTGGTAATCGAGTACATCGAGATCGAGAGATTTTCATATTTTAAGTCTACAGGTCGGGCATCAGTTCCATATGTTCCCATCGATACAAGATTCAGAAATGATTTGTTGCAATCTTTGCTTTGACTATGGAAGGGGAAGGAGATCTGCACTAGGCTGAAATGGGTCCTCTGTTTTCAGCATCAAGGGATAAGAGAGCACCTCTATTAAAAAAAATTATAATGTGCATAAATTGATAATAAAAAAAAGAAAACTTCATTTAAGTGTCATTAGTTATAATATTTTTTAAATCAAAACGACATTGTTTTGAAAGTGTTTTTTTTTTTTTTTAAGAAATAGTTTTAAGTAAAATTGGTTAAACCAGTAAACCCAAACCCAACGGTTTTTGACCAGTTCAATGATTTTTAGCCGGTTTTTGATGCACCAATTTTTAGGAAGTATTGAAATAAAATTGAAATAAACATGTGATCGGTAACTGGTCGAACTAGTCAATCAAGGCCGATTTTCAAAAAAAAAATGGTAATAAGTATTAAATAACTTATTAATTTTTCTTTATTTTATAATAAAGATGCACATTTTACTTTGATATATTAAAAAAAGATGTATTAATAGTGTTAAATATTAAGTGATGCATAAATTACTATTATGTTGCAAAAATAGTTGATAATATCCTTTTATATTAATATTGAATAGAAGTGAAAATAATAATAAATAATAATTTTTAACTAAAATATGTTAAACAAAATTTAATAAAATAACATTCATTTTTAAAATAATATAACATAATAATTATGTAACCTTAATTAATAATTTTAAATTATGATAAAATATTAAAAAATAAAAAACCATTAAATCAAACTGAACCAAACTATACAAGATTGATTTAGTTTATTATACAAGATTGATTTAGTTTATTATGGATTTTGTGTTATATTAAAATTGAACCGTGTTTTTATTTATATTTAGTTTAAATAACATTTTATTTAAAAATCGGACCAAATTACTGGCAAACACTGCTAAAAAAAGCATGTTTCAGTTTGATTTTTGAAAATCTTACAATATTGTTGAGAAAATAGTAGTTGTCAAATGATAAAAAGTTTATTATCATATAACAAGTTGTCAAATGATAAAAAGTTTATTATCATATAACATGTATTTCGGTCATATTAAAAAATATAATAGTTTCTAAGTTGATGTAAAATCGTTAATATAAAAACGAAATTTATACTGCAAAAGTTTTTCCGAAACTGAAATAAAATTATTATTTAAACCAATGAAAGGTTCTTTTTTTTCAAAGTTGCGGTGTAAATAGGCTTTTCGTAAGTACAAAGTATAACTATAGGATACATCAAAGCAGTGGCGGACCTACGTTATTGCCGCTGTCCGCAAGTGCGGATATAAATATTGCAGGAACATTAATTTGTGTTGACATAGATAGCTGGATGCTTACGCGTTCCTTGCACCCTTAGGTGACGACACTTCTGAAATTATAACATTAGATTCGAGATTTTACTACTACATACATCGGTGGAAAATAACATTAATTTTCAAAGGAATTTTAGCTGATTAATTATGTGTCATGTGTTGCCTGAAAAACTTAGATTTGAAAACTCTACAGTGCTGTAAGTGCATGGAGTTAGGCTGGATTTAATAAGAAAGCTCTTTTTGGACATAAATTTTAGGATTAAATGATTGGTTAAATTATTATCTGAATCTTATTATAAAAGTAATTACATTTTAAACGAGTTCATAATTTTATACATAAAATTTTGATTTTAATTTTTTTAAAAATAAAAAATTTGAGAGCATCATCCCCTAACCTGTCAATAACTTTGTGAACATAAATAAAATTGTCTGAGTCCACCATCAAAGTGAGACAATTTTTTATATAAGAATAAAATAAATAATATAAACAGTCAAATCTCATATATATGAAAATAACATTTAAATTTTTAAAATATACAATATAGCAATAATTTAGCCTTTGTCTTCGTTAGACAGAGTGGGTAATATAACTTATACACGTTATAATTTTTTGTGGTATATTAATTGTAAAGATAAATTTATACTCCAAGGTTAATTTATATGGATGTTTTCCACACAAGCGCAAATAATTTAAAATAAAACTACTAATCAATCTACTAGGATCGGTCAAGTAATAGAGAAAATTCGGGTAGTAAGTATGGAGTCTTTTTTTTTTTTTTTTTTCTTTCTCTTTTGCTGAAGAGTGAGTATGAAGTCATTGATGTTAACATAAGTGCCTATTGTAAAAAAAAAAATCTAAAATAAAATTACCATTTTTTTTTTCTAGAACTAGAAGGAAACTACTCTAACTTTCTCTCTATCATGTTCCCCCACCATTTCTATCTTTACACTATTACAATTACTTTTTCTTCTTGTTTTTTATATCACACTCAAAGTATTCTTCCATTTTATATTCTTTACTTTAATCCTATGGTTAACAACTTAACATTACTTTTCTATTTTGTGAATGTATGTTAAAATAGTTAAAATAGAAAAATATAAAATAGTTAAATTGTTTAACACATGTTTAATAATAATTGAGGTTTGACTCCATAACATTGTATGGTGCCTTTAATTATTTGCATGAAGTAAGTAAGCCGAGCTATTGATTATGGGTCCACAACAACATGGCCCAAAACGAAAATATTATTTAGGGACCGGCTATGATTCACAACCTAAAAATACCAATATCTAGTGCCCCACCGTGAATATTAAATGAAATCGTATTTACACCATTCATTCTGCCACTTGCCTCTGGGATGCCAGCTACTCTATATAGGGCAGTATCAGTTACATATCTCTTCTCTCTCTCTCTCTCTCTCTCTCTCTCTCTCTCTCTCTCTCTCTCTCTCTCTCTCTCTCTCTCTGCATCCATTTATCTCTTTGTTTGTTTGGGAGTAATTAAGTTTATTCATAATATCTAGTTAATTTTTATATAAAAAATGATTTTTATATTATTAATTTATTGTAAATTACTGTGTATATAAATGTATTGTTAATTTCAAAGTAATTAGGATGAAAATTAATAAGTTATAATTATATGATAATATAATTTTATTATTATGTAGATGTTTTCTTTTTTAATAAAATATATATTGGTTGTCAATAATTAATTTTTGTGAAGAAACTTGATTGAGTACTTTTAAAGTGTAACTTGAGATTTTAATTGAGGAGACTGAATTTGATACTACTTGGATTAATGATTTATTGGTGTTAGAAGTGTATTATAATTATATTCTTGTTGATTAATCTTTCTTTAATAATTTGTAAATTTATGAGTAAAGTTAACTCTATTTGTCGTAGATAATGTGTATATTAATATAACATTTTTTAATTTTACTATACGTTTAAATTATACTTAATACTTTAAATTAATTTTATCAAAAACGATTTATTTTAATTAAAACCATTTAATACTTATGTTCGGTTTAAGAAAGAAAGTAAAGAAGAAAAATAGAAAGTGAGATAATTTTAATGTCATTTAATAGAACAAAAAGTGAAAAGAAAGAAATATAAAACTTCTCTTTTATCTTTTTTTATTAGGTTGAAATTAAAAAAAAAACATATATATAAGATGTCAGAAATTATTTAATTTATAAATGACATATAATATCAATAAAAATATATAAATACTTGTATAAAAAAACTTGGACGGAAGGTATCTTTGGATGGGACCATATATGTGTCTTGTTTCAATGTTTCTTTCCTCAATTCCAAACACTTGAACTTGTGAGACTTCCGTTGATTTTCATAAGTTCCTCATCATTCTTTCCCTATCAGGTTATCACAGAGAATAATGTAGTAATGGATTTTTAATAAAAAATTAATGACTAACTTATAATAATATTTTTTATTTGTAGGAATTGTAGGAATAAAAAATAGATATGTAACAATTCACACTTTGTTTTAACCAACTAAATTAGATTTATTGATAGTTTACATTAGGATGACGTTTGATAGGGAAAAAAAATTCACACATGAGAAACATGATTTTGTAGGAAAGTCGATTTTTGATAATTATGATTCTTGGGAATATATAAAATACATTTTGATTAGTTTTACTATGTTTCCTAAGAATTAAAGATTTATGTAAAATACATAAATAAAAACATTTTCTCCTTGCAGGAAAGTTGGATTCCTAACCCCCTCCTTGAAAATGCTTTTATAGAAAAGTCAGTAAAAATTGATTCCCGCCAATTTTTTTTTTTTATTAATTGTATACCAAAAAGGAAAATCATAGTTTCTCATTTAAGATTCTTTGAAAAGTAAAGAATTTTCATCTACCAAATGTCCCCTAATATGGTACCAATATATACATGTAACTATTTCAAATTAATTAGCTTCATGCATAGTAATTTATAAAATCATTTCAAAAAATACTTTTAAGAATGAAAAAAAAAAGTTCCCTACAAAGCCAATTACATCATGTTTTACAAAAATGAGTAATATTTTATTTTCTTAGTAAATTTTCATTTTTTTATTACTGTGTAAAATAATCAAGTTAAAAATAAATACATTTTATTCCTTAAAAGTATAAAAATCATCTAAAAATTTTATTAAAAATAAATAAGAGAGTCAACAAAAAATATTATAAAAATTTAAAATAATATGTAAAAGAATTCAAATCTCGTTTCTTGAAACAAAATGTCACACTACAATAAATTTTCTAATTAGTGACAAATTTTAGAGAGGGCATACTTCCGTCGTTACTCCCTTGCAAACTTGTGACAGATTTTAGCGAGGGCAAAGTTCCGTTGTTAATCCCTTGCAAACTTATGACTGATTTGGTTTCCTCCCTATACCCTCATAAATTAGCCATGACTTCTTGAAGACAAATATTCCCTCACTATTCCCTAGTAAATTTAATAAATTATTCATCGTGAAACTTATTCCGTCACAGATCGCTCGCCAAAACAAATTATTGTAAATGCAAAATTTACCGATAGCTAGGGATTATTTTCGGCGTGTTTCCCTCGTAAGTTTGAGACCAAAATATCCCTCACTAATCTATCGCAAACTAGGTTGTTAAATTAGACTTATGTTTAGCAAGGGTAAATGTCATCGCTATTCTATCTCAATAACCTCCTTTATTTACTAACAAGTGTTTTAAGATGAGATTAATTTAGTCTTCTTACACGGACCATCTAAGTCCATCCAAATCTTTCTTCTTAAATCTTAAATACTCATTATATCATTTTTTTCCCTCTATATCTATACATCCATATATAAAGAAATGTACAATGGAAACTACTTCAAAAACATCCTTTATTAGTGACAGCATGCTAGGGTTGTGTTTCTTACAGAAACTTGCTAATTGCACTCCATGTTTGATAAGTACACCCAAATTTTCCTTTTTAAATCTTAAATATCCATTATATCCTTTTTTCCCTTAATCTATAATGTACAATGGAAATTATCTCAATAGCCTCCTTTATTTACTACATTTGTATAAAATGAGTTAATTCAATCTTCTTACAGGAATTTGCTAATTGCACTCCCTTTTTGGTAATTACACCTCAACTTCCTTTTAAATTTTAAATACCCATTATATAATTTTTTTTTCCTTAAAGGAGTACACCCCCCTGAACCCATTTTCCTTTCAGAAAATGTCTCTGACTCAATTGGTTAAGAGACACCAACTTGTGAATCCATGACAAATACACATTATGGACAAATAAACTCTTTATTTAAGTATTTAACACACTTGCATATTAAATATTCAACAACATTTATTTTTATCTATTATCTATATAGTAAAACAATGTATAATTTATCCCTCTTAATTTTTTGACACATGTCGACAAAGAAAACCTATTTTGTACTTTCATTTTTCTTCTTTCCTTTTTTCATCTCTCTCACACGTTCTCTTTTTTTTTTTTCCTTCCTTCCTTCTTTCATATCTCTCTCTCTCCCACACACACACACACTCTCTCTCTTTCCTTTTTTATTTAACGTTTTTCTTTTTCTTTTTCCTTTTATTATTTTTTTAAAAAAATCTTTCCTTTTTGTTTTTATTTATTTGCAATATTAATAGTAAATTCTGATTGAATGTTTAATAAATTCATATACAAATTTTTATTAATTGTTTGATTTTGTCTCATATGTTCTATTGTTTATTTTTTTAAATAAATAGTTAAATGAATTCATGTCATATTATAAAAAATATAGGAATGAACATGATCTGTGCGAATGCACGATTGACTAGAATAACTTTACTCTATATAACAAATAACCATTTTATTATTTATCCTACTCATTTTTCTTAACAAAATTTTTCTTTATTTTACTTTTTATGTTATATTATTTCTTTTTTGTATTTTTTATTCTACAATTTATTTTATTCTTTAACATTTTTAATATTAAATAATTTATGTTTATCAAAATAATAACATTTAGTTAATATATTTATTATAACTAGTTTGCTATAATACAACAAAAGTTAATTAATTTGAATTACTTTATCAATAATGTCATAAGTAAAATACTTTTAGTTATGATAGAGACAAAAAATATGATTAACAATAGTTAAACTTGTTCAAGATATAAACGACATTTTTTTCTCTGAGTATTTAACACAATTGCATACAAAAATTGCAACAATATCTTCTTCTTCTTTTTTTTTACTTTGGAATCCATTTGTATTGGTTGAACAGGAGCAACAGGTGTACTACACAAGAAACCCACAAAGTAGGGGGGAAACAATGGTGAATGGTGGGCAGCTTGCAAGGTTAGAGCAAAATTGTTTATGGTTGAGACATTGAATGATGAAGATGGTATGTCAAATGAGCCAATTTCTATTGATTATTTTCAAGATGATGGATCCATAAGAATGCCTAATATTGTTGTTGATGATGAGACAATACAATTGTATGATGCACATGGCCAAATGGAATAATTAAACATAAATGAAGTACGTGATTTGATGAACAATATGCATCGTGATGAACTTATCAATGATAATGATGATGAGGAGTAGGAAGATGATAATACTAGGTACATAGATGAAGTTCAAAATAATGAGTTAGTAGTTCAAGAGGAGTTACATGATTCGGAAGATAGTTATGATTGACTCGTCCTAATTTTATTTTAATGGTATTGATTTTAAGTTGTAATTTCTCTCGTGCGTATTACATTTTTATATTTTATATTATTAACTTATGATTTATTAATTCATTGTCCTTTTATATGCAAATCATGACTACTCGAGGAAGAGGTCGAAGTCAGACCATTAATCCACGTCAACCAAGTCAATCTCCTATTGATCCTCCATTGACTAGTAATCCAACTTAGCCAAATCAATCACCCACTAATCCTCCATTGCTAGATACTATTTAGCATTCACAAGGTATATTTGCACAATTACTTATTTTTGAAATCTTAATTTATTATGTATGCATGCAATTTTTTTGTTTCACTTTTTTCTCATTTTAGGTGCTACTTCTAGCAATGGTCCATCAATTGATGATGGTTACTCAACTGGTGGTGGTCCATTGATTGATGATGTTATCCCGACACCTGATGATTCACTACCTACAATAGAGTCTTCAAGTGTAGATTCTCACATTGGAGTTTATGAAAGACTTATTTCATCTGTGGAAGACTTATTGAGCATTTTAATTTAGTATTTTCCTATCCTTTCTAGCTTATTTGAACTCTCTTTGACTCAGTTTTGATCTTAGGCAAATAATTGGGCTTAATTGATAATTGTTGCTTATTTTTGAATTTTGTGCTTACTTGACCTATCTTCCATGTGCAGGACCTATAGGATTCTACAAAACTTCAAATGGATCATATGAGTAGTCCCTATAAATCTAAGGAAAAGAGCTACAATTTTCTCAAAAATAATCTTGGACCAAATCTTCCGTTTTAAGTGTCATTTTAGGCTTGGAAGTCATAGCCTCTGCACTTGGATTTTGGGCTGCGAAATTGGGCCTTTACATTGTGTAATTAGCTTAATTAGAAATACAAGTTGGGCTTAATCAAGGCCCATCCTTTCCTTCTGATTATTCACAATATATATTAGTGCAGTTAATTAGTTAGTTAGTTAGAATCATTTCTTGTGCAAAACATATTTTCAAAAACTTGTAGTGCAAGTTTTAGATAAAACTCTTCTCTTTCTTTTTTCTCTCAACTGTTCTTCATCTTTCTCCCTCTCTTTAGCTCTTTTCTTCTCTCTTCTTGCTCAATTTTTATTGTTCTTTCACTGGTGATGACTATGGAAGGCTAAACAAATAATCAATTCAAGGATCCAGTCCAAGCAATGAGGAATTTGAGTTCTGGTTAAGTATTTCGAATTCTGTGTGAATATTCATCTTCTTCTCCAATTCTAAATTCAATTTTCATGATTATGAATGTGTTTAGGATTGGAAACGAATTAGGTTGTTGATTAACTTCATAATTCAAATCTAATCAGATTAATTGGATGATATTTCAATCTAATTTGTGATCTTAATGAATTTAGGGATTAATTCAATTGAATCATCTCTAATGATATTAATTAAACTTTAACAATATGAACATCATCTGCAGAAAACTATGATAATTCAAATTTTTTGGATTTGGTGAATTGAATTGATGCTCTTAAATTTGTTTCATAACTTTGTTTATGTGATAACTCTACATTTCTGTTTTTGTGTTTCTGCATCTCTTTAATTTTCCACAAACTATGTGATTGAAATCCCCTGCTGTTTATAAGTAGATTGAATTCAGAACCAAATTGGATTGTATCTCTGAGTCGACCTAGGTTAATCATGTATGTAGAATTAATCCTAATTTTATTTATTTTGGAACGATTTTCAACAATCGTTATCAAAGACATTAGTAATTCGTAAGTGAAAGTGAACTTAATTTGTGAATCAAATTGATGTTACTAATTTGTGAATTGATTGGTCTTATAGGAAGAGGTTTGATCCAGATGTGACTCTAGACATCATATCTGAGTTACTCATCAGAATGTTTGTACCAGCTGAAAATAGTTTAAAATATTGTCTTAGAATGAAGGAAAGCTTATTCAATAATTTCATGGTAAGTAATTATGAGTCTATTATTCTATCAATATTTATAGCTATTTTCAAATATTGTCTTAGAATGAAGGAAAGCTTATTCAATAATTTCATGGTAAGTAATTATGAGTCTATTATTCTATCAATATTTATATCTATCAATTTATTTGACTTTTATTTTTGTAGGAAAAATACATATTCAAAACACGTTATGATTGTAATATGGCAAGAACGACTTGGAATAAAATTTGCATGGATCAATTTTCTGATGCTTTGACTAGAGTAAGGGAAAAGGCAAAATAAGTTACTAGATAAGAGAATGTTGTTGATTACAAAGGCCACGAGCCAAGAGGAATGAGAACAAAAATATGGAATGACTTAGTAGATATTTGGAATACACCAGAGTGGAAGAATAAATCTATTAAAGCCAAAATGAATAGAGCTGCCAAGCCTGAAGCCATGGTGCATACAAAAGGATCTAGAAGCTTCAATAAAACCTTGAAAAAGATGGTAATTAATTTTTTCCATTCACATTCAGCAAATTCAGCATTTAAATATGATATTTATTTTAAGTTATGTTTTTTTTATGTCATGATAATTGGTGGAATGAATATTATTTATTTGTCAAGGTTTCATGATATCAATTATTGATACGTGACAGGGTAATGTTCTAAGTTGTGTGCATGATTAGTGTTATTTTGAGATGAAACATCAACAACTATATATATAGGCTTATCTTTGCATTTTTCAAGTTGGTATTAGAAATTTATAATCTATTCACTGCATATGGCAGTAGTAGGGATTCATAAGAATTTACTTAAGATTTTGCTTTTCTAAGAAAAGTCAAAATTGCAGAGATCATTTTGTTTTTTATTATTTTCTAGTGGGAGAAAGATATTGTATCTGTATTTTATAAGAAAGATTTAAAAGATTGCACGTACGTAGGAGAAAAGTAGATCGGCTCCATAAGGCATTACAATTTATAATATATGTTTTCATATTTGCATATTAGAAATATTCATATCTGGTACTATATTTATGTGTGAACAGTAATTTTAATCCTATTCAGGTATTCAATGTAAATTTATATACACGTATCCACACTTTTTTTTTCTTTTTTTTTGTTGAGGAAATGTCCACACGTTTCTTAAGTATAAAGTTTTGACAAAAAATTTAAAAGGTTTTATAACAAAATTTATATTTAATATTTAATTTAATATAATTTATCAAATTCCATTTTATTTTATAACAACGTCAATATTATTTATCAAAATTTTATAGTTAATTATTTGTAACACACTACTATCAATATATAAAAGGATAGCAATCTTGGTTGTGGACTCCCTTGCCTATTTCCATTCACCAAAATATATATATATATATATATATATATTAATTCAATTTATTGTTTAATATAGATAATATCAAATAACATTTAAATAATTTTAACTTTAAAAATTGTGTTTAATAATGACAATAACAATAATTATAAGTATAATAAGTGAAAACATATCATGAGAGAAAGATATTTTATATGATAGTGAGATGATTAAATTTGTATCGTATAATCAAACATGAACAATTAAGATTCAATATCATATGACTTTTTGACATTAAATTTTAATCCTTTATATATTGTTATACAATCCA
>PYAF01001797.1:330139-354823 GCA_007407185.1 Glycine tomentella
AATATTTTAGCAGAGTATTATTTTTAAATTTTAATTTATATACAATGTCACTGCAAAATATTTTTACATCCACACCTAATGAAGTTTGATTATTTTATCACATAATCTTATTTATTAATTTAATGTTGAATTATAATAAATTCTTATTGGATGTGTAAAATATTTTACATTAACAATACATATAAATTAAACTCTTATTTCTTTTTTTTACTTACAATATTTTTTAAAATAAATTAAGATATTTAATATTATAATGATTATTGCTAGAACTTGTATAATAATAATAATAATAATAATAATAATAATAATAATAATAATAATAATATAATTCCTAATTATAACTTGCTAGCGAACTATAACTAAAAAAAGAAGTATCATACATTAACAAACCACACACATCATGCTTATATAAAAAATGTGGAAAACTAAAAAAAATGAGAAAATTTTAGAAGTTATCACAAAAATTATATTTAAAAACTGCATTAACAATAACTGCTAAAATTAAAAATAAAAATCATTTCAATTTTTCAACAATTCCTGCATTTATTACTTTAAATTCACAACATATTATATGATGTATTTTAGATATAAATTCGTTATTAAAGAAATTGTATATATTCTGTTTTGTTTTTATGTAGACCACATGAATTCTTGATGAATAATAAATCTCTTCCTCTAAGTATTTAATACAAATTCAAGTAATTTAATAAAATTCATTCAAACTTGCAAAGTTTATTTAATTAATAATAAAAATATATTAAAATATTTTGACATGTACCTTTATTTATTTATTTTTTCTTCTGAATTTGACATCTACCATGTGCATAACTCAACCTAAAGTTAACTCAACAAAGCTAACTCAACAAAAAGAATTGTCTTTTATTTATATACTCTATTTTGACTTTATCTTTAACTGACGTGAGACTTAAATTTTTCCTAGAGACCACACAGGACATACCTTCCTTATGTGACTCCACTAGAAGAACTTGCTTGCTCACTTCTCGAACCTCCTCACTAAAATCAATTATTCAGATATCCCTCCAGTGACTTGCATAATTTCTGATGGTGGCATGAGCTTCACTCTTGGTGCTGCAGAGGAATTGGGTGTCCCTCGGGTGCTGTTTTGGACCCTAGTGCATGTGGGTTCATGTGTTACTTACAATATGAAAAACTCATTGAAAAGGGCCTAATGCCCCTCAAAGATGATTAAATTAATTTGATTCCTATTACAATTAAAGATGGTTCGATACTTTGGTCCATGAAAGTTTAGTCTCCCTCAGTTTACAGTAGCCTAAAGTAGATTATTCCGTCATTTATTTTTTGGTTTTAACTTCATCTTTTAAATTTAAAAAGTTTCACTTTATAGTGTTTTTGTTGATTATTTCCTCAGTTTATCACACAAGCTCAATTAGTTAACCTGATGAAACGTAACAACTATAAAAGTTACCACATCATATGAGTGTTTATTATGCAAGTCAAAATTAACACTATTACTGTTAAAAAACTAATGGATGAGTATTTTGGGTCAAACGAGACACTTTTAAAGGGCATTCATTGGGCAGCCTCTCCCGATGATGTGCTTCTGAGTGGCCAGAACCAATGCATGTCTTTTCGAACCATAAAAGGTTACAAGTTCAATCCCTCTTGCTAATAAAAAACTAATAAATTAACGATTAACATTTGTGTATAAAAAACATTATCAGAAAATGTCCTGTATGCAGCTGTCTAAATTACTGCAAATGGTGCTCCATTACGTGCCATAACTGTTCGAGATACTATTGGTGAATGATCTCCCAGCTGTTGGCAATGGAGCCTTAAAAGGAAACAAGGAGGCTTGAAAATAGGAAAGATACATGTCTTATATTCTTCCATAATTTGAGTTTTCTCTACACTCACTACTTAACTCAGCTAGAATGGGGCTATAATCTTTATGTCTTTGATTAACGTTTATTGCTTTGTGAAAGAGTTTATTTATCTTGATTGATCAAATTGGTGAAAGTGAAACACATATTTTGCTCGATAAATCTCGTTAGTTGTTTCCTACAACAAAACCAAGCCTTTTCTTTTTTTAAAACCAGCAATTTGCACAATAAATATCACAAGTAGAGTTTTTGTCAAGATTAATCAACCAAATAATGTGCAAATGCCTTAGTGAGAAGCATATGACTAAAGAAATTCATAAAATCTTTCACCAATTAGGATTCTACTAGACCAAGGCGTAAAAGATGTTGCAGAACAAATCACTTGAGCAGCATGAGCAGATGAGTTTTCTTGCTTTCTGTCAATTATTTCTTAAACTGCCAAAGGTGTATCCTCTCTCACTCATTGCTCAGATATCTGCACATTATGGAAAAGAGTTGTCACATTTGAAGTTAAATAAACAGAGTAACCAATGTTGATCAAAAAATTATAAAGCCATAACAGAGTAGGCCATAGCAGTTTGGCAAGACTTAGCCACCTGTAACTTCCATTTTCTTCAAGTTCACATTGGCTCAATAGATCAAATAGGATAAAGAAAAGTTAAAATGGTAGTCGCGAGTTACAACTTCTTCCAATTAATTTGCATTATTTTAAAAATTAAATTTTTTTTTATCAGATCATCCTAGATAACAACACCCAAGTTACAAATTACAATAGTAGCATGTTCTAATGTAGTCGTTATTTTTCTTATGAAAACACTAATTTGATCACCCATGCACCCGAACAGTATACCCTTGGTGCAACATTGAAGTTGATTAATGACACTTCTTCATCTATGAATACAAGTAGGACAGATTCAATATATAAGTCTTAGCATTCCCCTTTATATCGTATATGGAAATCATAATAATGTTATATAGGCTTTTTTTTTTTTTTTTTCTTGCAATATTTTCATGAATGGATTGGAGATAATAGATTGACACTAAAGCAGCCTCTGCCATATTAAAAGAAAATTAGCATCAGTGCCTCTCTAAATCCTAGATTTTGTGGACATTCACCCAGACTCCTAGACATCCAATTACTTAAGGAAGATATTAGTAATTTTTTTGGTTGAGATTGTTACATAGTATTGAACACTTGTCACTCTATCGAGATGAAGGAAGACTACTGTGTTGTTGGTTTGCAAAAACAACGTTGAGGTAATTTTAGTCACTCTAAATTTGAGCTCAAAATAAATTGTAATAATTTGTTTACATTCACTTTATTGTGCTTACCCTGTTGTTAAGACTGGCCTAGAATTTCCATGCTTGGCCAAAAAATGTTAATAATACTCTATGGTGATAAACTAAGAATAACATTAATAATAGAAAAAAAGACTTGAATTGAAGCACAAGAAGTGCCCAAGTCAAGTCTCACAAAGACACAGAAGAGTAAAGCTTTTGCTCACTGCTGCAATTATTCTGAGTTGATTCTATACAATATACTAAACACAATATATGTAGATACAAGTAAGGACTTTGCTAGCTAAATAACTACCAGCTGAAATGACTAAAACTGAGAAGAAAACAGTTAAACAGATTTGTTGGTTCATTCAATGAGTAAGTTAAAAGATTCGAATTCTTACACTAATTTTTAGCACTTTTGCACAGAAGAACCAAATTTTCCAAATTAAGAAACGAAGATCCATTTGGGCCAGAAGCAGCACTTTTTGCCAATTCCTTCCATTGCAAAGCTTTTTTCTTCATCTCCTTACCCTTTTCACCATCCATCAACTCCCTCACAAGGCTCTCTATTTTGTCCCTCTTAACATCTTCAATCTCCAATCCAATCCCCCATTCCTTGCAACAGAATCGACAATTGGTTTGTTGCTCCGCAAAGAAAGGCCAACATATCATTGGAACACCTCCACACAAACTTTCCAACGTTGAATTCCAACCACTGTGTGTCAAAAAACCCCCAACCGCGGGGTGAGCCAACACTTGCTCTTGGGGACACCAACTAGACAATAGACCTCTATTTTTGGTTTGTTCCACAAACTTTGGAGGCAGAACAACGTTTTCACCCCCCACAACATCTGGTCTTATGACCCACAAAAAGCTCTTGTTGCTATTAGCAAGACCCCATGCAAACTCAATCAATTGCTCATTTGTCAAAATCGTGATGCTCCCAAAATTCACATAAACAACACTATTAGACTCTTTGGTGTCGAGCCACTCCACGCACTCAAACTCCTCCTTCCAAAGATTGGACCGAATTGCATTCAAATCTTGATCATCAATATCCTTCACGAGTAAATTTAAAGGGCCTATGGAATAAACAGGAGGCAAAATGGATGAGAACGCATCCAAAACATCATGCTCTATGGCATCAAATGTGTTCAAAATGATCGCAGAAGCTCCTCTAGCCCTCCCACACTCCCACTGCATGAACTCAAGCATAAAATCATCTAGATCTGTGGTCCTAATGAAACTGGGAATATCCCTCAATCGAATTTCCTTGATTCCCGGTATCCAATCGATTGTAGTCTCCAAATAACCATTCGTGATACAACTCGAGTCTACATGTCAAAGTCAAACAAAAAAAGTTCAATTAATTAAACTCACGAACTATATTACCAAACATAAAAAGTCATATGTATGAACTACATGTTTTCTTAATATAAACGAACAATACTCGTCTTTTTTTTTTTAAATTTTTTCCCTTAATTATTACCTTTGAGGGGTACTAGGCCCTTTTCAACGAGTTGTCCAAATTGGACATAACACATGAACCCACATGCACTAGGGGTCCAAAACAGCACCTGTGGGACACCCAATTCTTCAGCAGCATCAAGAGTGAAGCTCATGACACCATCAGAAACTATGCAACTCACTGGAGGGGCATCTGAATCATTGATTTTAGTGAGGAGGTTCCTGAAGTGAGGCAAGCAAGTTCTTCTAGTGGAGTCACACAGGGAAGGTATGTGCTGTGTGGCATCCACAAGAGGCTCTGGTAGACCATCAGGGATGGTCTCAAAGCGAAATGAAGGGAGACCCTTGATGGAATCTGGACCTCTTGATTTGAGAAGGCGTTTGTGGGTGTACTCAGTGTTGACAAAGGTTATGTGAAAGCCTTTGAAGTGAAGTAGCTTTGCTAGTTTTAGCATTGGGTTTATGTGGCCTTGTGTTGGGTGCGGTACGCACACAGCATGGGGCTTCTGGATTGTGCCCAAAGAACTCATGTTTCTTGTCTCTTCCTTGGATTGCATTTTTCCAAGGGAAATAATATTTGATGCAAGTGCTTGCTACAACCGTATCACGTATAGAACGGAAATTTTCTAAGGAAAACCACTCAGTGGCGTGCCTATTTTTTTCTCAAATGAAAACGATAGTTTTATACTTAAACTACGATTCATACGTAAGACTAAAGAGATAGGATCAGTATGTATTACATAATAAAAAATATAGAATAATTAATGATAAGTTGTTGTCGTTGAATTGTTGTAACTTTTTCTTTTATTAATTTCAATATTTGCTGCGTTTGATTTCAACATGCTAATCCCGAGGTGTATATTTATTATTTAAATAACTTGCCGGCTTCCTGCAAGTTAAGATGAAAAGTTTTTACGAATCTAAAATTATTTATGATTTTATATGTTTGATATATAATTAATAAAAAATATTGTCAAGAAAATTATAATTCTTGAAAATCAATTTTAACTTACTTTTTAAAAGTATTTTTAAAGATGGGGTAGCAATCCAATTTTTGTGAGTGAAAGAAAAGTTTTAATTACTTATTTTACATAAATATTTAATTTGAGGAAATATATTAAGACTAATCAAATATATTTTACATATTTAAAAAATTATAATTATCAATAATCAACTTTTCCAGAAATCATGATTTTCGGGTATGAAAAAATTTGTTTTCTACCAAATATCCTCTAGGACATAGGACGACATATGAAAAAATTACTTATTTTACAAGTGTTAAGATATTTTAATATGTTTTTACTGTTTAAATAAATAAAGTTAGTAATTTTGTATTAGTTTTATTAAATTATTACTTGAACTTATTTTTAGTTGATGGAATATATAAAGTTCTTTTAATAACGACATGTATATTTAAAATATGCCAAATAATATTATTGAAATTATTTTTTTAAAAAATAAGGTTATATTTTTTTAAAATGATAACGAAGGAAAAAAATGTAAAAAATAGAAAAGGTGAACATCAATAGAATACTTCGTTGATTTGATTTCTTAATTACAAGAATAGGAGGGAAGCATTAGATGGGACTCACTTTAAGAAAACATCTTTCGGTCCAAATGTGGATGGAAAAAAGCTAAGGAAGAATATTAAAATTTTTGTATGAAGTAATTGTTTTTATTTTCTCTCCTGTATTGTGATTGCTAAGTGACAATAACGAGAGCAAATATTAACATTTATATTGGAAAATAAAGACAAATATGTATGCGTCATAATTGTGTGTAAAGCATATATATGCTAGATGATGGGTCTGTTATGGGGATGGTCACTCCTTGTGGCTATTATGTTTTATGATTGATGAAAATGTTTTGCTTCAAAAAAGAAAATGCTAGATGGTATATAGAGTTATCCCTAAAGTATGTGAGGCAGAAATTCATTTCACATCACAGATCCTTTGACAAAAGTCCCAAGCAAGAAGTTAGTGAAGTAGTAGTCGTTTAAATGAAAAAAAAAAATTAGAATTATTAAGAACTCACGACTCCATTTGCTAGCCTCACGGATAATGTCATTACCTTCACGAGCAAGATCGCGTCCTTTATGTCGAGTCTGCACACATGCTTCAAGAACTACTCGATTAGCTACAGCACCTGGTTCATTTCTCCAAGGGTGTTCTAAAGTTCCTCCACCAAAATTGGAGTACTAACATCTAGAAGAATGAAACTCATGTCTAATACGAAAATTGAGAATGATCGATGGTAACCCAACATAGTTTGTGAAAATTCTCTCAAATCTGTGATGGGTAAAAGTGATGTTGTGAAAATTCTCTATAGAGCTTGGACAAACCCTGCAGAGCACTCATGAAATCTAGTAACACTGCAAGGCCAAAAAGCATCACACCGTGTGTCAAACAACGCTGGATGAGAATCCCATGTGAGTAATGATAATATTTATTATTCACAAGGAGATTGAGGCTCAGAGAGATGATAATCTCACTTCTCACCAACATTCTAATGGATTAATCATAGCTTATGTACTCTATGCTAGTTTATAGTGCAAAAGACACTAGGGCTTATAGTTATGCATTAGTTTAAAATAAAGACGTAGGGAATTGTTTTATAATTAATAGTAATTTTTATTTATTTTTAAGTCAATATAAAAAATTTAAAATCTTAGGTAGCATTTTCTATTTTCATTTCTTGTTATCATTTTGACCGAGTCAATGTAAATATATATTATTTATAAGAAGAGTCAAAGTAAACGTTGTAGTTCAGAATAAAAAAAAAATGTAAACGTTGTAGTTTTGGACTTGTAAATTATAAATTATAAATGATAAATGTAGTGCGTGTTGATGTCTTGTTTACATTGATTGATTGCTGTCTGTCATCAAAGCACACAAATTCTCCTTTTGAAAAATTCTTAGTTTAGCTGCTTTCTCTTTCTTTCTTTTTAATGTTCTGTTCGATTATCTTTTTTAATTCTTACATTAATATTTTTTTCTTGTGTGTGACAATGTTTTTTTTATTTTTTATTTTGTTCTTTTGGATTTATTGGGTTAAAGAGCAAGAACCTCTTTTTTGTTCCCCTCCGTGAATAAGTAATTTTACTGGTTCTGTTGGCTGCGAGATCAATAGCGAAACATAAAATAATCAGGATTTTATTTAATTTAATTGTGAGTATATATATATATATATATAATACAAAAGAATAACATATTCTAAATTATCTATGTATTGAATTTAATATATCTATAACTAGAATTTAAATTATAATAAAGTATAAATAAAATTGTTTTATCATATTAATAATCCAACACGTCATGCAAGATAATGTTGGTAGAAATAACGTTAATTTTATTCATAAAAAAATTGTGGTATGAAAATGTAAGAATTTTGGTGAAAAATAACAACGTCCATCAAAATATCAACAAATACAAATTTAATCATTAAGAAACTAACACACTTAACCACCATAAAACATAAACAAACATGTTTAACCATTACAAAGCAGAAGCAAACACATTTAATTATCATAAGATAAAAGCTAACACACTTTATCATCATAAGACAAACAAATAAGCTTAACCATCATAAGGCAAATACAAACACACTTAATCATAGTAAGACAGAAGCAATAAAACCATGGACACAAGGTCTTGGCATGCATTTTCAGCGAGTGGATTGTAGATTGGATACATCACCATCAAAATTGATTTTAGATGAAAGATATGATGTGGTCCCCATTACATGATCAAGGCTTCAAATATATCAATTGATTGGTTGTTAAGCAACTAACTCTATAATACCATATTGAAAATTATGTTTTTATTCAATTTAAATGTTAGTGTACAAGATATATATATATATAGAGAGAGAGAGAGAACAAAAGGATAATAAACTCTAAATTATCTATAATTAACTAGAAATTAAATTGTAACAACTTATAATTAATTGCTAAATTAAAAATTGGCAAGTTATCCACAAGTTTTCACATAATTAGTAGATGATTAAATTCCTTAAATATGCTAACAAGAGTTTGATTTCTTGACTATGCATATGGAAAAAACTTTATTGGGACAAAAAAAAAACCTATTTTAATGATCTCTACGCCTTGAATGTTAATCTCATAACTTCCGGTTATGAAAATATGTGGCTTCCAATAAAAATAATCAACAAGTTTAATTTATATTTAGTTTATTTTATTACCTATATATATATATATATATATATATATATATTCTTTATTATTAATTACGTGTTAGACTTTTACAATACTCGTATATTAATAACTTTTAGTTCAACCTATGTTAGGCAATAATTATCAATGTTATATTTTTATTGTTGTTAATTTTGTGTTCGTTTTCCCCCCACATTTGTTGATACAACTGACATCTTATTTCTTACTAGTTTTTTTTTTTTTTTGTTATCATTTATCTCTTAGTAGTTTAATTCAATTAAAAAAGATCTATATAATCCAATATTAAGTATGTCTTTTTTTAGCATAATATTGTTAGTAGAAGATTTTTTTCTTTCAGTAAATTGAATACAAAAACTTGAAGAAAAAAAATGGTCTATTGTACTTTTAGACCACACTTCGGTTACAAGAATTTCAAACCAATTAAAGATAATGATTTGTCATGTAATCTCGATCGATTCCTGTTTTCAAACGTGAGTGCTCTACAGAGAAGCCAATTATGTGCTGATTGGTTGGCAAAGCATGAAGCTTCTTCTTCGTCTTTTTGTCAGCATAAGTGTGGTTCCATTACATAAACCTGTAGAAACATCTAAATTCCTCATCAACATATGTGTCATGCCTATCTTCAAAATCAACTCTCGATTAGGGTACCTTAACATCTTATTAAAGATATTTAGCTGTTAACTGATTAACCAGAACTCCAAGGTCATCATCAACCTTCCATATAACATCACAACTAAGATAAACTTTTTCATCACTGAGATATAAAGACACTACAAATTTGTTGATATACTCAACGATTTTCAAGGTTGGTTCATGTGCTGCCTTATCATGGGAAAGTTCAAAATATGCAAAATTATCAACTAAATTTGGATAAGTAGATAGTATTATATCCTTTATTTGATCGTTTGTATTAACAACCAACAAATCACTCGATATGTCTATATTTATTTCTCAATCATTATAACATCCTAATAGACCATCACCAAGTTCAAGGATCCATTTTATGAAACTCAGATTTCATTGTAAGTCGTAGAGGAACCATGATTTTGAAGTTGCGAGTTATGACCTATTTTCATAATAATATTATTTGCCCATAACCGAGATGAGTTGATAGCTACCATAACAACTTATGTACTGCCGCAACGTGTCTGGCCACAATGGGATGACGATAAAAAAAGAAAGAAAAAGAGTCTTCCTAAAAAGGAAAATTTGAGGGAGTTGTCACTAACGTTTATTTAAGGAAAATGTTGGAAAAATCAAAAAATAAGACATGGTCTACGATTTGAGAGAAAAAGAGTTTGAAAGTCATTTACGCACAGGGAAGGTGTTAGCACCCCACACGTCCGTCATGAAGACGACAACCTTTAATCAAGTGTGCCAAAAATAAAGTGACTTTTTAATTATTTATCTTCTCTTAAGAACATGACTTATGTTTATTTTATTTTTGTTTATTTAGAAAAAGAAATAAAAATTTTATTTTTAGAAAAGAGAGAATTTTATATTTTTTTTTGTTTTTTAGGTCAACAAGAAGTTTGTCCTTACTCCTACGTATCTCCAAGTGCAATGAGGAAATCAGACTTACATAGTTCTTTGTTAGAAAATAACTTGTTTGTTGGATTGATCTTATCTTGTTTTGAAATATTTGTTTCAATTGCATGAAAAAGAATCGTTAAGGCGTTGGACCTAGAAATGATGTTGAATTTGAAGAAAAAGCGGGGAGAATCGCTTTAGGCATTGGACCTTGAAACGACATTGAATTTGAAGAAAAAAAGTGGAGAGAATTGCTTAAGGCATTGGATCTTGAAGCAATCTCGAATAATATGTAATTTTTTGAGAAAAATGAGAACTGAGTGATCCTTTATTTGAGTATTTTTAGCTTTTTTAGAAAAGATTTTGGATTTGCAGTATACTCTATGAAATCAAGCAAGTCGAGGACCCAACATGATATTCACAAAATCTATCCACGTGTTATTGAAACACCACCAAGCGAGTCAAAGACCCAGCATGGAGTGCACCAAACATAAGCATATGCTAAAGATACTAATGAAAAAATAAATGATTATTTTACATTAACATTACTTAATTAAATAAATCAAATGGAAATAGAAAGGGATAGAATAGAAGTGGGGAGTACACTTAGTAATTAGGAGTGTATACAGGAAGAAAGTTAGTGCAGTCAGCAGAGCTTATTTAATTTCAAAATGGGTCTGGCCCAAAAGGGGAGAAAGTATAGATATGAAAAGGGTGTGTCAAATAGCATTACATGTTTTGTTTTAGGAAGGGTCAGGCCCAACAACTAAAGTGTAAACAGTAAATATATTTTGTTTTAAATGGGCTAGGCCCAAAAGTTAAGGGGTTGTTTTTATTAAAAAGGTGATGCAATTAGCATACTATAGTTTGTTCCAGAATGGGTCAAGCCCAACAGGTTAGGGGTGTGTGGTTACTAAACAGGTGGTTGTAAACAACATTAGGCATTTGTATCTGAATGGGTCAGGCCCAACAGTGATTTGTGAAGAGTAATTGATAGCCATATAGTTGTAATTGATTAATGTATTCTTCAAAGCTTAGGTAATAGATTATCATTAGTTGGTAATCGATTAAAGCAGTACGATTTTTTTTTTTTTCCAAAAAAAGCTTTGAACACTTTGGCTTTTTCAATGCAATCATGAATACTTTAAATCTTTTTCATAAAACATATGTCTTTTGTAAAACCATGAATGCAAGCCAATAAATGATGTTCATGCAATGCAAAGGATCAAAGGATGAACTCTTATCCATCTAAGAATTACATATACCTTCAATTAAATGGCATGTAAAAGTTAAAACTTATCCAAGATTCCCCGAACAAGGTCGGGCATCGTCCACTCCGGCAGTACTTGTCTATTTGACCGTAGAACTTAGTCTTTGCATTTATCGCAGATTTGATTAAATACCCGCTATATTGATCCTCAACATTTTGATTCTCTTCAACCCCTTTATCTAACATCTAAGTTGTTCACCCATTTTTTTTATTTGTTTAATTTTTTTACAGTGAGTTGTTATTTAATTTTTTTTCCTTTTTTTTAAATTTGTTTAAGTATTTATTAAAAGTATAAAAAAAAGTTTAATTTTTTATATAAAAATGAAACTAATTAAAATGTTTGCAATTTGTTTTAATAATTTTTATGTATGTTTTATATCATTTGTATTAAAAAATTTAGTAAATTAGGTTATAATTGCTATTGTTTATATATTTAATTTTTTAAATAATTTTCTATACTTTTTTAGGAATGTTAGAATTTATATTTCAAAAGAGTTATTGTTAGATAAAAATATTTTGCATATAATATCCATTTGGAAATAAATGAAATAAGATTTTTTTTATTTGGTCAATTAAATTTTTTATTAAGCTTGTAATGGAACATCAAAGTATTTTCCTATCACGGTAGGTGTCCACCAAGGTTCAGCCCTTAGTCCTTATCTCTTTGCCTTAGTGATGGATGAACTAACGAAAGATATCCAAGAAGAAGTGTCGTGGTGTATGCTCTTTGCAGATGATGTCGTACTTATTAATGAGACCAAAGATGGCGTTAATAGAAAATTGGAATTGTGGAGAAGCACTTTGGAGTCTAAAGGATTCAAGGTAAGCAGGAGCAAGACGGAGTATATGAAGTGTGAGTTTTCGAGGATTAAAGACGGTGATCAAGACACGGTGCATCTACTTGGGCAAGAGGTACCCAAGAAAGACGTTTTTAGATATTTGGGATCAATGTTGCAAAAAGGTGGGGAGATCGATGAGGATGTAAGTCATAGAATTAGAGCAGGGTGGATGAAATGACGGAGTGCATCGGGGCTTTTGTGTGACCGCAAGATTCCTCTTAAGCTAAAAGGAAAATTCTATAGAACAGCTATTAGACCGGCAATGCTTTATGGAGCAGAATGTTGGCCAGCACATAGGCAACATGAGCATAAAATAGGGGTAGCAGAAATGAGAATGTTAAGGTGGATGTGTGAATATACGAAGATGGATAAGATAAGAAATGAGGATATTCGACGAAAGGTATCAGTGGCACCAGTATGTGAAAAGATGAGGAAGCATAGATTGAGATGGTTTGGGCATGTTATGAGACAACCATTAGATGCTCCTGTCAGAACAAGAGTCTGTTACCAAGAGCTAGATACAAAGAGAGGTAGAGGTCGACCAAAACTTACTTGGGGAAAGGTAGTTAAACAAGACCTAATGGAGTGGGATATAGATTGGCGGACGATATGTCTTAGGACGGAGTGGAGAAAAGCTATAAGTCTGGTAGAGGATTAAACCCTTTAGTAGTTCTATGTTCTAGTTGTTCCCTTATTTTAATTTTTTTTCTTCTTCTTTTCTTTTCTCCTCTCACCATTCTTTTATTTTAACTTTGTCTCTCTCTCTTTTGTTCTATTTTCGATCTATCATTGGGTTCATCTACCACCGACCCCAATTAAGTTGGGTTAAAGGTGCTGTTGATGTTGATGTTGATGTTGTGGTCAATTAAATTTTAGCCCTATGATTATGTAAATTATTCATTTGCAACAGTAATTTAATTTTTTTAACAATTATTTTATTTGACGAACACGAACAACAAATCCATCAACAAATCCAATGCAACAAGATAAAAAGACCTAGACACATGTCTAGAAGAACTCGTTGGGGTACATCATCCCATTATTAATTTTTTTTCTTTGACGAATGTATTGTATTTCAATTTTATTTGTTAAATAAAAGTCCTTTAAATCACATCTATCGTTCATATTAAAGTAATTGTTAAAAAAATTTAAATTACTATCGCAAATGATTAATTTACATAATGATAGGGTTAAAAATTAATTGACCAAATAAAAAAAATATCTTATTTCATTTATTTCCAAATGGGTATTATATAGAAAATATTTTTATCTAACAAAAAATCTTTTGAAATATAAATTCTAACATTACTAAAAAGTATAGAAAATTAATTAAAAAATTAAATATAAACAAAAGCAATTATAACCTAATTTAATAAATTTTTTAATACAATGATATAAAACATACATACAAATTATTAAAACAAATTGCAAACACTTAAATTAGTTGCATTTTTATATAAAAATTAAACTATTTTTTATACTTTTAATAAATACTTCAACGAATTTAAACAAAAAAAAATATGAAAAAAAATAACTAACAACTCACTATAAAAAAAACAAATAAAAAAAATGGGCGAACAATTTAGAAGTCGTACCTAGCAAAAAAAATAATATAGGGTTTACAACTTTAAAGTCATAATACTTTAAAAAAAAACTCGACTTTAAAATCGTAAATATAATTACAACTTTCGTTTGATTTAAAAAATAATAATTTCTAAATATGAATTTAAAGTCGTAAAAGCAAAATAAATTAATACACTGAAGTCATAAACTTATTTACTACTTCAGTTTAAAAAATTTTAAAAAATAAAGATCATAACAAGTGTTACGACTTATCCCCAATCGATAATATTTTAAATATTACCCCCTTTTGGTAATAAATTTTTTTATAACCCTTTATGGTCAAAAAGCCTCATTAGGAAGGTCACATCAAGTAGGTAGAAACATTAATGTTAATGGATAAAGGTTAATTGTAGAATTAATTTGTCACACTTTTTTACATTTAGAGATGTTAAATTTAAATATCTTATCTTTCAAGGACCAAATATCAATACTTAACGCTCGTTAAAATCTTAATAACACAAAATATACAATGCTAAAGTACTCATACAATCAATCAAGACTTCAACACTCTTAGCATAAGAAGAAATCCATTGAGATTTCAGAATTTGTTCACTTTTTAATCACACACATAACAAACTAAATTAATTCCTTCATAACATATATGTTAATTTCTAAAAAAATGATAAAATATTTTAAAATTTTAACATATAAGAATCTTTAAAATTTTGAATTAAGAATTATAAACTAAAATTAATATTAGTAATGTCCTATAAATATAATAATTTTAAAATTTTTAATCATTATTGTGTAATATAAATAGTCAGTTGAAGATCCAATCAATTATTATATCTAAAAAATTATGAAAATAATAAAAATAAGAATTAATTTAAGTTCACTCAATAAATTATATTTTGTCTTAATTTGAATATGTTGTAATTTTGAATCAAAAATATATTAATGTTATCAATTAATCTAAATTAAAATATATCTTACCCCTAATTACTTTAAATTAATTAAATTAAATATTTTAAAAAAATGATTGATAATTTCATGTTGAATATTTTTATTTAATATTTAAAATTTTACTTACTAAATTACAATGCGTTGGGGGATATATGTGTGGTCTTTAATCCAAGGAAAAAAATATAAATTGATATTTGACCATACTTAATAGAATTATGTATTTTTTTTCCTAAAACTTAGAATTACGTATTTAATGTATAAATCAGTCAAATCAAAATTAATTTTTTCCGTTAATTCATTATGCAAATAATAGATATTTCTATGTATTTCAAAATCTTAAAAAAAATATCTATTGATTTCAACTTTTTTTATTCAATTCACATATCAACTTATTTAATTATTGATAGTATAGATACCCAAAATTGAAGTATCTTAGAAGATACATCCCTTTTATTCTACAACTTTGTTTGAATTAAAAATATATTAGATACTAATAATTTTCATGATTACATATAATGATTGTAAAATTATTCTCAATTAGAAGATACAATAAAGATTATTCTTTATCTGTGAATGTCATAATCATCTTAAAAATATTTTGTATGCAAATAATTATGCATAAATTATTATGTTTGCAAATAAGTGAGGTTAACACATAAACAAAAAATAATGAAAGACACCAAAGAATGTTATTATTCAAAATTGACAAAAATATTTATTCAAAAGGCTTAAATGCAATTTTGATCCCCTATTTTGCTTAGTATGCAAATTTGGTTCCTCCATTTTAAAATAGAGACATTTGGTCCCTCTATTTTAAATGTTCATGATTTCATTCCTCTATTTCAAAATAGAGACATTTGATCGTTTTATTTTAAAAAATTTACAATTTTAGTAAAATCCTCAATGTTGTCTATTGTTTATTTCTTTTATTTTGATACAACTCAACCTTAGACTTAACATATTTATTTAAGGTATCATCAAAAAATGATTTAATTAATCATAAGAAATAAAAAAATGTAGATAAAATTGAAGATTGAACCAAAATTGCAGATTTTTTAAAATATGAGAACTAAAATTATGATTTTTTCAAAACAGAAGAACTAAATGTCTCTTTTGGAATATGGGTACTGAAATGATAGGTTGTTTAAAAATAGAGGGACCAAATATCTTTATTTTAAAATGAAAAAACCAAAATTGTGGATTGGGTAAAATAAGGGAATCAAAATTGCATTTAAGCCTATTTAAAATTGTGGATAAAATATTTTTAGCAATTTTATATTCATTATTAACAATTACTTTTGTTATTACTTGCATATGTTAATAAACAATTAATTTAATAATAATATTATTATTATTATTATGTATGTTGTAAAAAAGTATAATATGTATAATTATCGTAAATTATTGTTAATCATTTTTATTATTATTATTATTATTTTAAAAAAATCTTATTGCAATCAATTATTATATAATTTAAAAGAATTCTCTATCAAAAAAATCAAATGAATTTATTGCTTAATGCTCTTCAGAATATCATGTGTAAACCTTCCTATTTAAAATCATTTTCATATATATTATTATAGATATTGTAATATTGTTTAGTATAGTGGAATATTTTTCAGAGTTTGTCATATGGTTTTTCCCTCGATATGGGAGGGTTTTTCATGTTAAATATTGGTGTTCATTTTTATTGTTATTGGTGTTCATTTTATCGCTTCCATTGTGCTGTAAGTTCTAATTGTAGCTGACACTCACGTTTTGCTTGTTGAGCCCAACAAGTGGTATCGAAGCTCTAGTTGGGGCTTAGTATTGTGTAAATTAAATGAAGGAGAACGTTGGTACATTGATCAAGCTCGCTTCTACAAACTACTCCATTTGGAAGCCGAAAGTGGAGATATACTTTTCTACAAGGATATATATGATCCTATGGAAAAGGGAGATGCAAAGCCAGACAATGTGACAGCTGAAGATTGGAAAAGTCACATCGAAAGCCCATCAGTTCAATTAGGCAATGGGTGGATTAGTGTATTCCAACATGTGGTCACAAAGACAAATGCCCAAACTCTTTGGAAAAATATTGAAAATATGTATCAAAGAAAGACTGCGCAAAACAAAACTTTTGTCATTAGAAAGTTTGTGAATTTAAAGTACAAGGAGGGAAGATATCAATTGCAGAACACTTGAGTGACTTGACTTCCAAGACTTGGTTAACCAATTGGTAACCATGAAGTTGGTGTTGGAAGATGAATTACAAGCATTGGTGTTTTTGATTTCTTTGCCAAAAAGTTGGAAAACTTTGGTGGTGTCATTAAGCAACTATGCTCCAAATGAGAAACTTACTTTATCTCATGTGAAAGATAGTATGTCCAATGAAGAGAACATAAGAAAATTCATGGGATCAAGTAGTTCCCAAGCCCTTGTCACAGAGAACAAAGGGAGGAGTAAGAGCAGACAACAATCAAGTAAAGCCAAGGATAGATCATAATCTCAACCTCAAAGAAAGTTTAAGTGTTATCACTTCAGTGAAGGACACTTCAAAAGAAATTGTAAAGCTTTGAAGAAAAAAGAGAAAAAGCTTTTAATTTCAGTATGTAATGGCTTCCCTATCTATTATGTTTAATGCTCTTATTTCTCCTAAGGCTTCATTGGTTTTAGCCTTTAAATTCTTGTTGCATTTGAGGTAGGTTGTCCATTTTCTGCAACATAAGGGCTTCAAACTGTGAGTACAAGGGCTAATTGGGATCCCTTCCTTCATCCTCAAAGTCTTCCACTTGATCAGCAGCAGCAACAGCAGGAGGTTGAGGCACTGGTGGTTGGCCTGCCATCACCATCCTTGTGGTGTCTTCTGCATTCCAAGCTTTGTTAGGTGTTTTTCTTTAATGAGGCTGTTCCTGGAATTGGTATGGTCCATAACCTCATTAGTCACATCAATGTTGAAGTGATCAATGAACCTAGATACCAGGACAGGATAGGGAAAATGATAGTTGACCAGCCTCTTGGATTTTAGCATAATTTCCTCAAAAATCAAAACCAAATTCATGGGGATGGAGTTTTTCAAACCATACACCAGTTGTAGGTCTTCATTAGTGGCTTGGGCATGTTTGGTGGCCCTAGGGGTTACAACATAGGTAATAATGTAATGGAGCAACCTATCCTCAGGGGTCATTGGGCCAGTACCCAGCCTATTCCTAATTTGCATATGAGGATCATGTAGCATCTCCCTATAGGTATCTAATTTGTTATAACCTTCAAGATCCTCATCAAATTTTCTAACACCCTCACAAATAACCCCAGCAACTGATTCCCAGACTTCATGGGTTATCTCCATAGTGACACCCTTAACCTTAGATATCATGGTTCCATTCATGGAACCCTTGGCACAGGTATAGAATACCTTTACCAAATCAGGGTAAAAAGTACCCTTCATTTCTAGGAATCTCCTAAGCCCTTGGGCCTCTAGATAAGCAAGAAATTGAAATCCTTCCCTTATGAACTAGTTTAGGTCTAGGTATTTGGGTGAGGACACTAGTTTTCTAGCATTGAACTGAAGATAATTCATTTTATCAGACTCATTTGAGAACCATAGGTCTAACCTATTTGGGGGAGAAGGAGGAGGAGGAAGATTAGAATATTATTCTCCTACCTTCCTTTGGGAAGTTCTAGCACGTTTAGGTGTGGGATTAGACATTTTAGGAGGGATAGACACAAAGACATAGAGAAAGAAACTCAGAAATATAGCAGAGATAGAAGAGATTGAGGTGCAAGGTTATTCAATTATGCAAGCTTCTATTTATAAGCCAAATTGAAGCTCCTAACGTCCTTATTTTTTAAAAAATATAGTTGTTGAAGGTAGTTAAGGCACTACAGTGATCAAAGATACCAATTGGATTTGGTTGGGCAGTTACATTTCCAGAGAAAAACTGTCAAAAAACGCACAACAGACTAAATAATCGATTAAATGCTAATTGTAATCAGTTATTTTGTACATTTAGAGCACAAAATTAACACATGGTAATTGATTATCTCGTAAGGTAATCGATTATTTCACAAGCATCCAAAGGTTGAAGATGAAGTGTAATCGATTATATGATCATGTAATCGATTATAACAGGGATTTTGGGAATCAACCAGGTTTCAAAGCTTATGTAATCGATTAATCTGACTGGTAATCGATTACTCCAAAAAAGTTTGAAACTTTAAACACGTGTGTAATCGATTACCAAATGGTTGCAATCAATTATTTTAGGAACATTCACATAGAATACAACAATGTAATTGATTATCATTCCATTGTAATCGATTACTCCAGTGAAACATTGACACTGAACAACACATTTTCTTTATGGTAATCGATTATCCCGTTACGTAATCGATTACTCTAGGAAGCATCAATTTTTCAAAACAAAAAATAATCGATTACTAGATTGCTGTAATCGATTACTGAAGCTCAAATAGCATAAACAATGTGGATTTTTTAATGAATTTGATAATATTTTTAAATATTACCCCCGTTTGGTAATAAATTTTTTTATACCCATTTATGATCAAAAAGCCTCACACAGGAAGGTCACATCACATAGGTAGAAACATTAATGTTACCGGTAGAATTAATTTGTCACACTTTTTTATATTTAGAGACTAAATTTAAATTTCTTATCTTTCAAGTACCAAATATCAATACTTAACACTCGTTAAAATCTTGATAACACAAAAAATACAATGTTACAAGGGCTGAAATGCTACAATGCTCATACAATCAATCAAGACTTCAACACTCTTAGCATAAGAAGAAATCCATTGAGATTTCAGAATTTGTTCACTTTTTAATCACACACAGAACAAACTAATTACATATATTGAAGCAGAAAAGGCACAACCAGGGAATCAATAAATTGGAATCAAATTCTCAGTTTCTTTACCCTGTCTCCATTCTTATATCTCTCTATTTAAATGCTAATGGGTGTTACGACTTATCCCAATTTGGTAATATTTTTAAATTTTACCCCCGTTTGGTAATAAATTTTTTTATACCCATTTATGATCAAAATGCCTTACACAGGAAGGTCACATCACATAAGTAGAAACATTAATGTTACCGGTAGAATTAATTTGTCACACTTTTTATATTTAGAGACTAAATTTAAATTTCTCATCTTTCAAGTACCAAATATCAATACTTAACACTCGTTAAAATCTTAATAAAACAAAAAATACAATGTTACAAGGTCTGAAATGCTACGGTGCTCATACAATCAATCAAGACTTCAACACTCTTAGCATAAGAAGAAATCCATTGAGATTTCAGAATTTATTCACTTTTTAATCACACACATAACAAATTAATTACATATATTGAAGCAGAAAAGGCACAACCAGGGAATCAATAAATTGGAATCAAATTCTCGGTTTCTTTACCCTATCTCCATTCTTATACCTCTCTATTTAAATGTTAACACAGTAACATAGCTTAAGAAAAACACATTCCTCTTTATTATTAATTGATATCATAGAGATCACCTAATTGTCTAAGTACTAGAAATTAAGACAAGATAAGTCGTTATAATAGTGCATGTGTGTACCGTTCTTCGATCAAAGTCAGTTTCACACCTCGATATTTGCATAATTAAAATTTGCATTAAACAATTATGCAAATTATTAAGTTGAAACTTGAATTCTGATTGAAAAACTGTACAACCAAGAACACTAAGGAACCGTGTAATAAGTTTTGTGCCATGCACATTTAATTAATTACATGCCATCAGAAGAAGAAGAGAAAGGGGTGTGACCTAATCCAAAGGCTTTTATGTGGTCTTTAAGCGATCTCTTATGCTTGAAATCAGAACCACAGATACAAAGCCATCGTTTGCCACAGTTTTTCTCGTGGGTTCGCCAGTCACCTTTCACAGCCAGAGACTTGCCACACTTGCGGCACGTGAAGGGCTTGGAACCGTGCTTCCTCTTGTAGTGTGTCTGAAGCGTGCGAAAATCCTTCAGAGGCTTGGCACGTGCGTGTTCGATGTTATTCTTGCACCCTCTTGCGCAACAGTAGCATGGAAGGTCCAACAATGGCCGTGGATGGGTTCGTTTCAGTGAATCTGGGCCTCTGCGATACTGTGACCCATGTCCCCACATATGCATCTGCCACCAAAACTCTGCTTAGTAATAACATTTTATATTTATTAGTAAATAAACTTTTACTTTAATTCAATTAATCCCTGAAATATGAGAAAGTTTTAGTGCATCTTTGAATTAAAGTTTAAAAACTTAAGTTTTAGTCAAACTTAAGTCTTGCAAAAGGATCCCCCAACTATTGCTTTTTAAACCTGAGTTTGCAATAAAAATTTACTTTCAAATATACTTTTGTGAGGTAATCAAACATGATTTCAAAATAATTTTCCTCTCAAACATATTTCTAGACTAACCCAACTAAAATCCAAACATACAACAGATTTGTTCCGCAACATGGTTGTAATCATCTTATAAAAGTTTGTGAACTCTTTATAATTTATCATCACTGTAGTTGTATTCAATTCAAATTAGTCACATTTGCTCTGTTTTGTAATATTTAAGAACCCTTGATTTAAGACAATCTTGTTTTTTTACAAAAAAAATTATTCAATTTCATTGCAAAAAATATCGTCTTGCTTTCATTTTGTTTCCTGTTTCAAATATTATGTATAAGAAAGGTTTTTTTTTTCTTCATTGTTTCCTACACAAACTTTTGAGGAAAAAAAGTGTCATTTTAAATTTAAAGGGAAAATAAAATAAAAATAAAAGTCAAAAACTTTTCTTAAACCTAATAACCACTTAAGTTTTAGATGTCTAAACAACCATGACCACCACTACATATATAAACCTTGGTATCAGTCATATTATTTTTTACTTTTATTAAAACTCAAGGCTTTAAAAAATGGTTGGTGACGTCTATGTCAATTGCAATATCAAGGTTTTTGAGCTCTCGAATATTGTAATTAGGGCCATATTAACCTCTACTATTGTAATTATGGCTGTATTAACCAAAATTTCTTGTAATGTCAAGGCAAAACTAAAACCTTGCTAAAAACTTAAGTCTTTAACTTGAAAAGATGTCTTTCGTTTTTTAAACCTTAGAATTGTTATAAAGTAAGTGGAAAAAAGAAAAACATGAGACGTTTTCTAAAGTTAGGAACTTTATGTGAAAGTTTTATAAAGTCACAAAATGATGGATTCATGTAATGACTAAAACGAGGGATTATTCCATTTCACACACAGGCTAGGAACACAGTTCATTATTTAGCAAGAAACATATTTTCACTATGTTAACACTGTTGAAGACTGCACTTGAAGAGGTATCATACAAAATCTCAACATATAATTGAACATATATCTGTAAGACCATCATAAACCACAAATTCTAATGAATGGAATAGAATAAGAAATAAATGCACCTGAAGGTTGTTGTAGCGGTTGAAGGTTTTGTGGCACACAGGACAAGAGAAATGACTAAACCCAATGACGATCTGCTCCTGAGTTGGTATCCAGTAATTGTTAGGAACTTGAGTTGTGGCATTCACAAATCCATGATGATTGGTGGAATTGGAGCCACTTGAATTGTCAGGGAGGCCTATGTGCAAGGCCACTGTAACATCCTCAACTTGAGCATGGCATGCATTAGGATTTTCATTCTGGTTTTGTAGCAAAGATTCTTCAGGAGATGAACCTAAGAAGCTACTAAGGAGAGGAAGGGGCTGAAGCTGGTTTTGATTCATGTCAAGGCAAAAAGAATGAAATTTTTTATATGATCTGCATGTGAATGAGGCAGGGTATAATAGCTACATAATATATATATATATATATATATATATATATATATATTCGAGGGGTCCATGGTACTATTTAATCTTTAATACACAAATTAATGAGGGTCAAGTTAGATTTTATCAGATTTTAGGAGGTTAATAACGACTGGAGCCACATTAAATGAATTGGCAGGTAATGAAACTTGGAAAAAGAGGAAGAGTGAAAGAAATAGTGTGATAGGTGGCCGGAGAATATTACAGTTGAATGAAAAGACCCTTTGTTGTGAGGGTTATTATTTTCTCCTGCAAGTCCACTTTGTCTATTTTAAGACTGATTAGGATATACCTTAAATTCTGTGGACCATAGCCCCTAAATATAGAAAGAATTGCAAACAGTGGGTTTGAAACAGATGGAAACCCATTTTGCTCTGTACACTCAAACAAAATCCAATAGAGGCTTAGCTCTGGGTTGACTAAGGAGATTTTGGAACACCACTTTAATATTTTAACAAATGATGAGGTGACTGTTAAATAATTAGGGTAAACTATATTTATATTCCTGAGATTATAGGTGATATCTTTTTTTCTATTCATATATAACTTCTTTAATTGTTTAAAAACTATTATACTTATTATACCGACTTTTTTAATTATTTGAAAAATATTATATTACATATCTTTATAAGAGAAATAGTTGTAAATGTTAAAAAAAAAATTATGTGTAATATCAAAAAGTCTCAAGTAACAGTATAATTTAATAAAAAAATATAGTTATATGTGAATTACAAAATTACAAAATACAGTTCAATAAAACTATTTTTTTAATAAAAAATAGTTTTATTCAACTGTATTTTGTAATTCACATATAACAATTTTTGTGTTAGCCAAAATTCATAGCCCGTGACGGCAGAAGAATTTGGGTTTGTGGACGCAAAATATTATATTTATGAGACTACTATATATTTATGATTAATACTACATCTTTTTTTTGGAGTGTACTACTACAATTGAAAGAATAATTGTTTTCAAATCTTGTTTTACACGAGTTTCTCAACGACAATATTTTAGTGACTTAATAACAGTATAGGCAAATCAACAAAATTAGTAGTGCAATAGTACTAACTACATATAGTATTACTCTATAATCTTCAAAATTGTGGGGACACAATTCCCTCTTTCCTCTCGAGCTCCATGTCCTTAACTACTTACTAAATCAAATATTTTGTTTTCTATATTAAAGAACAACAGTGTTGTAAATCGCATGTCATGTACGGGTAAATGTTTTTTATAAATATTTTTAAAATAAATTTTAAATATATATTTTTAAACCATTTTATTAAGAATTATTTATAATTTTTACTTTTTTATTCCAATATTTAGTTATTAGTTATTGTTGTCTATTATTAATGGTTGTTATATATATATATATATATAGAGAGAGAGAGAGAGAGAGAGAGAGTAGACTTTAAAAAAATACAATGAGAGAAAACTTAGAGTTGCTGGCTAAAATAAAAAAACAATCAGAATAAAATATTTATAAATGATATTTTTAATTACATATTTTTAAATTAAAACTTAAATTCACATGACGTGTGTCCTTCATAACATATATGTTAATTTCAAAAAAATGATAAAATATTTTATTTTAACATATAAGAATCTTTAGAATTTTGAATTAAGAATTATAAACTAAAATTAATATTTTTATGCTAGATATCAGTAATGTCTCATAAATATAATAATTTTAAATTTTTTAATCATTATTGTGTAATATAAATAGTCCGTTGAAGATCCAATTAATTATTATATCTAAAAAATTATGAAAATAATAAAAATAAGAATTAATTTAAGTTCACTCAATAAATTATTTATATTTTGTCTTAATTTGAATATGTTATAATTTTGAATAAAAAATATATTAATGTTATCAATTAATCTG
>PYAF01001797.1:354923-373035 GCA_007407185.1 Glycine tomentella
TACTTAATAGAATTATGTATTTTTTTCCTAAAAAATAGAATTACGTATTTAATGTATAAATCAGTCAAATCAAAATTAATTTTTCCGTTAATTCATTATGCAAATAATAGATATTTCTATTTATTTCAAAATCTTAAAAAAAATATCTATTGATCTCAACTTTTTTTATTCAATTCACATATCAACTTATTTAATTATTGATACGTATAGATACCCCAAATTGAATTATCTTGGAAGATACATCCCTTTTATTCTACAACTTTGTTTGAATTAAAAATAAAAATATTAGATACTAATAATTTTCATGATTACATTAGTGATTGTAAAATTATTCTCAATTAGAAGATACAACAAAGATTATTCTTTATTTGTGAATGTCATAATTGTCTTAAAAATATTTTGTATGCAAATAATTATGCATAAATTAATATTTTTGCAAATAAGTGTGAGGTTAATACATAAGCAAAAAATAATGAACGACACCAAAGAATGTTATTATTCAAAATTGACAAAAATATTTATTCAAAAGGCTTAATGCAATTTTGATCCCATATTTTGCTTAAGATGCAAATTTGGTTTCTCCATTTTAAAATAGAGACATTTGGTCCCTCTATTTTAAATGTTCATGATTTAATTCCTCTATTTCAAAATAGAGACATTTGATCATTTTATTTTAAAAAATTTACAATTTTAGTAAAATCCTCAATGTTGCCTATTGTTTATTTCTTTTATTTTGATACAACTCAACCTTAGACTTAACATATTCATTTAAGGTATCATCAAAAAATGATTTAATTAATCATAAGAAATAAAAAAGTGTAGATCAAATTGAAGATTGAACCAAAATTGCAAATTTTCTAAAATATGAGAACTAAAATTATGATTTTTTCAAAACAGGAGAACCAAATGTCTCTTTTAGAATACGGGTATTGAAATGATAGGTTTTTTAAAAATAGGGAGACTAAATATCTCTATTTTAAAATGAAAACCAAAATTGTGGATTTGGTAAAATAAGGGAACCAAAATTGCATTTAAGCCTATTTAAAATTGTGTATAAAATATTTTTAGCAATTTTATATTCATTACTAACAATTACTTTTATTATTACTTGCATCTGTTGATAAACAATTAATTTAATAATAATAATAATATTATTATTATTATTAATTATTATTATTATTATGTATGTTGTAAAAAAGTATAATGTGTATAATTATCATAAATTATTGTTAATCATTTTTATTATTATTATTTTAAAAAAAATCTTATTGCAATCAATTATTATATAATTTAAAAGAATTCTCTTTCAAAAAAATCAAATGAATTTATTGCTTAAAGCTCTTCAGAATATCATGTGTAAACCTTCCTATTTAAAATCATTTTCATATGTATTATTTTGTATTATTGTAAATATTGTAATATTGTTTAATATAGTGGAATATTTTTCAAAGTTTGTCATCTGGTTTTTCCCTCGATATGGGAGGGTTTTTCATGTTAAATATTGGTGTTCATTTTATCGCTTCCATTGTGCTGCAAGTTCTAATTGTAGCTGACACTCACGTTTTGCTTGTTGAGCCCAACAAGTGGTATCGAAGCTCTAGTTAGGGCTTAGTATTGTGTAAATTAAATGAAGGAGAACGTTGGTACATTGATCAAGCTCGCTTCTACAAACTACTCCATTTGGAAGCCGAAAGTGGAGATATACTTTTCTACAAGGATATATATGATCCTATGGAAAAGGGAGATGCAAAGCCAGACAACGTGACAACTGAAGATTGGAAAAGTCACATCGAAAGCCCATCAGTTCAATTAAGCAATGGGGGGATTAGTGTATTCCAACATGTGGTCACAAAGACAAATGCCCAAACTCTTTGGAAAAATATTGAAAATATGTATGAAAGAAAGACTGCGCAAAACAAAACTTTTGTCATTAGAAAGTTTGTGAATTTAAAGTGCAAGGAGGGAAGATATCGATTGCAGAACACTTGAGTGACTTGACTTCCAAGACTTGGTTAACCAATTGGTAACAATGAAGCTGGTGTTGGAAGATGAATTACAAGCACTGGTGTTTTTGATTTCTTTGCCAAAAAGTTGGGAAACTTTGGTGGTGTCATTAAGCAACTATGTTCCAAATGGGAAACTTACTTTATCTCATGTGAAAGATAGTATGTCCAATGAAGAGAACAGAAGAAAATTCATGGGATCAAGTAGTTCCCAAGCCCTTGTCATAGGGAACAAAGGTCCTGGAGTAAGAGCAGACAACAATCAAGTAAAGCCAATGATAGATCATAATCTCAGCCTCTAAGAAAGTTTTAAGTGTTATCACTTCAGTGAAGGACACTTCAAAAGAAATTGTAAAGCTTTGAAGAAAAAAGAGAAAAAAGATGAGATGAATCAAAGATTCGGTGAAGATGAAAATACGACAACCCATGTAATTGATGGGGAAGTGGTGTTGCTATCTATTGAAAGATAAGAGTGTCATGTTGCAAATTCATGTGTTGAATAGGTCATTGACTCGGTAGCATCCTATCATGTCACTTCCAACAAGGAATTCTTTACTATGTATAAAGCAAGAGACTTTGGAAAATTAAAGATGAGCAATAGTAGCATTGCAAACATAGTTGGAATTGGGGATATATGCATTCAAACCAATACTAGTTGCACACTAACACTGAAAGACGTGCGACATGTGCTAGATTTGCATTTGAATTTGACTTTTGTGCATGCTCTAGATTTAGCTGGATATCGCAATAGCTTTGGTGATAGAAAATGAAATCTTACAAAAGATTCGTTAATGGTTGTGAAAGGCACAGTGTATTCAAAGTTGTACAAAACTCAAGTCAAGCTTATTAGAGATGGAGTGAATGCAATTGAGGATGATGCTTTGCCAGATTTGTGGCATAGAAGACTGGCTCACTTAGGTGAAAAAAGGATTGCAAAGTTTTTCCAAGAAGTCCCTCATTCTATCTAACAAAGGTACAAAATTGAATCGTTGTGATTAATGTTTATTTGGCAAGGATCATAAAGTATCTTTCAAGAAAACTTCAAAGTTGAAGGAGATTGTTTTGGATATGGTTTATTCTTATTTGTGTGGACCCATGGAGGTGGAGACTCTTAGTGGTAGCAAATATTTTGTGATGTTTACTGATGATGCTTCACGGAAACTATGGGTGTACTTCTTAAGAACAAACGAACAGGTTATTTAATGCTTCAAAAGGTTTCATGCAATGGTGGAGAAACAATTGGTAAACCTTTGAAGTGTCTTCGTATGGATCATGGGGATGAATATACTTCCCATGAATTTAAGAATTATTGTTCTAAGCATGGCATCAAACATGAGAAGAAGGTATCTGGCACTCCACAATATAATGGTGTGGCCAAAAGAATCAATAGAACCGTTATGGAGAAAGTCAGATGTATGCTCAAAATGGCTAAATTGTCCAAGTCATTTTGGGGTGAAGCTGTACAAACCACGTGCTAACTGATTAACAGATCTCCACCTGTTCCTTTGGGCTTTGACATCCCTAAAAGAGTATGGTCTGGTCGTGATATTAGTTACTCCATTTGAAGGTGTTCAAATGCAAAGCTTTTGCTCATGTAAGTAAGGAGCAAAGACCTTGACGATAAAGCTATTCCTTGTATATTTTTGGGCTACGAAGATGAGAAATTTAGCTACAAATTATGGGATCCTGAAAAAAGAAAAGAGTTATCAGAAGCAGAGACGTAGTGTTTCATGAGCAAGAAACTATGTCAGATTCTGATGCAATTTATCTCCAAACCTAAAGGCCTAATCATGCCTCTACACATTTCTATTTTGGTTCATTAATATGGCTTGTCCCTTTAACTATGGAATGAGAGATTGGGACCTGGGGCAGTTATTACCAATTCTAATGAGTGAAGAAAAACATTGGTTTTTTCTATGAATCAATAGCCGTATTATTACTTGGAGTATCAAATTTAGAAGACATTATATCATTTGGTTGGGGCAATATGTAGCACCAACTATCCCCATTGAGCAATGGTGATAATATTTCTTGAAATAATAAGATTCTCTGACAATTACTAGAAATTTGTAATTGAAAATTCACTGTTAATTAATTGAAAATAGTAACTCATAACATGTGCTTCGAAGACACTTTTCATTTTCACACTTAATTTGTGAAGTTGATGGAACCTAAGTTATACTAGGAAGACTTTCTTGTAACTTGTAGGAGTTTCTTCGTTTGTGCTTGGAATAAACTTTTCATTTTCAAACTGAATTTATGAAGTTGATGACACCCATGTTATGTTAGGAAGACTTTCTTGTAACTTGTAAGTGTCTTTTAATTTGTGTTTAGAAGGGACTTTCCATTTTCAAACTGAATTTATAAAGTTGATGACTCTATGTTATATTAGGAAGACTTTCTTGTAAATTATAGGGATCATTCACATGTAGTTGTTCTACTCAATTACTCTATTATTTTTTTTAGCTTGTATTTGTGTATGTTTAAATTTGACTTGAAGAATGGTTCGACTTATCTAGTCTCAAACTCTCAATGCTATATCATCTAAAAGAATTTCTGCTGCAACATAAGTGTGAGGATAATGTTTAATATGGCTACAAGGTATTTATGGCTAGAATTGGGAGATATGGGTTTCCATTCCTCACAATGGTATTCACTTGTTTACATTTGTATATTCTGATTTCAGAAGTGGGTCCTCTGAAGTGCCTCAGAAAGTGTCTCCACGTGTCGTGTGCCAACTCAAGCCTACTACTCTGGACATTGAATATGAATCTTCTTTATGTCAGGCTACTAAATCATCAAAGGAAAGAAGCCCCAAAGTCAGCGATCGCATATCACCCAAAAGCTTAGTTGTTGAGGTAATAATTCTTTTACAAATACTATATTCATTGCATATATTTAATTGGATGTGTTGGAACCCTAGTATCTATTGGATAATCTTCACAATAAGAATCGCAATCTCTATAAGATAAGCTTTTTTTTTTTCCTTTGATATTTTAGTAGCTTTGAAAGAAGCTATTGGATAGTTTTTTACCCTATGATTCTTGAGATGTGTTGCTTTTGGGGTATGAATTGCTCAAAGTTTTACAGTATGCTTAGGATGCACAACACTCCATCCCAGCAAATTTGTTGTCACAGACGAACGTTGGTTGTGGACAACACTCCATCCCAACAAATGGAAATGTCTATGGTACAACAGGTTGTGTCTCGGCATGAAAACTATGCTCAAAGTCGGGCAACTGCTCTGTACAATGTGAAATCTACTATCACATAACTAAGTGAGATTTTCTCACATTTGGCTACGCTAGTTGTTAGTTTGTAGTTAATTTTTAACAGATGTTACTGTGTGACAATGTTGACATGATACTAATATATTGATGTGAGAATTGACATGACAATTTAACACATGTTGATGTGACACTGACATGTTAACATAGAATAGGTAGAATCAAAATTGTACAAATATGAAACTTTAGAGACAAATTACACCACTTGATTTGTTTCATTTTTTTTACTTTATTGTATTTGATTTTTTTGTGTATTCATTTTTTAAAAATATTAAATTAATCTCTCTCTTTTTTTGAAAGGGTTCCATTTGTATGGAGATCGAAAGGATCTAGATTATCGTGCATGGACAAAAGGCAACCTAGGATACTGACAGGGATGTTGTGTTTAGAGAATTAGAAATGAACTACCCTAATGAAGACTCAAGCCAACAAAATCATGAATTGACTAATGAAGAGATAATTTAGTTGGAGGTAAAGCTAGCCATTGCAAGAATCAACAATCCAATAAATCGTAACAAAATTTAAAATTGATCAAGATGAGCATATTGGAGATGTTACTCAACAAGACCAAAAGACTATAGTTTGGCCCGAGATAGGAATAAAAGGACCAATAAGCCACCAAATAGATTTGGATATGCTGATATGGTTGCCTTTGCGCTTACTACAATAGAGGAGCTTCAAGGAGATGAATCTATAAGCTATTATGAAGTTGTGAAAAGTAAGCAATATCAAATTTGGATTGCAACTATGGATGATGAATTGAGTTTTTTTAATAAGAATGGTACTTAATTGGGGTGCAAGTTGACAAACCTAAAGGCAAAAAGCTTATTAGCTGCAACTGAATGTTCAAGCTTAAAAGTGGAATTCCAAGGGAGGAAAAGGTTAGATTCAAAGCAAGATTGATGGAAAGAGCTAAGAGGGGTGGGTTGACACAGCATCAGGAGATTGACTACAATGAGATGTTGTCACTATTGTGGAACTCACTTTAATTAGAATGGTTTTGGCCTTGGTTGCATGAGAAAATGGAATTAGAGTATCTTGATGTGAAGATAACTTTATTACATGGTGAGCTTGAAGAGTATATCCACATGACTCATACAGAGGGTTTTATCATTGAGGGTAAAGAAGATAAGATATGCATGTTAAAAAGGTATCTCTATGGCCTTAAGCAACCCCCTTGACAATGGTAGTTGAAAAATAATTTTAAAAGGGTTGAGTATGATGGTTGTGTTTACTTGAAGAAAATTGAGTGTAAAGTTATTCTCTATTTACTCCTCTATGTAGATGACATGCTGATTGCTTGCACCCGTAAGGAAGAAATTGAAATGTGAAGGTTATGCATGAGAGTGAATTCAAGATGAAGGATATGGGGGCTTCAAGTAATATTATTGGTATATGTATATACATGCAGATCTACATAGCAATATTTTGAAGAAGTTCAAACATGGATCAGTCAAAGGCAACGTTGACTCCTATGGCTCAGCACTTTAAGTTCTCACAGTAGGATTCACCAAAAGACTGATGAGGAGAATTATTGTATGAAAAAGGTTCCATATGCAAAAATAGTATGAAGTCTCTTATTCAACAATTTGTACTGGATCAGATTTGGCATATTCCATGAGTTTGGTCAGCAAGTACATGGGGTCGGAACCCAGTAAAATCGCATTAGGAAGCCATGAAGTAGATCTTTAGATATGTGAAGGAACATCAGAAGTTGGTTTATTGTATTCTAAGCATGAAGGTAGTAATGTTAAAGGGATTGGGTTTTTTTATTTATATTATATACATGCTGGTTGTTTGGACATTAGAAAGTCTTCTACATGGTATATTTTCAAGTTTTGTGATAATACTATGAGTTGCATGTATAATCTCCAGCATGTGGTGTCTCTATCCACTACAGAAGTTGACCTTATTGTTGTTACTAAAGCAATTAAGGAGGCAATTTCAATGAAAGAGATGACAATAAGTTTGAGAGCAGAGCATGTAGTCAAAAAGGTATTCTGTGATGATAAAAGTGGTATATATTTGGCCTGAAATCAAGTGTAATGAGAGGACTAAACATATAGATGTTAAGCCCCATTTTGTGAAAGAAGTCATTACAAAAAGGGAGGTAAGTTTGGAAAAAATCAAGATTAATGACTACCCAACTTATTTGTTGACCAAGCACAACTAGGGCCAAACTTCAAATATTGCTTGAAGGTTCTACAGATTATATAAGGATGATAAAGTCAAGCCAAGGTGGAGAAAATATATTGATAGTTAGCTTAATTGGTATAGTTTCTGTTATTTTTCCTTTAATTAATAGAATGTAACCAAATTAGTTAAGGATTCTAGAAGCCAAAAAAAGCTATATATAAATCTTGTAATTGGTTCAAATCAAAATGTTAATAAGAATTAGATTAGTTTTTATAACAAATTATTATATATGCATTTTGAATACTGCTAATTATTTTATAATTTTAATATATATATATATATATATATATATATATATATATATTACAAATGAGAATGATAGTAGATTAGTTACAATATTTTATTAACTTAGACTCATGCTTAATTATATATAAATATGATGTTTTTTTCTTATGATTTGAGATTTCAATTATTAATTTTTACATTGTATTATAATCCAAGCATATTTTATAATTTTAAAAATTTATCATATTCCTAAATTTGTATCATATCATTTATTGTATTACATGTGTGCTTTCAATGTGAATAATTGGGTCTCCTTTAGTTTCTTTAGACAATATCTAAAAATATGAGTATTACTTTGTTTTAATAAAATTACTTTGTTTTAATAGCTTATGAGTTCATAAAATTACTTTGTTTTAATAACCATATATGTTAAATGAGTTCTAGTATAGGAGACCATGATAAGTCTCCCATAATGGGAACTTAAATTTTTGCCTTTAAATCTATTAAATTTTAAATTGTGATGAGTTTTTTTTTTCATTTTCTCTTTTTCCCTTGTCTTTTTCAATTTGTCTATATCCTCTTCTTTCTTACTCAAATAGAGTACAAATTGTGTCCCCGTCACGACAATCAATGCCAACAATGACATCACCATAATCAACCTACTCTTCCATTAATAATGTTAGTGTTCTCCATGTTTTCACACAAACATATAACAAATAATAAATATATACATAAATATACATATTTAACAAATATATACACAAATATACATATTTATTGTTTACAGTATATTCAAATTGGAAGGACCCCCAAATTTATACTGTAATTTTTATAAAAAAATTCAAAACCAAATTAAGATTTTGGATCGCCTAATCCGAATTCTTAACTATTTTTTTTCTTTGGTGTTTTTTAAGAAATTTTTTAAAAAAATAATAAAATAATATAAATAAATAAAATTAATTCAAAATAATAAAATCAGAGAATATAAATAAAGATAAATTAATTCAAAGTAGTATTTTAACATGTGTATTTGCACATAATACTAAAAAAATTATTTTATTTTTCTTTTATGCCATTTTTATTAATGTATAATATAAAAAATTATACTTTAATATAAATTTATATTTGTATTTGTTTAAGTTATCATACAATTTTTTTGATTGTCACAATGATACTTAAATAACTTATAAAATTAACTCAATTGAACTTTTATTTAAGTACTTAAATAACTTATTTTCCTCACTGTCTTAGAAGTTCTAGTCAAATAATTTAATTTTCTTTTTTGTTTACTATTTATTAATGTATTTAATTTCGTTTTAAGTTATATGCTTTAGGTATATAAATCACTATATATATATAAATTAGAAAAAATTATCTCACACTAGAGTGTTGGATATAGGGGGAGCATCATGAAGAATGGAAGAATTTGATTCAAGATTGATTTTCAGCTTTCAACATGCTTGGATGCCTTGAAGCTATAATTGATTCAAGTGTAAGAGAAAGACTAATATGGTGATCCATGATTTGCATTCATTCAAAAACCTAAATGGTTTTCATAAAAAGTAACAAAGTGGTTAAGGTTTTAATCTGATTGAAAGGTTTTTTGGAAAAATGCTATTTTCACTGAATTAATCGATTACCTTAACGATATAATCGATTAATATGTTCTTCGCTCTAATCTGAAAAATCTTTATGAACATTGTAATCGATTACCCATCAGAATAATCGATTATTTGGCCTTTGTTTACAACAAAATTGCTTTGTTGATGATTTTAATCGATTATTTAAGTGTTGTAATCGATTACATAGTTAATTATGAGTTTTAAGTCCTGCTGTGATAGTCGATTATCACACATTGTAATTGATTACTTAGGCTATTTGAGAAAAATCACTTCTCTGTCTTAATCGATTACCAAATCTTGTAATCGATTACATAGTAAATTTTGTTATTCTGAGACTTTTTGTTTTAATCGATTACAGTTCGGGGTAATCGATTATTTTGCTCGTTGGAAAAATACAGAAACATTCTTGAACGGTATAATCGATTACATGGTTATTTTAATCGATTACATAAGTGAATTAATCGATTATCAGGCGCATTTAATCAATTATAGTTAGTTGCAAATTCTGTTATAAATAGGAGTGAAGGCTTAGCTTGTTTCACAACTTGACCATTCGTATTTCTGAGTATACACAAACCTTCTAAGCAATTCCTAAGTGATTTTTCCAGTGTTTTTACTTCTTGCTTCATTCAAAACATCAATGGGTCTTTGAATGATTCTTGAGCAAGATTCTTTTCAAGATTAAGGAAAAGCATGTTCTGATTCAGTTTTGCTTCTCAACCTGATTTGGTAATTCATGTGCATTTCATTCATTGGATCATCAGGTTGTCTCTCTCCTTAATATCTGTGTGTAATTTTGTTTCTGAATTTCTGTATAAATTTGCTATTGTAAAGTGAGTTCTTGCTTGTATCTAGAAAATGATTCTCTAGTGTGAAGAACAGAGTAGTGTTCTTTGGTTCTTTGTCTCTTAGAATCTAATAGTGTTTTAGATTTTTATTCTTTATCTAGGGTTGATAAAGGGAGATGTTGTAATTGCATGTAAGAATAGAAATTTTATAATAGTGGAACTCTAATCTAGTGTTGATTAGAAGAAACTGGATGTAACTTCAAGTTGTGAAGTGAACCAGTAAAAATTGCTTGTATCTTTAATTCTAATTTTCTATCTCATCTTATTCATTGATGTTTGATTCTTTGATTCATATTTATTGTTTAATAAGTTCAGTTTTGATCTATTGATTTCTTGGGCTGAGACATTTGATTGAGTAAATTGATTTCTTGAAGTGATAAAGATCCTGAAACTCTGATTTGATTTAGATTTTAAAAATACCAAGGTTTAATCCATTCACCCCCTCTTAGTTATTGTGAGTATTCCTATTATTTTCATAGAGTGTTTTTAAAAAGAATTCTTCAACAGGAATGTTTTTAACTATTTTGCTTTAACTAGAATGTTTTTAGGAATTTTCTCAATTTCTTATCTTCTTTAATATATTATTTTTATTTTTATTTTTAATCTTTTTAAATAAATTATTAGTTAAAAATAATTTTATATCATAATATGAAATATTTATCATAAATATAAAAGATAATTTATTTTATAATATTTTTATCTCAAAATTTTATTATATTATAATTGTATAATAAAAATATTTATGTATTAATATTTTAGCTATATAAAATAAATTACTATTGTATGCAAATATACATATGAAAATACTAATTAGAATTAATTTACTCTTATTTATATTTTTTAATTTTATTATTTTGAATTAATTTCCTTTATTTTTATTATTTATTATTTTAAAAAATATTTTTTTCTTAAAAAAATTAAAAAAATAGTTACAAATTTGGATTGAGAAACCTGAATTCTTAACTTGATTTAAAAAAAATTATCTTGTAAATTCGGGTTCTCCAATCCAAATTTAAGTTATGAATAATAAATATATTCGTTTATGTATATATTTATGAAAAAAAAAACTTGTGAGTTAAAACTTGAGTTAAAAAAAAACAACAAAAAAAAGAGAAAATGATGAAGTCATGGATTTATATATCTTTACTCGATGCACCGCAACTCGCAGTGTCTTTCACCTCTCTCTCCATGGCTACAACACAGGCACCGGTGGATCTATATTGCAACCAGGGTGGGCATATGCACCCCCTTATTTCAATAAAATCATTACTATTTATCCTAAAATATTATATTTTGCACCCCATAATTTTATATTTTCTATCATCTAATTTTATGTATTTGAACCTCTTTACCAGTTCACATGTAAGAATAAATAAATACACCATCTTATTTTAATAAAATGCAAAAAAATATTATATTTTACACCTCATAATTTTATATTTTGAACCCCTAATTTTATGTATTTGAACTTCCTTATCAGTTCACATGTAAAAGTAAGTAAATATACTCTCTTATTTTAATAAAATGTAAATATTTATCTTAAAACTTTATATTTTGTACCTATTATCTTCGTGTTTGAATCCAACTATCTTATATAATAATGATAATTATCAATTTTTATTTTTAAAATAAATTGTCCCCACTGATCAGGGTGCTATATCCGCCACTGAACACAGGAAGTGTTAGAGTGCAAGGTTGCAATTCTTGATGCCATCGGTGGGATCAGACAACCCATTTCGCTTCTGATGAAGTTGAACTCTCTCATTCTGAAACTCTCCCTTTTATGATATTGTCGAAACCCCCGACATCGCTGTCGATGTCAACCACATCCACTAAATTTGACGTACGCCATATCCACCCTCATAACCCACTTTTTTTTATCTTTTTTTTATAGGTTTTTTTTTTCGAATGTGTAAGATTTATTGTGTTTTTTTATCTGGCCGTTTGTGAGGTCTATGTAAAGTTGCAAACTCTACGCAGTGTGCATGGTTTCCTATTGGTTTCAAAAAGTATCAAAAGCCTCATTTTATTAGAGCACTTTACCATTTTGTTCTTCAAACTTGGCGGAGGAAAAGGGCTTGGAAAGGGTTGGAATTTTGGTCGAGTTTGATTAGGTGTTAATGTTGTTGGTGCAATTCGACTTCAACGGATTGTGGGTTCAGGGTCAGAAGATCAAAGCTTTCGCTCCTTGGTCATTGTGATGAAGAGGCAGTGTTAGGGTTTCAAAGGGAAAAGAGAAAATTACAAGTGGAACGATCACAAGGGAGCTGGAAAAAGAGGGTAAATTGAAGAAAAAAAATATTGACTTTTAATTAAAAAAAAGGTAATATATGTAATTGTAATTTCTTTCCCACTATAGGAGACTTACAAAAATCTCCCATACTATAATTCATCTACATGCCAATTGGTAGAACATAAAGTTAGAACCAATTTCCATGTATCACGCTAGTAATTAAACCGTTGTTTTAGGCCTTCAAAAGAAATATTTTTATTTACAAATAATATTTTAAAAATAAAAACTAATCATTACATGATACATACACTAATTTATTAAGAATGATTAAATACTTTTCTTAAAACAAAAACAACCACATTATTATAATTTTTTCATAAATAATTATCTATTAACATAATTTTCTTCGATGTATTCATGTCCACATCTGTCCCATCAGCACCCGGCTTTTCACCTTGCTATCTAGAATTGAGAAAAATAACAAATTGCAGGAATTAAAATTGCTCGTGTTATCTCACATCTCTAAAATTTACCCTTACCATCAAAAAAATAAATTTCTAATATTTTTAATAAATTATTTTATTACTTTTAAAAAAATCTCATCTTAGAATGCATAAATAAACATTAGGCCGACCGTGATATAAACACGGGATATTGATGGTGTAACATGCATGTTAAGCTCTTAAAAAGGGAGAAAGTATAACTTAAAAAGAAAATATAATTAATTAGTAAAAGTGATATAAGTGAAAATCCTTGAAGACAAGGAAAAGAGAATGAAGATAATATCCATGAAGTAGATTAGTCCAACTTTTGAATGCCATAGCTGTGGGGAACACAACTAATCTGATGAGAACCATTATTGCCTAAAAGCTACAGCATGTGGACCAAAAAAATGAAGATATGATGTGGAAAAAGATCAAGAATTAATGTGATGAAATTTAATTTGAAGATTATACCGTTGAAACTTAGCAGGTATATATATTTATCAGTTCCTCCCTTGGGTATTTGAACTTTCTGAAGTTATAACGACTCCACCTGCTGTCTCGGAGGAGGCACGCTGCTGAATCTGTGAATCTGATCATAATCAACCATAATAAACAATAGTCACATTGTGTTCAACAATGAGATTGTGAAGAATATATATCAATGATAATCAACTAATCTCTATGCATTAAGCTACAGATTGATCTTACTCTATACATGAATTTGTTTGACATTTAAGCAAATCATATTGAGAGGACCTTCCATTAATGTTTGTTAGTGGAGGAAGTGAAAATGAAAATTCCAAAAATTAATACCTATATGAAAATACAGTGAGATAGTACTGTTTTTTATTTTCACTAGATGTTTGATAAAATACAAATTTAACTTTAACTCATTTGCATATGGTAATAGCAAACAAAATTTATAAAGTACAAGTGAGTGGGTAATCTATTTTCATCTGTGATGTATATTTTTATGACTAATTATATAAAAAAATCATCTAAAACTTTTTCTTTCTCATAAATATACAGAAAATACATGGAATTTTTTAGCACAAGTTGTACCCAAACAGGGTAAGAAATTGGAAAACAATTAGAGGCTGATCTAGCTGAAGAAAAATCAAGTTAATTTGTTTTGATTACTACGTCTGTTAAACATTAAAAACTTACAGCAGTGGTCGTATGCAACATGCACTGTGGGCCAATGCATGGATGCAAGACCATTTGACTGGTTCTTTAAACAATTTAACCACCACAATTTTTTTTTCCTACTGAAACCACATGCATTCACTGTTACTTTAAATGATGACCTCTCCCTCTATCATGACTTTCTTCCACGTTGAGCCATACATTATACGGTTCATGGCACAACCGAGACAGCTCATTCACATGGGGCTGGGGTTGCCCATGTGGACCCATATGGCCACATGTTACAGCCAAATCATAATATATATTGTGTGTCAGTAAGTGCATCATAATTCATAAATCTCTGTGCACCTCTCTCTTTCACCCCCACTCTTCTGTGTGGCCATGTGTGTATGCATATATTTAAGTGACACATAAATTAGAAATCATGAATATTCAATACCAAAAGGTAATTGAACTTATAATCAACATGCATTAACAATATAACTTTTATTTACATTCTTGTTTAATTTTTTTTACTAATGAAAAAAGTTAAACTTTAATGTATAAAAATTTATAATAACTAAATTTAACTAATTGAACTAGACATTTATAGACATATATAGTCTAATTATAAATTATGCAAAAAATTTATTGATTTCTATAATAATTTTCTTAAAAATTATATTAAGAATAGTTTCTGATTGGATGGATGAAGATGTAAAAACTTTAACATGGAGCATATATGATATATGTCTACTAAACTCTTAAATTTGAATTAAATTAACTTATTAGAGAGGAGAAAAGAAAAAGTACCACTAGGGGAAGGAGGGGGTTGCCTTATTGGAAGTTGTTGCAATTGAGGTGGTGGACGATAAGCAGAGAAAGAGCCTTCCATGGGTGTAGGGTAGTATAGATAGGAGGGTCCAGCTGGTATGCGATTTGGTTGGGGTGAAGAGAATGTGCCCCTTGGTGCTTGCACAGAATAGCCATAGTAATAAGGGGAACCCATGGTGGAAGATGATGGTCCATAGAGTTGTTGGTGGTAGTATTGTGGTTGCTGAATTTGTGGGTTATACAATGTGGCCTGTGCTCAACACAAAAAATACATTAATAAATACATGGTACACAACTGTTCTCCATTATAATTAGTAACCAACCCTGACATCATTAAAAGAAAAAATACATGTTCTAATTAATTGATTGATTGGAGGGAGAGAAAAAAAAAAAAAGATGCTTACTTGGTGGTACCCATAATCAGGGGTGTAGGTAGGATAGCTGCAAAGAGAGTTAAAAGCAATTTAATCACTAATCAAATATGGAAGGAAAATACATTAATGCAATGGTGCATTTGTTTCTTTGAGAAGAAATGGCTTAAAATGGAAGACTCCTATTGTTGTGGACTGGCACTGAACTTAATATATGTATGGGTTTTTTTTCTCAGTAATAAATTAAATATGTGAGGAAAAAGGACATTAATATCACTAGCTTTAGATGTCATGTGGGACCCCCAAATTGATCAGTGTGTAATGAGAGTTAGTGCTTGCTTTGTGATATGGTATGGTGTGCAATGCATGGTCCTTAAGATTGAATTAGTCATGAGTGATTCAGTGATAGGGGTCCTTTTTCGTGGCTCGGGCATTATGAACATGTTGTTGCCCCCATCAAGCAGAAAAAGGAAGGAATAAAGCGATGTATATAAAGAATGGTCAAGGTGGCATCCAATGATATGAATTTTTGCATGCACTTAAAAGTATAAACTATGCAGTCCCGTTGCAACTGACAGAGTGGAGTTTAAGGAAGGAAATTTCTGATAGAACGTATGAAGAATTATCAACTATGATAATTGGTAGAAGTTTCTAGGCGATTCAACAAGTTGAATGACCAGTTCAAAATCTTAATATTTTATTATTTTGCAATAATATCTTTAGCTTTACGGTAAAGAAGAGACAAAATATCTATATAGTAAAATTTAATATCCTAAAATATTGTATAAACTTAGCAGAGAAAAGATTCGGCTAATGATAAATCACATTCAAATAAACTTAATTAACTTTAAGAAAATGGTAATTTTTTTTAGGATAGAAGAAAAAAGGTTGAAACACCCGAGAGTTTATATATGAGGATAAAAGTTGTAAATAGAAACAAATAAAGTAACACCGTTTATCTTCTACACTTCTTTGTATTAGTTTTCTTCGGTTCCATTGTATACAAAACTAAAATTTATATTATGCCTTCTACATCCCTCAGAAAATAAGCCTATTTTGAAAGAAAAAAATATATGAGTAATTTCCACTGTTCTTGTTTATACGTTCATCATATTCTAAGAGTACTTTTTCAATTTACCAACTAATACACCTCATAAGACAACAATAACGTTGCTGGTGAGAAAATGACTTGATGGTACAGGACATGTAAAAGTACCGAGAGATGAGGGATTTTATTATGTACAAGATTATAAAGCAAATTTATTAACGCAGGACCACTAATATATGACACAAAAAAATTACATGCATTGTCACGGATTAAATATTCATTTATCTGTACCTATTGTCACCAGCATTTCTACTATTACCATAGTTGTATACATCAATTACATAAGTTACAAAGGTAATGTTTCTCATGGATAGGTAAAATCTAAGGGTATCCTATCTTCTTAGGCCTTCTTTAATTTATGACATTAATAACTCAACAATTTCACTCGCAATCCTCCTCCTTACCGCACAAAAATAAAACAGAGAAACCTAACCTATCTCAATCTCTTTTTTTCCCTATGTAAAGTTGTAGTTTTATTTTGTTCTTCCAAGTTTCAACATAGAAAGAAAAGTTCAAATTACGACATTACATTAAACAATACTATGTCTTTTTTAACCATATGTTTAATAGTCAGAATTTTTTTTTTGATAACCTTTTTTAATCTAATAAATATTTGTTTTTATTGTATTTACACGTTCATGTATAAATATGCAATGTAGTGGTTGATCAACAACTCATAAGAATGGAGGAAATGCAATTGATTAAGCTTTATGGGGGGTAGTAGTTAAAAAAACAAGATGAAGCAAACTAGGGGGAAGGAAATGCACATGATGGTTGTTGAAAGTTTGGCCTTGTGTGTACTTTTAATGGTGATATGATACGTGAGGACTTTCACGCTGTCACCAAGACCTACTGTAATTGGAGGGGGGAGCAGTCAAGAGACATATGTAAACAGCAATGTGTGCGTCTATATGCAGTTCTCAATTAATGCCATGGACCAGTTCCCCTTTGACTGTGAGTGACAGACATGGGTAATAATAAATGCTCACAGTAAATGAACAAAGCTAACTCACTTACCCATATGGCGGGTACACTAGCGGCGGTGGCGGCGGCGCCAGTGCCGGCGGTCCAGCCGCCGGCACTCCACCGTAAGATGCTGCTGCTGTCCCTGGTGCTCCTCCTTGGAATGTACCTCTTCCTGCATTACCACCCCCACAAGACACAACCTCAAATTTGTCAAGGAATTAACAACACATTATGTTACATTTATTATATACACATATCCTAAGTATAATAATATATGATATGTTGGTAATGACTATGTTCATAACATTGTAAGATAAAAAATGCAAACAAAATAAAAGAAAGTGAAATTAATTAACCTCTAGGTGGTGATGGTCGAGGTCTTCCTAGAGAAGCAATATTACAATTTGCTCTTCTTCCATCTATAACTGGGTTTGGATCAGCACAGGCCCTTCTAGCTGATTCTGGATCACGGAATGTTACCTGGTGTTCATTGTGTTTATATATAGGACACGTTTTTGTGTAATGAGGATCAAATCAAACAACACAACACACGTTGTAGTGAAAAAAGAATCAAAGGCAAAGTAAAGTGTGTGTGTGTGTGTGTGTGTGTGAGAGAGAGAGAGAGAGAGAGAGAGAAACATACGAATCCGTAGCCTTTAGATTTTCCTGTGTTCTTATCAGTGATAATGACAGCTTCAAGAATGTCGCCAAACTGCTCAAAATATTTGCGCATTTCTTCGGTTGGAGTCTCCCAAGCTAGGCCTCCAACGAAGACCTTAGTCAACGTTGTGTCTCCGAACTGTGATCGG
>PYAF01001797.1:378972-399826 GCA_007407185.1 Glycine tomentella
AAATTGAAGTTAACTAAAATGTCTTGTTAAATATAACTTTAATAAGTAACTTATGAAAAATAAATTATTATAATAAACTCTTTATCAAACAAAATTATTTTAGTCAAAATAATTTATAAACTACTAAAAAAAAACTTATAAGCTACTGAAACTACTTACCAAAACATTACCTAATATTTTGGCATTAAAAATAAAGCTAAAATAATATGCTATATTGTAATTATTAGTAGTAGGTCTAAAACAGTCAAAAACTTTTTCTTTTTCTAAAAGACAAATAGTCTCCAAAATTTTTGTTTTAGCTTTTAGTTTTTTTATGAGGTAAAAAATGTTATATGATGACAGAGACATATTTTCTGAACATTAATTGTATGTAGAGTGTACGATGCGTGAAAAAAAAAAACTTATGTAAGAGAATACACCACGGCTTAATTAAAAATATAAATACAAGTCTAGGAATCTTAAAAAAAGTTGTTTAGAGACGTAATTAAAAATTGTCAAACTAGTTTAAGAACTGTAAATTGATTTAATCTATTTTTAATAAATACATTCTTCTAAATGAGAGATTTACTTATAATAAAATAAAATATTATTATATATATATGTATTTAATTATAATCTTAACTACTATGTACATACATACATATATATATATATATATAAACCCTAGTTTTTAACATATTCAAGGTAATGTCGGCAAGTGTAAAAAGAAACACAATTCAGTATTTGTAATTAGAGTTTAATGATTATACAATATTAATATTAATGTAAATTTTTATAATGTGAATCAATTAAAAATTATCATTTATAATTTTTTTGCTGTAACTATTGTAAACGTGCACACTCTATCATACAGAATAGTTTATTATTGAATTGAATTACAATGCAACATTACATATTTTTTTCTTGTATTTTTGTGAAATTAAAATATAATTTCGATTTTTTTTGTGTGTGTGCGTGTGGGGGGGGGGGGGGGGGGCTGCAATTAGCAGAGAGGATGCTGATGGTCCATAAAGTGAACTTTTCAAGATGCGGGCTTTCGATTTATTTAAGGACCCAACAAGTTTGATCATTTTTTTTTCTGTCCAGAATAAATTGGGATCCTGAACCAGTGTTGTGAATTTCTGATGCCCCTACAAACATTTTAAAATGGGCATACCTACAAACCGGGTGGGCCACATTGTTCTTGGGCTAAAACCAGTGCTTTATTCGCTGTCCATTTTAGCCACTAAAGTAATTCAAAACACAATGAGGAAATAATAAAGAAGAAGAAGATGGCACGGTGGCGGCATGGTGGTGGCACAGTGGTTACAGGATGACAACTTTAAAAAAACGAAAACTCCATGAGAAAGAAGATGTACAAAATGAAAAGATATACAACCAAAACCAACAGAAAACAAAGCTAAGAATCTCACCAGTGGCCAAAGGGCTCACCGATGAGATGAACTACACTAACAGCTAGTCGAAAAACGAAAATGGAGAAGGGAGGGGAGGAGGAGCAGGAGAAGAGAGAGAGGAAGAGAGAGAAAGAAATGTAAAAATAAGGGGTCACATGTGAACCCCTTCTACTTCTCTAATGCGGTGCCAATTGACGCTGTTGGATTAGTCCTTTCTCGCTATATGTGATCCGTGCTTTTTCTATGTGTAATTAATCTTTTTCTCTTTCTTCTTTTTTTTAACTGTTTTTTTTTTCTTTCTTTTTCTTTCTTTTTCTTTCTTTTTTTTATCCTAACAGAATTAGGATATGACATTCATGCTTCTTAAAAGCATGCATGATTTTAATGTTCGTTAACATGTACAAATGGCCCATGAGTTTTCCGTATCTACGGTTACATTCGCACTCTTTGGGTCACACTCACTATTTAGAATTCAGTGGCAACTAAAGTCTCAATGGTGAGGTTCATAATTGATAAATTAACGAAGACGACAGCAACCAATAACACAATTGCCAACTGGTCAATGATATCAAAGGTATCCTTGTGCAAGAAACAAATTTCTTTGATTGTTCATTCAAATTGACAATAGGTAGAACGGTTGACTTCTAAAGTTGCAATATACCTCTCGATCTTCACATTTGCATCACACAAACTCTTCGACAATAATGAAAAATATGCCAAAATTTGAGGCCAGATTTTTAGTGAACATCAATCAAAGCATCCTTTCGGTTCAGAGAATTTGGTCTTTATAATTATCTAATTTGAGATTCCAAAGTAAATTCATCAACTGCTGACACAAAAAATGATTTAATAATTCATGTCCTTCAACTTGGTTATCTTCATGGACATTCAGATGAGTATCACTTTAATGCTAAGTTTGACAGAGACGAAATGGAGTGTATGAGCCATTTATATGATTGAAAGAGCATAAGTAATTACATCAAGTCTACTTCAAGCCATTTATAGGCATTATCCAAATAACAAGTAATTAAACAATAACTAACTATCAATCACTAATAATTAATCTCCAATTAAGGATGTGTTTAGTACAGCTTATGTTTTTTACTTCTAAAAGTTACTTTTAAATTAAAGTTACTTTCAAGAACTTTTAAAAAAGCGTAGAAGTTATTTGTCAATTTTTTTAACCTTAAAATCGTTTTATGCTTAAAGTTGTTTGGTAGAATTTTTTTAAAACTTTTAGTTTTAATTTAAAAATAAAAAATGTCTAAATTTTTAAATTTCGAACACTTTCCTCCATTTTTTGTAAACTTTTTTTAATAATATTCTTGAAATAATAAATTTCCTTATGCTTTTATTAGTACTAGCAGTCCAATAGTATAAAAAAAATTATGTGACGAGCCAAGAGATTGTTATGCATAAATAAATAAAAAGGTAAACAATTATTTTTATTCCTGAATGAGTAGAACAATGATAAATTTATTTTCGAAAGATAGAAATTCAAATTTTAGTCATCGAAAATGGAAAAAATGTGACAAATTCATCCATTCATTAACTTCTGTCCGTTATCATTAATGAAAGAACCTATGTGGCACAGAGGGACGAAAATATCACAAAATGATTGTCAACATAACTGCTGAATAAATTGGATCAAAATATCAGTAAGTTATCATTGGACCAAAATGTCAGTAATTTTTCATAGGACCAAAATGTCAGTAATTTTTTTTGAACCAAAATATCAATATATTTCCATTGAATCAAAATGTCAGTAAGTTACCATTGGACTAAAATGTTAGTAATTTTCCATTAGACCAAAATGTTAGTAATTTTTTTGGACCAACATGTCAACACGTTTCCATTGAACTAATTTATCAGACCCCAAATTTCGTTTCATTTAAGGGTAAAATATAATTGAATCTTCATCTCCCCCCCCCCTTTTTATTGTTGGTCCAATCTATTCAGTAGTCATGTTAGCAATCATTTTTGTGACATTTTAGTCCTTCTATACCACATAGGTTCTTTTATTAACATTAACGGGCGGAAGTTAACAGATGGATGAATTTGTCACACTTTTTTTACTTTCAGGGGCTAAAATTTGAATTTCTACCTTTCGGGAACGAATTTGTCAGCGCTATACTCATTTAGGGACGAAAATAACTATTTACCTTAAATATAATTCAACTACATGATTATGATTCTTTGAAAGCTGAATTGTCAAATGAGGAGATCAAAAGTGCAGTCTTGGAAATGGGTTCTTGGAAAGGTCTTGGTTCAGATGGTTTCTCGACTGGGTTTTATCAAAATGCTTGGGACACAAGGTGGGTAATACGGTTTGCCAAACAATTAAGGACTTACAGAATGATCCAAGTCAAATCAATTTGATTAATCAGACTGATATATGGTTGATTCCCAAAACTAAAAGACCAGAATTTGTAAATCAATTTAGGCATATTTCTCTCTATAATGTTAGTCATGGTTGTCAAACTCGCGATTTAAATCGCAAAATCGTACGATTTTACGAGTTTACCTACCCTTCGTGCTTTAAATCGGTTGCAGACTCGTTTTAGGGGTAGACTCGTGCGATTCTACGTAGAATCGTCCGATACCAAGCAAAATCGCGAGTGAGCAGCGAGTTGGCAAGTCTGGTTTTGTGTAAAATGGCGTCATTTTGGAACCACCACACCTCTGTCAAATTCACGCCACCATTGCACCTCCATCAATCCTTTGCAACCACCAAACCTCTGACAAACTCGCACCAATGAGGACAACAAAAAGGTAAGAAAAGGAGTAAGCTTTTATATGTGGAGATGAAGTAGAGCGCAGCAGAAGAACACGAGAAAATGAGTGCAGCAGCAGCACAACGTGAGAGAATGAGTGCAGCGGCCAGCAGCGGAAGAAGAGAAGCTTTCATATGGGAAGATTAGGTTTTTAATGAAATTGGGCCAATTTGCTTCCTGCACCCATTTTTTCGTTACCATACACCTTCTGCTCATTGTTTTATATTAAATATTGGGCTTTTGTTTTAATTTAAGTGATTGCTGTTTACACTTTTTTTTATTAATACACTTTACTTGTATTATCAACTTTAATACTTTAATTGTTATTTTGAATTTTTTAGTATCCCTTATTTATAATTGCACTCGTCTAATTTGACAAAATTAGTTATGTCATTGTTTCATATTTATATATAAGTAATTTTTTCTTGAAGTAGACTCTTACGATTCTACGATTCGATTCTATGAGACCTCCACGATTCTACGTAAAACGCAATTCTGACAACCTTGATGTTAGTTATAAAATATTAACAAAGGTCATAATGCTCTTGTGTTTAGGACAAGCATTATATTCCTCTTTATTTTCTATTAGTAAATTCTGAATAATGTTGAGTCCAAAGTGGAAGGGTTTATAAGGTAACCATTTTGTTCCTTTTAATTAATAATTAATTCATGAAAGTTTAATTTTCCATATTATTAATTATATAAAAATGTTAACACATTAATTGCTTAATATATACATATATATAAGTTTAATTTGTTTAAACTTATTTATTAAAATAGGTGTAAGTAACTTTCTATTTTTTAGTATGTTTTATATAAAATACTTCTGCTTAAAAAAATAGTTTTTCACTTATTTTAATAAACAAATTTTATTTGTCTTAAAAAAGTGTTTATATAAAAAAAATACTTATTTTAAATTTATTTTATTTAAGTTTAAACAAATTCACTCGTCTATATATATATATATATATATATATATATAGAGAGAGAGAGAGAGAGAGAGAGAGAGAGATTTTGGAAAGAGTATCAAATCATTCAAGTAATACAATGATAAGTAAGTTATCATCTCTACAAGCACCTATGTGATAAATGAGTAATTTCTAGTAAACTAGTAAATTAAATAGACTACAAAAATTTAGAATTTAACAAGAGTGAAAAATGAGAGAAATTTTTGTTTTGGAATATTATCAAACATTTTGTGTCAGCTGAAACTTGGAGTAATATTAATGAGAAAAAATATTAGGTTTAACTTCATTGGACTTCCCAACATGCAAACACTACAAATTCTTATTCAATTAAACTTATATTATCAGCAATCCACAATTTTATCTCAATCTTAATTTCTTAAGTGAAAAGACTTAAATCCTTAATTATATTATCAATCTCTTGAATTAGCATAGCCAAATAATTTGCATAAAGAAAAAGGGTCTATTGATGTCCAATCCATTTTATCCTATCCCTAAACATAAAAATTATTGGGTGTTCTCTCTAGTTCACAATTCAAAAGAACTTTCCAATTACAATTGAATACATAGAATCATGCAAAAGCAAGCATTAAGCATAGAAAAAAATTAAAAAAAAATGCTATATTGAATGAAAACAAGAAAGCAATTACATGAAAGTATGACCAATTACATTAAATCCCAACGAAAAAGAAGATTTAGCTACCGGCCATGTAGGAAGAAGCACATGATGAAGAAATAATGGAGAACGAATCTATCTACATCCAAAGCCGTCAAGAACGTCCTAGTGTCTCTTTATCTCTCAAATGTAAAAGTGTCAAAACCCTTGACTAGGCCAAAAAAATTCCTATTTAAAGTTATGGGCTAAATAGAATCCAAGTCCAAAACAAAACAAAATAAAAAATAAGGTAAAATTCACACAGGGGTTGTTGCAACAAGTGTGTGATTTGTTGCACGGGCATGCAATTTTCGCACCTTCAGAATGAACCTTGCACAAGTGTGCAATTGTGTTGCACGGATATGCAAATTTTCAAAACTTCCAAAAAGTTTTATTTTGCCTCCAAAGCTCTAGACTTCAACCCAAGGGATCCTTGATGCATTAAAATCATTCTTGGAACACCTCCATTGCTTGGTCTTCACTTCCATAAAGAACTATGAAACATAAGAAAACAAACCAGAAATCAAGCATAAAAGGTATAAACTAGAAAATCTTAATTAAATCAAACTTTTTGTTCAAACTTAACTCAAATGAACATAAATAAAGTTCAAAAGCATAAAAGATATCAAATAATTGTCCCAAAATAACACCAAAATATAGGAACATATGAAAATTATCAATATACTCATACCTTTTTTTTATCACTTCACTTATTATATTTGTTAACTTTTCTTTTTCTTTTATTTTTTTACCTCTCATTTCTTTCTATCTATTCTTCTAACACCCCCAAAATGCAATGGAAGTTTTATTATATTTTGTACATGCAATACTATTATCATCTAGATGAATCTTTCTATGGGCAAAAAAAAGGTGCTAGACGCCATGGATAATATTAGAGGGTACTTGTGTCTGACGCTCAGATGAACACGTAATACATGTATATTTATGTAACTGATTTTTATGATTTATGCATGCACTTTATCAACTTGTGTTGAAGGTTTTTTATTTTTTATTTTTAACATATATTTGCATTGTACTCTTATTGTTGGGAGTAAGTTTTAATTAATTTCTATGGAATAAAAGTTTTACTTAACCATTAATGATAGGTAGAGAGGTGGGTATATGGATAATCTCACCTATTGAAGTATATATCCACATAACTCGTGATCCATATAACCTATCCATTAAGTTTGCATTTTAATCAAACTTCAATTTTGAAAGCCCGCAATTGCACCATTTAGCTCGTGGGCTAAATGAGCTAGTCCTCATCTATAAATTAAAAAACATAAAAAATTAAAAAATATGAAATTTGACACATTTTTTATAACCATTTTAGAAACAATGATCTGAAAAAAATAAAAATAAAAAATTGAGTAAAATAGGAAATGAGTGTAGGCTAATATTAGTTTTAAATTAAATTCATGACTTGATTAAAATAATATTAAAATCAATTTGAGGGGAACTCATTTTAATATCAAAAGTAAAGTATCATACAATAGTCTCAAAGTTTTAATAACATTAAGTAGTTTTAACATTAGGTTTATTTATCATTCAAAAAGGAAATAAACAAAACTACATACAAAGGTACAAAGTACTTACAACATCAGTTGTAACAAAAACATTAAGAGAATACGAACAAGTACCCCACAAAACTAAAGAGTAAGGAGAATGAGATCCCATCTCTTAGATAGACTATCCACACAAGTATTCCTTTTCGGTAATTATGATTAAACTCCAGCACCCACGGGTAGGAGGCAAAGGCTCTTATTCTCGAAATAATAGTATCAAAGGGATGATAATCAATAGACCATGTTGAATCAAATGAATAGCCATCAACGAATCCAACTCACAAATGATGTGAGACAAATTAGTTTCCCATACAATATGCAGTCCCGGATAAATCGCAAGGAGCCTCGCATGCATGCAGAAAAAAAAGTTTTACTTAACCATTAATGATAGGTAGGCTAACATTAGTTTTAAATTAAATTCATGGTTTGATTAAAATAATATTAAAATCAGTTTGAGCGGAACTCATTTTTATGTTAAAAGTAAAGCATCATATAATGGTCTCAAAGTTATAATAAAATTAAATAGTTTTAACATTAGTTTTATTTTATCATTTAGAAAGGAAACAAACAAAACTATAAACAAAGGTACAAAGTACGTACAACATTATTTGTAACAAAAACATTAAGAGAATATGAACAAGTATCCAATAAAACTAAAGAGTGGGGAGAATGAGATCCCATCTTTTAGATAGACTATCCACACAAGTATTCACTTCCCGATAAGTATGATTAACTCTAGCACCCAAGGGAAGGAGGTAAAACGCTTTTATCCTCGAAAAGATAGTAGCAAAGGGATGATACTCAGTAGACCATGTTGAATCAAATGAATAGCCCTCAACGAATCCGACTCAAATGATGTGAGACAAATTAGCTTCCCACACAATACAAAATCCCTGATAAATCGCAAGGAGCCTCGCATGCATGATGGTAGTGTGATCACAATTTCCATAATAATTGTTAGTCATCCTTCACGAGCATTACAAATGATACCTCCAAACCTCGATTGAAATTCTTGGATTATCGGGGAGCTACTGTTAGTGTTGAGGTTACAAAATTTTTATACTAATAATATATGATGATTAAACTCTTTATAGTACATTATATGTTAGTCTAATTTTTATGTTGCACCTTATAGAATTATTAGTCAATAATCAACTATTGTTTTTATATTTAATTAAAAAAAGTACTCTTATGAATTGACTAATCATTTAGACTCTATTTTTAAAACTTACAAAAATCCCTAACAAATACATTTTATTTAAATATCCTTTATTATAGTAAATTTTGAAAATTATTAAAATCTTAGAATATAACAATTTTAAAATAATGATAATTGTTGTGCATGCTTATCTTTGCACTCAATTTTTACATAATAATTATCTACTTTTCCTCATTTATTACTTATTTTTGTCTCAATTAGTTAGAATTTAATGTTTTCTAAACATCATAGTCATTTTGAATGAGTCTTTAGCATTTACTAATTTTTGTGGTGTTTTTGACAGAGTTCCCAGTTCATATAGAAAAGGATTGAAAGTTATCATTGAAGGTTATCATTGAAGGAAGAATCACCCAATGAGTTGTGCTCGCCAAATGAGAAAGTTCATAAAGAGAAACCATGTGACAACTCACGAGTGGAAGGAAAAAGCAATGTCATCAGGAAAGATCACCCAATGAGTACAACTCGACCAACAAGCAGATCCCATTGACTTGAAGAATTTGACATTCGAAATTGGGATTTTTGAAGAAGTCCCCTAGCGAGTCAAGTCTATTGAGTGGTGACTTTTGGAATTCTTGAAGGGAGTCACCCTATATGTGAAGTGACAGGATAAAGGCTATGTGCCCAATATAAAAGGAATGTTCTCTTGGAATCACCAGAGCGTTGTTTTAGGGCATTGTGATCATTTCCATTTCCTCCATTTTCTCTATTTTTCATCTTCCTTCTCTTGTAAACCTTCATTTTTGTAAGCCTCTCATGTCAACAAGAGAATAATTTCCCCATTGTTGGGGACTTTGGCACTAAACACTTTTGATGTAATTATCTCTACTACCTATTCATTGTTAACTTTAGTGTTATTACTTTTTTTCCTTTATTAATGTCTTGTTTATGGTTTCATCACATATATGCATGTTTATATAGTGCGAACGACATTGTAAAATGTTTTGACACTAAGAATTGAAAGGGATTTCTAATGAACTCATTTCTAGGAATAGAATGGTGTTTATTAGCTATGTTTTTAATCCTTTTATTGATCCAAATCACTTGGCTAGACTTTCTAAAGAATTAGGAGTTGAGTTATTTAGGCCCTTTCACTAGATAAATCTTGGTTAGGGTACATTTGTGGATTAAAGTAACACTTATTTTAGCATTGAATGGTGAAAAAATATTAATATTTGCATCTAGAGTGATTTAGGAAGGCCAAGCACCCAACTCTCACCAAAATTTCTGCACAAAACCCACATTAGTCCACTAACTGTTCGATAATTGGTCTAAGAGAGCTTTTGTCGTGATTTTACTTGTTTATTACTTTAGTTTAAATTCGTGCACTATCTCTTATAACTTGAATTATACTTTGCTTAGAATATTTGGTTTTGCACAAATTGTTTAGTACAAACTTAGTTCCTATGGATATGATGCTTAAACTTTTCGTTTAATAATACTAGCACGATTTGGTATACTTGTCAATAAGCTAACAACTAACATCATAGGTACAGTAAATAATAAAATGAATTATAATTGTATGTCTTCAAAGTAAAAAAAAATGCTAAACATCTCATGGCATGATCTATTACATACTAAAAAGATACATATAAACTAATTTATTAAAATCAACTTTCAATTAATTAAATGATAAAACAATTAAATATAACATTTTTAAGAGATGAATCTAAGTATAAATGTCTCAACAATTATAATTATTAGGATAAGATTTGTTAACATCATGTGTAAGTCTAAAGACTTATTGACAAAAATTTAATTTAATGGCTAAAATAATTTGTCTTTACATACCTTGATATTTGAAGTTTTGAACTATTTTTTCTTTTTCAAAACTAATAAATGACAATCCTATGCATTTAAAATCTTTTATGTGTCCTTCATCAAAGCTTTGAGGTAGGACATAACACTTGTCCCAACACTTAGATCAAAGCATCAACATATAAAATTAGTTATTCATTAATGATTTGATTGTTGTCATCAAATCGGGTTGGATGATCTTAAACTTAACACAACCAATGAAAGGATAGATTTATAGAATCAATGATCTAACTCAATTAGTTGAATATAGTATTTAAATTATTCTAAATCTCTTAGATTTATCTTCTATTTATAGAAAAAAAGGTAGATTTATAGAATATATATTTTTATCTAACATCAGTATTTTTTTTTTAGAAAAGAGACAAACTTATTTAAACTAAAAAAATCATAATATGAGATTAATAAGATTTAAATTCAAAATTTCAAATATAGCCAACTATGCATTAGTCTTTTAAAAGTTTGTATTTGATACATAAAATAATTAATAGAATTTTAAAAAAATAAATTTTATGAGAAGACCAATCTACCAATTTTATTTATTTATTTATTTGAAGTATGATATTTTCAAGAATTATTGTAAATATATATTTACTTTATTTTCTTTTAATCTCTACCTTCTTTTTTTCTCTTTTTCCTTATAAAATCACTTATCATGTTTTTTTTTCTTTACTTTTTTCTTTCTTCCTATCACTCAAATTACTCTAAATTCGAGTGAACTATTAGAATTTTGCTTTTTCTAAAACTCGGAAAAGTCCAAAAAAGATAGATCTACTCCTACAAGTCTAGGTAGATCTACTTTCAGTTTATCTCTACAGGGCCATTATGAGTCAAACCATTGATAGAAGGAAAACCTCATGTTTGACCTTCTAACTTGTGTAACGCAAAGAGGTCCTTTTTCTAATGGGCTCCATTCTGTTAAATTCTCTTGCCATAGTATAATGGTTATTGATTTCAATGAAATGATAAATTTACGAGAAACATTGGAGTCAGATTGGGGATCAGAACAGAAGATCCTCCTGGACTTAACCAACTGTAAACTCCTCGAATAATGCAAAATGACCGACTTTCACTATTTTTCTGCAGCTACAAGCCTACAAATTTGTAGACTAAAAAAAAAAATGAAGAAAGTGTTAGGTCCGTCCTAATTTAATGACTATTTTTTTTTTTTATCTCAAATTCTTTTTAGCTACCGCCTACCGACTATAGTATTTGAACTTAAATTGGATAATAAAGACCACTAGAAATAGTAAAATATTTCTTATCTTAAGTTTGAATTTAATTAGGAACTCATGCATATCACATACTTTTCCAAAATTTTCACCACCATTAGGGTTGTCCTGTGGTTTCTTATCACATTTTATTTTAATACAGAAATATTTTAAAGATTCTTTAAAAAAGTACATTTTTAAGAATTAAATATAATCCATTAGACTGAAATAATGACTAACGCCCTTGTATTTTAGATAAAATAATAATACAAACAAACTTGAAATTTAATAAGCTTAATTTTAACTTATTTATTAATATTTAATATATTAGTAAAAGTTTAATAAATAATTATTTTATTAATGATTACAATAAAATTGTATTAAAATAAAAAAGAGATGTACTAATAACAACTTTTTATATAAAAAAAATACATGATTTTTATCTTATAATATGCACTCTAAAGATACTCTATTGAAAACACTGATTACTGCCGTATTAACAAGACTTCATAGAGTGATAGCAGCGAGAAATAAAGAATGGTTTAGTATAAATTTTTCTTAATTTGGTTAACAACTACAACTAAAAAATAATGTGTTAGTAGTGATTAAATTTAATAACAAAATATCATTTTTCTATCATTAATTAATTCTGAGGTTACTGGATTTTAATGATAATTTTTTGAAAATCATATTTAAGTTTTTCGTTACTAATTTTAATTTTTCTAATAAAAAGAAAACGTATAATATATAAAATATTAAAATGAAAACCTATAAGGAGAATTATATTGTAATTCATCAAAGCAAGTACCCACTACCCTACAAAGGCACCTTTTAAAAGTAAACTTTGGGCACTTCCTATGAAGCGAAAATCATTGAAATCAATGAAGATATGATGTGGGTGGTATTGAACTACAGATTGTGGGGTAGTCACGCACTTCTTTAGTTCCAGGGTTTGATTTTGGTGCAGTGCTATATCCACCTTCTACATGGAGAGTGAAAACTGAAAAAGGCCTTTCTTTTTTTTGGTTTAAAGTTTGTAAAGGTTTTTATTCAAAGAATGAGATGAAAAAAATTAATTCCGAACCATAGGATCATAGAAACGTTGATGTTATGTCAATGTCGTAAGTTAATTTTAAAATTAATGTAATGTATTAAATAAAAGTAATGTGAATATTTTATATCTAGTGACAACAAATAAGAATATGCTAGCTAAGAAAATGAAAACATATATAGGCGACAGTATTTTAAGAATAGAAACGATTGGCATTGTCGTAAGTTTTAAGGCATGGGGTCGTTTCAGAAGAAGATTGAGAGAGAGAAAAAAAAATTATTACCATTTTGTTCCGTCGATTATGCATTAATAGATGGGGCTTTAACTTAGAATTCACACAGAACAATACAATAAAGTAATAATGAAATCAATACATGATCTCAGATTTCAAGAGCTAATAATCTAATGGTGAACACGACAATCTAATGTATAAGTTTTAAAAAAAAATTGTTGCTAATTTAGAGTAATTTCATGCTGATATTGTCTTTTTTTTTAATCTTCTGATCCCAACTATTATGGGTCTTTGACCTTGACGGATTAGTGGATTATTAGTTCAGCATGCAAACTAATTATTTTCACTCTTAAACACTACACAGCATGAACAATGGGAAAAAAAGCTACTGAAGATTTATTGAATAAATTAAAAACTAAGTGACGAGTTTTTTTTTAATGATAAATAAAAGAAATATTTAAATTGAGTGTTATGTTTATAATAAGATAGGTAATTATTTAATAAATCCATGATGCAAAGATAAAAGTTTATTATTTAGTGACATAAAATCATCCAATAATCATTGATGAACATGTTAATAGCTTCTCATAAGTGGAATATATGTTTAAGCAAAATTTTCATTTAATTCAATTCTGGTTAAGTATTGATTAAATATATATATATATATATATATATATATATATATATATATCATTAGATTATCCTCATCGTAAAATTGAATAAGGTCTAAGAGCTGTAGCTTAAGTGATATTAAATTCCATCAACTACGAATGGCTTGATCTCGAGATCTAATATCTAGGTTACTTTGTTTTTGTTTGTTCCTTTTCATCAAGGAATTTGTTTGACAGTCTTTAGTTATTCAATAATCTAATAGAAATTCATGTCATTAAATGGTTGAATTTAAATAAAAGATAATGACTTTCAGTTGAAATTTTAGACATGTAAGTGCATAAAAAATGAAAGTGAAAACTTTGTTATTTGTAATAATCTTATTCAACATTATCATTTGTTTGAATGATATAAGATTATTTTAGTTTAATCAGTAATTTTAATTGATTTTTGATATATAGTCACACTAAATATTTAAAATGAAAGTTTTATCATTTATAATAATCTTATATAATTGGAGTATACTAATTTAAGAGTAAAACAAGTAAAGTTCAAATTTTACACCTACCAATAAAAATAATATTTATTAATATTTTTTAAAAGTAAAAAGGCCATGTATATATGCAAAAAAGTCCCACATAAAAATCTCTTAAATAAAGTAAGAAAAAAAAATCTCTCAATTTTCACTTTAGACAATAGTTACTGTTAGTAGAGTTGACAAAATGGATTAGAGAGACTAATTTATCCATGGGATCAAGTGAAATTAAACTAAAAATATTGATCCAAATAGAATGAGCTCTATTTAGGATGATCCAATGGGTTTGTGGGGATCAAGCTAGACTCAAGAAACATAAGTTGAAATTCAACATACCTATTTTTGTCCAATATATTTTACTTTTTTAAAATTTATATATATTTAGATTTAAAAAAATAAAATGATCCAATATGGATTGACCCAACGGATCATCAAACATGATTCAACTTCAAAAAATAAAATTCATAAAAAATATAAATTGTGATCCAACATAATTAATTTTAAAATTTAGTTCACACTACAAAAAAAATCAATATTTTTGACGGAAAAAATCTCTGTTGCTAACTTTCAAAATCTGTCGCTAACTTCCAAAATCTGTCGCTAAAACGAAATTCCCGACGAACCAAAATCCGTCGCTAAAATGGGCATAGGAAATTTAATCCGTCAGTAAATTTTTTGTCCATCGGTAATTTTCCGACGGAAATTTCTGTCGATAATGACATGCAGGAAGTTTGCGACCGATTTTTCTGTCGGTAATGGCTTGTAGAAAATTTGTGACCGATTTTTCTGTCGGAAATACACAAATGAACATTAGCAACAGATTTTTCCATCGCAAATTTTGGTCAGCAACTAAATTTTTTGTCATTTATTTGGCTATTTTTTTCCTACAGCATTTGTTATTTGATTCTTATTTGTATTATTTAATGACAATACTAAAACAATATTCATAAAAGCAAATAATAAAATGGTAAATACTAATAATAAAATGGTCAAACAATATTCATTAAGCTCAAACTAATTAACTAAAATTCAAAGTAACGAAGTCATAAAAGCACCATGTCTAATAAGTCAATACTAATAATAAAATAGACAAAAGTCAGTAATCATAATAGTCTTTACTAAAGTCCCTCTGTTGATCATCTTCTTGTTGCTGGTCATGTTGCTGTTGGTCATGTGGTTGATCATTTTGTTGTTGTTGTTGTTCTGGAAGCTGATGGTCAGGTTGTTGTGGGTCGGGCAGCTGCTGGTCATGTTGTTCTTGCTGTTCAATAATGTTTCTCGCTTCTGGAGGTAGAAACTTAAGTACAACTGAATGTAACACACGCACCTCCTCCTTTGTTTAACGAAGCTCCTCCCTTAGTCGATTAACTTCTGCTGAATCCATTGGTTGACTAGAAGATCCTTGCATATGCTGCATGAACGTGTTTCCGGGACATTTATAAGTATGTGCAACATCTCCAAGCCCATAAACACGTCCACTTTGGTCCCGCAACAGCAAGCCAACACTTAGTCCTAAGTCTTTGTTCTTCAGCAGGGTCTAAAGGAGTCATTTCTGATTCACCAACACTTGAGGCCGCATCGAACTTGGCTTGAGATAGTATAGCCTCACAGTTTTCCTATCAATGATAAACAATTATTAGTAAATAAATGTATTAAACATTGTAAAAAATAAGAGTGCTTCACAAATAATGTTCTCACATATGTGTGCCTAGATCTATCATCCACAAATTCACCAGTATCCTTCCGTAAATGAGTTTGTTGAAAAATTTCATCAAGATATGCAGATCGACCAAGCTCCTGAGTGGATTCACCAGTATCCTTCCATAAATGAGTTTGTTGAAAAATTTCATCAAGATATGCAGATCGACCAAGCTCCTGAGACTATTTTCAAAGTAAAAAAAAAAATAACCAAAATAATTATACAAGTACAAAAAAGTGAGTTAATGAACATAAGGTGATGTTAATCTTACCAAACGAATGGTGTGATCTTGCAAGGAAATGGAACCACCTGTGTGCATACACCCACCTTTTTCAGATGCCCATTTTTTTTTGCCTGTACACACTTAGAACGATAATCAGGGGCATTCCAATATGATAACAGATCATTCCACACACGATCTCCAATCCAATATGGTCTTTTATTTTCATTTCGGGCATCCCTAAACATCTCAGAAAGTCTATGAGAAGCTTTGGAGTTAAAAGCTTTCTTAATTTCATCCTCATCCTTCGGTCTCCATACCAATTTTCTCTAAAGTATCAGACATTTATCAAATGTTTTGTAGTTAGGAAGATACCAATCGGTCTAAATTAAATGAAATAAAAAAAAACCAGCTTTAACAAACAATAATCTAAAGTCCCAATATGATGAATTCATAAATATTCCACACAATTGAATGCCTTATTTTCCTTAAAGTATGTTTAAGCCAGTAATCAATTTATGTAATGAAGGTATAATTCTTGAATCACAATAGCAGCTATATAATAGTGTAAATACCTCCAAATAAAACAAATTTCTGACAAACAAAAAATACTAATTTAGGTCCCTGACTCTAATTCAAAGTAGCAACAGTGGATAGCGAGGGGAACACACATATCAGCTTCAATTAAGCATCACCAGACACATTAGAAAATGTGGAAGCAAAAATCTCAAAGAAAGCTGAAGTCTTTCAAACATTAACCCCAATTTAAAACAACATTTTCTATATATTAAACAAAATGGATAACAACAATAGTCACACACTTATGCAATCCTTTCCTTTGAGATTCATTTTAGGATTCAGGTAGGTCTAGTTCATTTCTAATATAGTATTTCAACCAAGCCAGTGTCCAATCCTAAACATAAGAGGAGTAGGTTAACATGTTTCCCATACAATGGCCATAGTTTTCATCCCCCCCAAAGCTTTTGGGGTTAAATTTTAGTCTATTTTTAATATTGTTATTTATGTTTCCTCCTTGTAAACCCTGTACCCTTTCTTGTCTAATTTCCCATATAACAGAATGCCATCACGAGTGGCACGCCCCTTTATTTCCTGCCACATCATCATTCTCATTGTGGACCCTCTTATTCTTTCTAGCATGTAAAGATTGATAACTGGCTTAGGCTGTTGAGGTGCAAATTGCCCAATTTCATCCTCATCCATTCCTCAGGTTCGAACACTTTGTGTTCTCTGTCTAAACATACTCATGTGCCATCTAGCATGTGATGACCAATCCTACTCATGCAGCACACTGCACACATAACACAATTCTATTTACCTGACTGCATATGACAACTAACCTACATTTCTTTCAATGTAACATTTTTTCCTATATAATTGATCACCCTTCTTTGCTGTATTGTCTCCTATTTCTTATGTGTCTTATCAGTTAATTGTGTACTTGGCTTTATATTTTGTTTTTTCACATTAATGAATCATCTTTGTCCAGTTTTAAAAACTCTTAACACTCATGGTTGAGGAACAAGGTTTAATCAAGGATTGACCTTTTTTTAAAAATATAAACTATGAATTGCACCGGATAGCAAAACAGAAGAAATCACAAAGCAGATCAAGCTAAAAATAAATAAAAGGGCTGCAGGTTTATTGAAATTAAAGGGCATTCATGAAGGTAGGAATGGTATTTTATCCATTGATGCAGAGACCTTTTTGTTAATGAAGACCTTACCTGTGTCAGTTTTAGTTGAAGACCAGACTTAACAGCCTCAACACTTTGAAACCAGGAGCTTGTACCAATCAAAGAAACATAAATGTAAACTCTGGAGTTAACAATCATCCACTAGTAATATATGAAAATCTTTGTATTTTGTTTCAATTTGTTTTTTTTATAATATCATTATTATATTTTTAGATATAAAGCTTTCAAATTGCAAGTGAACACTGTTACACAAAACCTGAATCCAGTAAAAGTCTTGAGAGGTCATCATATATATAATAGTTATATATTTCCAGGTGAATAGTTAAGGTTGATTTTAATTTGGTTGAATATTTCTTTTACTTGATGAGATAAGGATAACAGAAGAACTTAGACTTGGAATCAATTAATGGGCTCTCAAAAGAAACCTCTGTTCTGCACTAACAAACAAAGATGAGGTATACAAAATTCATGTGTACTTTTCATTCTCTTCAGAGAATAGATATAAATTTATCCAAATCTTTCAAAGTCATTTCTTGTTTGTAATTTAATCAATTATTTGCTACTGACATTCATGTTGAACATGTGATGAAGGCTATTCAGAGAATGGGTTTTCTGTGCTAAACCAAACCATGAACAGGCCTGGACAGAGCCTAGCATCTTAGCACAAATATTTTCTACATTTGTGACTTCCCTCACCCATGCACCCCGGTCCCTAGTTACCTTCTTGCATCATTCTTTTTCGCACAACAGATTTCCTCTTGCAGTAATTGAATCATTCCTCCAAATACTAACCATTTGCACCTAACCTAACTAACTCAACCTAGAACCACAACGACGAACTTAGAAAAGCCAGGTTCCTAGGGCATAACTCAAGGAGGACAAGTTTGAGTGAGAAAGGGTAACACATACCTGTGATGGAGGAAGTCATACTCGTGACGGAGGCCGCGATGATGCCGGAGTCGCACAACTTGTCAGTGACCACAATGGGAGAAGGCGCTACGATTTCGAAAAGGGAACAACAAAATACACACAACGGCTAGGGTTCATTTGCTGTCTATTTGGAATAAATGATAATTTCTGAAGGATTCAAAATCCATGGGAAAATGGCCGTGGGAAACAAAAATTTCCGAGAAAACTAGTCGATGGGAAAAAGCCAGTCGAAAAAATCCCCATTTTCCGACGAAAGATCCTCCATGGGAAAATGACCGTTAGAAATGACCGTTTTTTTTGTAGTGTCAAACTACCATTCATTTTGTCAGTTCTAACTTGTTAGATTAGATTGTCAAACTTGTTTGAATATAATTACCTCAAGTAAAAGATATATATAATTTATAAAAATAATAATCTTACTCAATTCAAATATAATTATAATAATCCTTTGTAAGAAAAAATATCCATCTTCTCGGAAAAAAATCACTAACATTCCCAACGTATAAATAAAAAATAACCAGCCATGACACCTAATCCCAGATTTATCTCCCGTGAACCCCATTGACACTCCCCGAATTTCAATTCCGCGTTGACACCACCACAACACAACAATCATAGTCAGAAAACAGCAACACTTCACTTCGCCATCACTAACCCAAGAAAACGAAGATTATTGATTCCATCTCCTGCGACACGTAACACGTCACCTTTTTTGTCCACCGACGCAGTTAACGCCGCACCACTCTGGTCCCACCCCAACCCCATATCCACTTCTTCTGACCTTAATTTTAACTCTTCTATGCTCTATCTTCTTATCTTCATTCATCAATCAATTTGCCCATTTTTCAATATAATTTATACCTACCCATTCTAGTTTGTTTATCCAATTTCTACACATTTTAACTAATGTTTCATACTTTTCATAAATTCATATAAAAGTCTATACTATTTTCCAAATAAGACATTGCACACTCCAATAGTTGTCATTTTGTTCCAACGTGCGTCGTCGTCCAACGGTATTGTCACATGAATTTCACGCATTACGTGACAAAAACTCGATACCCATGTAAATGAACGTCCTTTCTTATATTCTAGCTTGCAGAATCAGTAGTAACTATCCGTTAAAACAATTAACAATATAGTCTTTTTTTTTTTTTCTCTTCCTTTTGCTTTCAATAATGGATTTTATTCAACCGTAAGGATTCGAGAAAAATCTTCATAATTTACTGTGTAATTAATTAATCGCTTTCAATTAGGATAATTAATTATAGCTATCTGTCCCCTTATTGTTTTAACTTTGACGTCTAATGAACGTCACTGTGTCCTATTTTGAAAAGATGATGGCTACAGATAGAGCCTGTATTAGTGCATATGACCCACTTCTGAGCATAACATTCACCCGAAAACAAATACAACGAAAGGGCTCAATCATTTTGCACTACAAATTTGTTAATGCAAATTAGATTGGTGTAGAAATATAAACTACTCGATATATATATAAATTGTGCCCACAATGTTGCTGATTCATTGAATTGAATTATTGAATCAAGACGCAAATCCATCTACCTAATGAGGTCTAAACAAATCAGGCAACACAACACAAAGGACACAAACGATTGGAAAAAAGAAAGCTACCTTAGCCCTATTGCAAATTGTGATCATCATCATGGTCATGGGTCACTTTCATCCTAAATGCTTCTCAACAAATTGCCAAACTGATTGTCTGAACATGTATCATGCAAAGGGGTGGGAAAGGTTAGGAGGAGGAGTGGGGTTTTAACTTCAAATTGCTCACCCAATTGGTTAATTTTTTTTGTCTTTTGTTTCTTCTTCGACGCATTATTGTCTTCTTTTGGATTGTACTGCAATAGATATGGAGCCCTTGTCCCAATTATACGTACATATGTGTTATATTTAGGTAATTTTTTAAAAACAATATTTATTTTATTAACTTTTGAAAGAATTATAAAGAAATTATTTTTTAGAATTTATATGGAGTGTTAGTTATTAAAATTGAACATAATAAAATTGAAATTTAATATACTAATTAATATATTAAAGTTATTAGTATATTAGTTACTGTATTAAATTTAAATTTAACACAATAATTAAATTTAAAATAGGTCAAATTATTTTTAAAATTATGCATTTTTTATACTATTTTAAAATATCGTATTTTGTGTATAATACTGACATCCATATATCAGTTGACAAATTATTTTAGAATTTTGTACTAAAAATAAAATAAAATAAAAATTGAATGAAA
>PYAF01001797.1:402875-439430 GCA_007407185.1 Glycine tomentella
TGAAAAGATAATAGTTAATATTATTTGAAAGTTTTAAATAAAAATAAATACAAACGAAATTCCATTTCAGTAGTAAACAAATAAAAGAAAGAACGAAACAGTCCTTTTCTGTTTATTGAAAAATTATTTTTAAAAGATTCAAATTTATATATAAAACTAATTAAATGAAGAGTAAAATTCATACAATTTCATGAATCATAACAATTTTCATTATATATATTATTAACATTTTATCCTTTTAAAGATCTTCAGAATTACTTTTCAAAAATACTATTAATTTATTATCATATTATGAATACAACATATTTACGATTTTAATTATTGCTTAACTAATTTTCTATCACAAATTTAGCTAATTACGATCACCAAACCAAACGTGTGAATCAATTACAAATTTGAATTTGAATCTTAAGTTTTACAACAACTTTAAATATACTCAAAAGAAAAAGAGAATTTTGTCATTTATATTTATCCTATTGAGCTTCGTATTTTGTCATTTAGCTACTTGTGAAATGTGAATTGTGATCCATAAAAGCAATTACAGTTTTTTACATCTCTTTTTTAACTATGTTTCTTCTATTTATAAGATTGTACTCAAAATCTTACTTGAAAAATCCAAAATCAATTTCATTTTTGACACAAAATAATTATGTGTTTTCTTCAGCCGCATCTCATTCTTTTTCCTCTTAAATTGTTAATATTAATATTAATATATTGTCCCATGAGTAGTGTTTGTGTCACGATCCGATCAGTACAAAACCTGCTAACCTGCTAACCTGCTTGCACACTCAGTTAGAATCACAGTGTCTCAGACTCTCTCTCTCTCTCCCTCTCTAATTTCCATAGCACACACACACACACGCTAATCATTCGCCAAGGCGAGTGAGAGAGAGAGAAGAATCACTCACTGATCCTCACACACACAAATCAGAACAAAACCAAGCACAGACAGCGTGCGCTCTTGTGATTTGTGTTGCAAGCAACCAACCCCACTCACACACACACACGCCTCCATAAATCTCTTTTCTTCTTCACTCCAACAAAACAAACAAGGTGCTACTACTAATACTTTTCATCTTTTTCTTCTTAAAATTGTTATTTTTCTTTCTCTCTAGCTTGATCTCAAGTATTCTCACACAGCAAATTACTTTCCCTTCCAAAAAAAAAGAGCTTGTGCCATGGATAGTAGTTACTAGTTACTACTAGCTAGTAGTGCTTTTCACCGCTCTGTTTCAGTGTTTACCCACCAACCCATATGCCAATTACCGCGCAAGTTTTCTTTTTTCTTTTATAAATGTTGGTTCGTTTCCATTTCAATGCTGGGTCCGTGATGGATCTGGTGCGGTGAATTAACTACTGCTCTTCCTTGTCGTTATTCCCCTGTTTTTGATTCCCTAATGAGAGAAAGTTTGTGTTTTTTTTTTTTTTTTAATTGAATATAAATAATGCTGAGTTGGTTTTGTAACTTCACTGTTCTAAATGCACGCCATCAAGTTTGACACGGTTTCTCGTTTTTTGTTTTTTGTTTTTTTTGTATATTTGCATTTGCTTAACTGGAGCCAGATTCTGTTGCTGATTTCATCCCAATAAATCTAATGATGCTGAAGTAACTAACACTCTTCTATTGGTTTCTGGGTTCTCTTGAAGATTTGGTCTTTAATCAAGTCAAATTGGATGTGTGATCTACTTAGCCGACTTCACCTAGTGGCATAAGGCATTTGTTGTTGTAGTATTTATTGGTCTCTGGGTCGGTTTATACATTACTAGTGTTAACATAAGAACATTTATTTATAGTTGAACTTGTTTGTGCTACTGTTGTGGTTGGTCAGAGAATGTCTAGGCCTCTGCAAAGAGGTGTGTCAGGTGGGGTTAGGGTCCCTGAGAGTGGCCATGACTTGTGGGACTCCCAATCTAAAGATAAAACAGAAAAGGAAGATTTGGATAAGAGGGGTTCTTCAGATCACAGCCCTTTTGCTTTGAGGTTTCCTCTGAGGGTTCTTTTGGGAAATAATTCTGATTCCAAATATGGCAATGGCATAGCTGAGAATGGTTTTGCTTCTGATCCCTTCATGGTTGGCACCCCACGAAGCCGGCTTAAGTTGATGTTGCTTTCTTTGAAGTTCAGCTTAGTGTTTATAGTTGTTCTGGCTCTTACTGGATCTTTTTGGTGGACTTTGTCGATTTCATCCTCATCAAGAGGTCACATTTACCATGGTTATAGAAGGCTTCAAGAGAAGCTTGTCTCAGACCTTTTGGATATTGGCGAGTTTTCTCGCAGTCCATTGAGGTTGAAGGAGTCGGAATTCTGTTCTGAGGAGTTTGAAAACTTTGTTCCTTGCTACAATGTTTCTGAGAATGTGGAATTGGGAGTTTCTGATGGCAATGAAGTTGATCGGCAATGCGGCCGTGAGCTTAGGCAGAATTGTTTAGTTCTGGCACCAGTGAATTACAAAATTCCCTTAAGGTGGCCTACTGGAAAAGATGTTATCTGGGTTGCTAATGTGAAGATCTCAGCACAAGAGGTTCTTTCTTCTGGAAGCTTGACAAAGAGGTAAATGACATATGATCATTTCTCCTACTTGCTGTTGTTCTTTTGGCTATTTTTGATACCTAAAGTTTTCATTTGTAATTTAATTACAGGATGATGCTGCTGGATGAAGAACAAATTTCATTTCGTTCAGCTTCTCATATGTTTGATGGTATTGAAGACTACTCGCATCAAATCGCTGAAATGATTGGACTTAGAAATGAATCTTACCTCATACAAGCTGGGGTAAATACATTTGCTCTCTCTTGAAATGGACACATCAAGTGTTTGGTGCTTGATTTTTCATGATGGCCATTATTCATTGTACTTATATTTCAATAGTTTGATACATGCTCGCTGTCAAATTCAGCATACTTAATGCCATGTTTTTCTCTAAAGACCTTGTTATCTCCATTTCTAGTACTAAAAATATATAAATATTAACTATCTTGGTGAAATGATAAATGAATATTCTAAAAAATATTCACTGTGGGCATAAAATGGTAACCTTGTATATGTCATAAGCCATAACTGTTCTAAACATGTACCATCTAAAATTGTTTGTTATAAAGTGCCTTGGAGGGACTTGTTTTAGATTTTTTTTTTTTTATGGGTTATGGTGGCATTGGATTTGAACTCATGAAGTTTGACTGTGATATTCCTTGCCTGAAATCTTATTTGATTGAGAATGTTGTCATCTTAAAATTTGCAGGTTCGAACTATACTAGACATAGGTTGTGGCTATGGTAGCTTTGGAGCACATCTCTTCGACAGTCAGCTTTTGACTATGTGCATCGCAAACTATGAGCCTTCTGGCAGTCAAGTTCAGCTCACTCTGGAGAGGGGTCTTCCTGCTATGATTGCTTCTTTCACTTCAAAGCAGTTGCCATATCCATCTCTATCCTTTGATATGTTACATTGTGCAAGATGTGGCATTGATTGGGACCAGAAAGGTATCTTTCAACTTTCAATCTATGCTACTCTGTGTTGGATCAAGATGCATTTCTCATCTTCTGTACTTATTTGACAAAAAAATTTATTTTCTGGACTATATAGATAATGCATCATACTTTATGTGTCAATGGAAGAAGTTAGTTGTCATCAAAAAAGAATAGAATCCACTCCTTGGTTCTTCAATTACATCTGTGTTGTAATTTTTCCCTATTGAACCTAGACATTCAACACTATTTTGTGACCAATGAAAAATTATGCCAGTTGACTGGCTTCTATTTTGTTCTGGCCCTTTCAACTACACTAAATTCCTAGCTCTTTCTCATTCCGATGAGAAAAGTGTGTTGCTAACCGTATATATCGCTTGAACTAAAATGCTTCTATCTGGAATGTCTACAAGTCATTAGGTGCATTCCTTATTTGTTTCTGATGTAACAAAAACTAATTTTGCGGTGCAGAATTAAGAAAAATATACGGTATATACTTTCGGAAAATACCCATCTTTAGTTCTTTGTTACATGGGTTTCCGAAAGTTACACCTATTAAAATAAGTAGACACCTTTTAACGTTTACTTGCCATATTGGTGAAGTATCCAACAAACTGAGGTTGGCTTTTGAAACTCTTCCTTCTGAGTTCTGATGTGTAAAGGCATTGAATCTAAATCTAATCCTTCAACCTGCCTTTATTCTGTTTTATTTACCCTTCCCTCCTCTTTGATTTGTGTAGAAGTTTTATCAATATTTTAGCACCATGTGATTTATTAACATTCATATTACATGATATAGATGGCCTTCTCCTGATTGAAGCCGATAGACTTTTAAAACCGGGTGGATACTTTGTTTGGACATCACCACTCACAAATGCTCGTAACAAAGAGAATCAGAAAAGGTGGAAGTTTATACAGGATTTTACACTAACACTTTGCTGGGAGCTGCTGTCACAGCAAGATGAAACTGTCGTATGGAAGAAAACTAGTAAAAAAAGTTGTTATGCATCAAGGTAATGCTTTCATGCATGTACTTCTGGAAAATTATTTCACTTATGTGTATTTTAGGAAACAGATTCTATACAATGTGTATATATTTGTTAACCATTTTGAAATTAATGTGGCCTGATTCTTAGCATGGCCTATTTTTACTTCCAGAAAGTCTGGTTCTGGTCCTTCTTTGTGTGGTAGAGGGATTGATGTGGAGACTCCCTATTATCGAGAACTGCAAAACTGCATAGGTGGAATACAGAGCAGCCGTTGGATTCCAATTGAAAAAAGGGAAAGATGGCCTTCCCGGGCTAACTTGAACAACAACGAGGTGGCAATCTATGGTAATTGTTATGTTCTTCAACGCTAATTTATATTGCTCTTTGTGGAAGTGATTGCATTGTATTTGTATTGTCATACTGAATCAAATCTCCTATTCATTGGGTTAACTTAGTTTGCCTGTATTTAAATGTACTAGGCTTGCAGCCCGATGAACTTACCGAGGACTCTGACAGCTGGAAAACAGCAGTCCAGAATTATTGGTCACTCATGTCACCTTTAATATTTTCTGATCATCCAAAGAGGCCCGGTGATGAGGACCCTTCACCGCCTTACAACATGTTTAGAAATGTGCTAGACATGAATGCTCATTTTGGTGGCTTTAATTCTGCATTGTTGCAAGCTAGAAAGTCTGTGTGGGTGATGAATGCGGTCCCAATAAGTGGACTCAATTATCTTCCCTTGATCCAGGACAGAGGATTTGTTGGCGTTTTGCATGATTGGTATGCTAATCTCTTTTCTCTTGTTCTCATTTTAAGTGTCATGCTTCTCTGCTTCAATAAATTTTCTTTGCTTAGCTTAATATGGATTCTCAGACACACGCTAAATTCTTCTTTTCTTCCATTCTTTTATCTCAATCCCTTCTAAACACTTAAGAGTTATTGGTATTTCTTTTCTTTTTCCAAATTCTAAAGATTAATTTCATTATCTAGGTCCAACTATTTTTCAGTTGAGGACTGAGGTATATACTCGTTGTAACATTTACACTTTGTTAACTTTCTCAATTTACACTTTACAACATAATTTACAGATTTATTGAACTCGTTGACCATACGGAAGGTTACAGTTGTTTTGTTAAATAACTCCAAAATTATGGAGTTATACTTATATGAAATCATCTTATGATTTGCTCAAGAATGAGTAACTGTTTACCAGAGTTGACTGACAATCAAAACGTGGTGATTGACCATTTACTTTTCCAATTACACCTGACTCATAGTATTTGATAATATTTTGTGAAGAATAGTTAGTTGCTAGGTTCTACATAGAATATAGTTTCCTTAACAAATATGATTTTTGGTGGCTTCTAGGTGCGAAGCTTTTCCAACGTACCCTAGAACCTATGACTTGGTGCATGCAGCAGGACTTCTATCCCTTGAAACTGAGAAGCACAGATGCTCCATGCTTGACCTGTTCATTGAGATTGACAGGATACTTCGCCCAGAGGTATGTGAATTTAGTTAATATTGAACCAAAACTGCTATAGTATTTCTCATTAAACAGTTCATTAATATTTTATGCAGTTTGTTATGTACAATGTGTATGAATTAGGCAGCCCTTCTATTGTTTAAAGTTTCTGAGTGTGATGTGATCTCTATGTTCATTGCTAGATTTTTTTAGAACAAGTAAAAATGTTTCATGATTTCATCCACTATACTTGTTCAAGGACTTCTGATATGCTGACATTTGTCATGTGTGCAGGGTTGGGTAATAATTCGCGATACGGTTCCCTTAATAGAATCAGCTAGACATCTAACAGCACAGCTGAAGTGGGATGCAAGAGTGATAGAAATTGAAAGTGACAGTGATCAGAGACTTCTGATCTGCCAGAAACCTTTCTTCAAGAGACAGGCAAGCTAAAAAGAATTGAAGGTTTGAAGAAATTAGACCATTATATACTTATATTCATTTTCCATAATGTTCATTTATTACCATAAAGCTCCAAAAGTGGGGGTTGAAAATTTTGGTCATAAAAAGAACACTATATAGAGGAAACAGAGTATCCTTGTCAATGATACAACCACATCATCTATGTAGCCGTAAGGTCTACATAGGGCCATGTAATTACCAAAAAAGCCACAGAGCAGATGAGAAACTAGTATACTGGTAGATTAATTTACTTTTCCATGTGATACACACAGATACAATATTAAGATTGGGAACATGGTGATACAATAAGTTGTTGTAAAATGCTCAGTGGTCGATTGCCCCTTGTAGAATTATTTTTCTGCTATCTTTCTATAGGTTCTTAGATGTTTCTTGTATAAGCTTGGCAAAACTGTACTTTATAGTTTGTCAATGTTTATAATGTGAAATCAAAATCATATTGTTCATCAATCCATTGAAATTTGTGACTATGACTTCTGGTTGGATAGTCACCGGTAAATTGGAATTAGCAGGAGCAAGTTACATGCTAAGACCATGGCAATGGGACATTTTACTTCCTGATGTAAATCAAGGTAGAAGAACTATCAAGATTTCAATGATAGTAACTCATGTTCTTGGATTTTTAAATTGAAACTAATGATTAAGCCTAAATTTTCAGATAATGGTTTCAATAAATCAGATAATAATATAAACGTTAATTATCAGGATGAAGTTACAAATATTGGATAACTTAACTCACTAACCTACATCCAAATTGCAATTAAGCCCACTTGGCTTGATCTTAATTCTCATGTTCAAGCCTATACTTATACATGCTTGCTTGAAAGCACTCAAAATTAAGCAATGTGGGATTAAATACTTTTTAAAATATTCTAATAAAATCATGTATATGAATTTAGCGAAGATGAGGGTCCTTAACCAATTTTTTTAAAATTACATGAGAAGTATTATGTATAAAATAAATAGATTTATAAGTTTAGAACACTGCATAACACTTGTTTCTTGAAGACATGGTCAAGAAAATGAGAATGACGTGTGTAGCGCAACATGCAGAAATCTAAAAGTTAAGTCTTTCTTTGCCTAATCACATTCTCCAATTCTAAAGTTTTCAATGGGGCAAATCTTAGAGAGAAACTGATAACGTGACAACAAAGGAGGTCTAACTTTGCTATTTATTAACCCTAGGCACCTTCCATCATGGGCCCAGTGGTTAGGTCCACACTATTTTTTCACACTAATGAGAATTAGGTGTCCAAAGCCCGTAAACAATTAATCACATTGTTAATGAACTTAAGTTGATAATGGATCATAATATTAGCCTGTTTTTGGAAAAATAAAATATTACAATGTATTGTAACCCACAAGAATATATGAAAAAATTCTAACATTTTCCCACTTAGCCAAAATTAATTACGCATTTTTTAATTTTAAAAATAATTTTGAAAACGACTCTTAACTAATAACATACTGTGACCACAAAATAAATGATCCCCAGATACAACACCTAATTAAGACTCCATCCAACAAAAGCCATGTAATACTTAATCATGATGGTAATTACATCTCTCATTAATGCAACACCTTCCATGGTTACAAATATTACTGACTTCGTTGACTAGTCATCAATGTTGAGTGTAGCAAGAAATGACTTGCCAATGTGATTAAGAAAGTCATGCCGTCATTTTCTTCGTTAATCCTCAATTTCTCTCAAGTGCTTGAAAGTCAGAGATATTACATGATTTATCAAGAAACCATCATGTCTCAGTTCCAATCCTGATGTCAATCATCAGCACAATGATCCTAACTACATCGAGCTTTAATATCATTATGCCTCAACTCTAATTCTGGTGTCGATCATTGGCATAGTGATCATGACAACACCGACATTTAATAATCTCACATTTGATATACACACACAAAAGGTATCATAATAAAATTCATATCATCATTTATCAAAGTAAATGTAAAATGTCATCAATACATCATTTTCCAAAATTCAAAATAAGGATCCAACAACATGAAAAAGGAAATAACATGAATCTAAAGCTCCCATTAACAAAAAATATCAAATGAAATCACAATGCCCATTATATCTGCTCAACTGGTTTATGCATTCTCATCCACGATAGAAGGATCAAGCATATCATTGGCCTGAGAGCCAATTATATCTCTAGTTTCAATTGTGGTCTCAACTGGATGTAAATGGTTGTGTTCAAGGCTTCTCTCCACAGAAATTCTGGCAAGTTGCATCTATTCATTATGTTTCTCATCATATTTTTAAGTGTTCTATTACGCCTTTTGACTACACCATTTTGTTCAGGAGTCCCAAACATGGTGTATTGGGGAAGTATTCCATAATCCTGCAAGTATAAGGCAAATGGTCCCATGTTTCCCTGTGAAATCATATTTACCATAACCACGATTATACCTTAGAATCTTGATGACTTTCCTCAACTCCTTTTCAACTTCAATTTTAAAAATTTTGAACTTTTCAATGACTTCAAATATTTTTTCTACACACCTCCCATTATAGGACTGTGTGGTTAGTTCATACTATTTTTTCACATTAATCAGAATTAAGTATCCAAAGTCCGTAAATAATTAATCACAATATTAATGAACTTAAGTATCATCAAATAAATCATAATATTAATCCATTTTTGACAAAATAAAATACTACAATTAATTATAACCTACAAGAATATTTGAAAAACTTCTAACACTATGTTGTAAGCTGTTATTGACTATGGTCATGGCCTTTAGTTGATGTAATTTTAAATTATAATAATATTGTCAAATAATTTCTGGACAAAAATAGAGATATTGTGCTGAGTGTGTAAAATAAATTACTGAATTTAAATGGTAAGGAAATGTCCGAACATATATTAGTTTCACGAAAGAAAAGTTCACATTTAAAAACTTTGAACGAGTGCATCGATGACAAGTCTTATAACACTAGATATTTTACAGATGAATCGATGACAAGTTTATTTTACATATTAAAATATTTGACCATTCATTCAAAAATTTGTAAACTACAATTGCAGAATAGAATAATTCTAATATAGAAAAAGCAAACAGCGGTTTACAAAAAAAGGGCATATTTTTTCTCATTTATTTTACCTTAATTTGAGAAATTTTGTATACAATAATTAAGTGAAGAGGAAATTCTTACCAAATTTTTCAGTGTCAAATTTTTGTTGCATTTGCTTTTTAATTCTATTGTAGTTTTCAACTTAAAAATAATCTATCTATTTTATTATAATAAATAATTTCATTTAGTTTGATGTCAGATATTCTTCTTTCGTAACAATTCAAACATCTTATTCTTATAATAATGAGAAGGACTGTGCACCACATATGAATTAAGATCTTATTTAACAAGAAAATGAAATGACGTAGCTTCTTTACTGATTGAAATTTACATATAACTGACATTATAATTATTTTTATATAAAAAATTAACACTATATGTAGTATATAATTTCTTTATTAATACCATATATATCTATACATATATTATTTTTTATCTTTTTCATTTACAGGCGTTTGAAAAATACAACCAAAAACTCTTTCTTGTCAATTTTGTTGTTCACAAGACCTTTTGCTTAACAGTAATATGTAAAGACGTTGAAATATTAAAAAATTGTCTTTACTTCAATGGATGTAACAAAAGGTTTGGGTGACTAATAACAACAACAGTTACAAATCAGTTTTATATGTTTTTAAATAATACCGACCTTAGCTCAGTTGGTAGAGCGGAGGACTGTAGTAGGTTAATTACCTAATAGATATCCTTAGGTCGCTGGTTCGAATCCGGCAGGTCGGATTTTTCTTATCAGATTTTTTCAATTAAAATTCTTGAATTTTTAAATTTCTTTGGATAAATTAATTTAAATTTCCTTTAATTTAAAATTTCTTATTTAGATAAAACAATTTAAATTTATTATATTTTTAATTCTTTGTATTTCATTTTTTGATCTAATTATATTTTTAAAATATAAATACTCATATAAATAAAAATTATTATTTTATAATAATTGCTTTAAAAATCTATATATATATATATATTCTTATCCAATTATATTTTAAAAATATAAATTTAGAATTAAAGTATAAAAAAATATTCCAACAAAAAAAAATTAAAACAAAAGAAAGCGTATATACAATACTTCATCTACATTTTATCATCACTAGTGTCATTAAAAATATAAAAATGATAATAGTTTGAACATTACTGATTTCAACATGCAACCTAAGACATCAAAATAGTTTGAAAAGATTAATTAAAAAAAAGTAATTCCTACAAAAGTCAAAAGACATTCTCACGATCTATCCCTGCACATCAACAAAAAAATCATTGTATTAGTAATGATTGGTATAATTTTTTCAAAACTAGACACATAATTAACCATAAGAAAAAAATATAGAGACTCATATTCAAGATATATGAGAGGATATGAACTTATTTATCCTATAATAATCAAATCATTGTTTTCCAAATGATCCAAAAAATGCACATAATACAAAATAAGAATATAAAAATGAGGTTATTTCAAACTGCACATAATACAAATGGATAAGTATTGCAAGCAAGAGAGTGTAGGAAACAACTCTATTGTAATTTTAGTCCATATATTGACACCGGCACAGATAATAAATGTCAAGATCACATGTTTGACAATAAAAAGTTAGTACAACTTTAGAACTCCATGCTACAAAATAAGAATAATTCTTCTTTGAAAATAAGCAAAATATTTTCATTTCATGATTACACACATTACTCATATAAATGGAATCTCTATGAGCACATTTAGAACCATGCACCTACTAGTACCATTTGGCTTGAATTCACCTAAATTACCACCTGTCAAAATTGTCTTGAATTGAATGAAACCATCAATGTCAATCTATTTGTTTCCATCGAATTCCCCTCTAATTCTAACTTACTTATTCATCTAAGAAGCCTATATACACTCCCTATAGATTATTGTACCAGTTCATAATTGAATTATAAATTCTGTACATCTTGAATTAGCCAAGACCATGGCCTTAAATTGATTAACTTCATTAAATTTGAATTTATATACTGAAAAATTCAAAATGTTGTTTTATTTTTGCTAACCACACTGCATGTAAAGTTGCAAACCTCTGCATCTTGATCCCATTAAAACAGAGAATTGTAGAAAGTGAAAATTTTAGGAGTCTTAATAATTTTTTTTCTTTCAAAACAAACAAATCTTGTCTTGTTCTCACCTCCACCTCCAACTCCAACACCTATCTAGCTAATAGCCATACTCCTCTCTCAGATACCTTGTATTCTTTCTTAGATACTATGGTATATAATTGTCAAATCTTGGACTCTTAGGCTTTATTTGGGAGAGGGATTTTGGAGGGGAAGGGAGGGAAGTGAAAGGTTTATGTAGAGGCATCTCCTTGTATGAGAGTTTTAATTTTTGAGGGAAAAGATTTGAGGATTTTCAAAACTCTTCTGAAATCCTCCAAAGCCTTAAAATTGTTGTCCCCCTATTTGGGGGGTTTTTAGAAGGAAAAGTAACTAAAATTATTATTATACCAGTCAGTGTTATTAAAATTACTATCCTACCCTAGTCAGTGTAAAATATATAATGTATTAATTTTTTAAATAAAGAAAAAAATTTCTTATTAACTCTATATTTTCCTCTCTTAATATATTTTTAACTCCCAAACAAGGAGAAAGGAACTTCCCTTATTTTCCTCCCTTTCCTTCCCCTCCCTTCCCCTTGAATCTCTTTCCTTCCCCTCCCCTCCTAACTCCCAAACAAAGCCTTAGACGTTCACTTCCTATCCAACCATCACACACACCTCCCTATTTATTTTTACATTGTCCACTATTGCAATCAAAATCCCATCAAGTATCTTTTCTCTACAAATGCAAATTGATACTCTGAAAAATGATACTTTACAACACTTTTCTTAATCTTTGTCACCACCAGTATTTAGATGAGACCTTGTACATAGAGAGAAATCCTATCAGCAAGTTAGTGAATAGAAGAAGTAATCGTTCTGCTTTTTAAATCATTTTCATTTGTTCACGTTTATTATTTCCCTTTTTCATATGGCCGCAATTTAGATTGTATCCTTTTGAATCGTGTATATTCCAGCCTTCACGAAGTAATTAGTCAAACACAATTACAACACTGCTTCATGAAGTAACTAGTTTCCAAAACAAATGACCCAGCTTCGAAATTTGAACTCTTCCATCATGATTGAACATTTAACTTTCTCAAATTAAGCAAGAATTCAAGAAAAACCCTCTCATGTATACACAAAATGTATCTATCGTAAATTCAGATATCTAACAAACAGGAACCTAAATTAAAAACTATTAACTCATAAACTACATAGTAGAACAAAAAAATCAAAACCATGAAACCTTAAGACCAAATCTGAAGGAACAAACCCTAACAAGAAATGGAGAGACGAGAACAAGAGAAACAAACAAGGTTTGCCTCTCCTTTCAACGAGAACCATTGAGGGGATTTTCGTGAGCGTGAGGAGTGAGAGTGAGCAAAGCGTGTGAGAGGAGTGAGAGAGAATTTAAAATTCCTTCATTTTTTTAAGAATTTAAAATTTTAAGTTTAAATTTAAAATGAAATTCCATTTTCAAATATTAAAATTTTAAATTTCTTTTAAATGAATATTCAAACGAATTATTTAGAGAAAGAAAATTTTAAATTTTCTAAATAATTACTTTCCCATTTTAATTCTCTCGTCCAAGCATACACAAGAATTTATACTGTTTAATAATCTAATTTCACCGTTAACTTTCCCCTATTAAAAGCTCAAGAAATTATTAGCACAAACTTTATGCACTGTTCAAGAAAGCTTACTGAATGTTGAAATTCTTCAATTATTCCATTTACCAACAGCCGTGAAAATTACGAATCTACTTTAATAGTTCAATTGAAATATGGTCCTTTAAAGAGTGCACAAACCGGGGGTTATGCTGGAATCATTTATAAGCGAAAAGCAAGATATGTTAATTGGTTGATATTTAAACAAAAAAGTATAATAGACTGATGAATCAATTAGAAAAAAAGTTGTACACCCTTTGACATAGATTGTGAATTTTTGTGGTAGTCGTTCGGATACTTTATAGCATCTGAACTGAACTTCATAAAACAACATTTAAATTGATTAGATGCCTCGTTTATTATTCACACAAAAAAAGATGCCTAGTTTATTATTCACAAAAAAAAAAAAGATGTCTCGTTTATTATTGACAAAAAAAGATGCCTCGTTTATTATTGAAAAAAAAAATGTTCATAGAATTATTGAATGAATAAGATCTTAATTGTAATGGAGAGAAAGAAGACCCCATTACTTCAACACTTGTAACTTAACAATGTCATGAATCAAACGTTCCAAAAGTTCAAATTTCACCTCCTTGTCGGGTCATGCTTTTCTGGGAAACACTGGCATTTCTTCTATTCCCTCTGGAAAGATTTGATCCTCCATGGCCAACTCTTCTTATTGATCTTCTGTCAAAGCTCCGCGTGCTGCTGCCGAGTGCAGCTCTGGCAACACTATCGCCTAATATTTCAGGTGTCTTATTGGCCTTAAGGGGTTGGTTGTTCAGGTACACCAGCTTTGGAAGGAGACCACATACTGCTTTGCTAAACTGGTCATTACTGATGATGTTCCTTTGAATCGGATTTCCAATGAGATTAAGGGCCTTAAGTGAGTTGTAGTTAGCCACTAGCTGGCCTAATCCTTTTGTTGTTGTGATCTTGTTGAAGCTCAAGTCTAGAACTCTTAGCTTCAATAGCCTGTGTAGCCCTTCAACATCACTTATTTTGTTCCCCACAAGATATAGCTCTTTGATAAGTGTACAACTTGACAAACCTGACAAAACCACACAATGAATGAAATGTTGCAATGTAGAGAAGGCTAAAATGAAGGTTAACCATATTTGAGATGCAAACCTCATTTTGAGCAAAAATTAAATCAGAACTAACCTTGTCCAATTCTCGAGATGCGGTTGTAGCTTAGGTCAAGCACCCGCAACTTGGTCAATTCTCTGAGGCCCTCAAGGGCACTGATCTTGTTTTTTGACAAGTTAAGTGTTTGAATACCCTTTGGTAGAAATCCTGGTGAGATGTGAACTGCATAATGAATGGAAAAATGAACCCAATCAACACAGTTAGTGATGGATTAATTGATGGTGCATCAGGTGCTAGAATGGAGGGGGGAGAGATACGGGTTTGAATCCCCCAACTGACATTTTTAACAAAATTAACAAACTAACATTTGCTGGGGAAAAAAATGCTTCATTCTAGTTCCAAAGTCGTACCTATGAAATTATTTGACAAGTTGACAGAGCGGAGATTGGATAAGTGTGAAATAGCAGGGATGGCTTTTATACCAATACCAGATATGTGAGCAATAGTTGAAGCTGGATTTAGAGACTGGACTACACTAATGGCAGTTAAAGCCCCTTTTGAAAGATTGGCATCTGGATAAGTCAACTGAGATGTGGTTCTCATCATTGATTCATCAGCATTAGGAGAAGGTGGGAAGACAATCCTTCCTCTGGCATTGTCATCATCAAAATCATCCTCAGGTAGCGGTTGCCGAATTCCGAGACCCTTCACCCATGCATCCACTCTGGCAAAAGAAGATGATTCTGTTGAGAAAGCAATCCATTGGTCGCTTTGAAAGCTGCTCCCCCTTTGATTATCAACATTTTTACCAATTCTTCTTTTGTTAAAGGATTCCAGAGTAATTGAATCAGAAGATTTCACAGGCCTCAATGCCTTGCCTTGTTTCGGTTCAAGGGTGTCTGAAGAGTATCCACTATTTAAAGCAGCACTAGTAGGAACTAGTGATGAATTGCTATGGAGAGTTCTGCGTATGTTCCTGTGGCTCCACAGGATCATCTTCCACCACAATTTTTTACTTCTAGAAGGGAGTACCTGACTTGAAGAGTGCCTTTTCAACAATACTCCATCAGCACTGTAGTGACTCATCACAGACCTGGGGCTTTCAAGATTAACCATTGCTGATAACTCATGAAAATTCTCAGAAGACTTCGACTTAGAAGCAGGCAAGTGACGAGTTATCTTCCCATGCTCATCAAAATTTTCAAGGTTGGAGAAGTGTCTCTGGAACTTTGGAGAAGCCCAGGAATCAGCCTTGCCAATTCCAGGATCAGTGATGTGTCCGCTTTCAATTGTATCAACACTCTTTTGGCTGTATCCATCATTTTTGTCTTCCAATTCATTGTTGACTTGGTTTTCATATAAAATGGGGTACTCTACCTTTTTATCTGTTGTATCATATCCTTTGCTTGCAACAGCTTCATGATCTTGGAGATCAAAATCAGAGAGTTCTCTCTTGATCAATGGTGAATCTTCATCTTTATAAGTTTCCTGTGCTTCAGCCTTCACAGAACTCTCAAGGGTCATAATCCTCGTCGCATTGAACCTTGAATTTTTCTGAATACCAATGGCATCAAAAGTGGTTGTCTCAGATGTTTTTTTATTTGTAGATTGTAGTTTGGCAAGTAGAGTGTTAAAGTCCTCTTTTGAAGACCTTTCATTCCCCTGAATAAACAAACAAACAGGTTAATCACAATTCACAAGGTTTATAGGAACCCCACTAGACAAAATAAGAGACACACACAATACCCAAGTGACTTTTACCTTGTCTTTCTCCTTCCTCACTGGCAAAAGAGAGAAGCACTTAACCATGGCCATCCCAGAAGATAAAGCTTGTTCCGAATCCTTTCAATTCAATCTCCTTTGCCGCTTTTGAATCCGTTTCACTTCTAAGCAATCCTAAACAGCTTTGAACATAAATCCAACAATTTTTTTCCTTTCACAACAAATTGCATTGAAAAAAGTAGGAGGATGACAATACAAACATACTAGTAGTTGAGTAGATATCAGATTGAATCAAATGTTAGCCATAATCAATGGGAAGGAGCAGAACAAGATATAAGACCCTTTCTGAACAAATCTGAGAACCGGAAATAAAAAGACCAAAGCCTCTTCCGGTTTCAGAAGATATCTTTATAGAGTTTGCCAGAGTTGTATATGCTCCTCTTCAAATCTCCACCAATATTTTCCTCTCCAAATAAACCTATACCCAGATGAATAACAATAATAAGAAAAAGCAATTAAATGTACCAAATATTATTCTACGAAAATTCAAGAACCAATACCCCACCAATAAATTCCAAATTAAAATATCAAAATAAGAGATCACTTCATAAAAATTCTAAACCCCTCTTAGACACACACAACACAACACACCCTCATGAGTAATGTACTACTAGGAATTCAATTCGATTCAATGGTCTCTTCTCTAGAAACAAAGTGACAAAATGAACAGAAGACATGAATGATTGTAACACAAGTCAAAAGGAAGACACGCATACTAATGCCTCCTCGTGATTCTAAAGCAGACTCAAACAGAAACTACCCCACGCAAATTGCGGCGAGAAATTCGAGCATTGATGCAGAAAGGACGAACCTTGAAAAGCAGAACCGCGAAGCTTATAAAAACTCTTTCAGATAGTATCTGTGCTTTTGTTCAGGAATCTACAAAAGCTTTGGGATGCGAAATGGCTATTATGGTGTGTGAGAAAGAAAGAAGTGAAATCTGGAAGTTAAGAAGGTTGTGTGGTGTTCGCACGTGATGTCGTGTATGAGATGCAACCTAAAGGAACAGAAAACACTAGAGAAGGAAAGAGGTACGTAGTTGATAGTTGTTGTTAAGAAAGAGAAAGAGAGAAGATATAATAAGCGGCACCAACACAACAACACGGTGTGTTTCTATCTTTTTTCTTTCTAGTATCAACCAGTGATGTCACGGAACGACGTGTGCTGTTCCAATAATTTAGCCAACGGAATATATATATATATATATATATATATATATATAAATTAATTATATGAAAATATCTTAACTTAACAAAAATTTTAAATTTGAATTTTAGATATATCATTAAATATTAAAAAAATACATTATTTTATTCGATTTAAATATAATTATCTTCGATTCAAAATTCAAAATATTAGTTTTCTAATAAAAAACTCAGCATTTATATTCTCCTAGATAAGCACCTTTTTTTCCCGTGTTATGCTATAATATCAAAATTCTGTTCACCGAGGAAAATACTCCTTTTTTTTCTCCCCTAATAAGGGTGTTTATCAACCGATCCAAACCATACAAACCGTGGTGATTGAACAGAAAAACTGAAAACTGAAAAATTGAAAATTGAAAAAAAATCAAAAATTTTCATCAGATTGGATCGGTTTTCGGATTGATCGGTGAAAACCGATCCAATTGTAAATTATACTCTACCCTTTATCTATTTAGGCATATTCCCTATCATAGTCCAAAAACCAAAAATCCAATATATTGCTCCTTATTTTGTCCAATAAACGTATTTGTCTAATGAAAATTAGAAAATAATGTTTGTTTTTGTCCCATGAATGTGTTTATTTATGTTAGATACTCCTTATTTTGATAAAAATAAGTCTCATAAGTTTTACTTTTAGACTTTTAAAAAAATCGAAAACCGATCCAATCCAAACCGAAAAAAATTGGAGTGGATTTGAAAAATATTTCAAACCGAATGGATGATGAAATGACTAAACCGAAGAAATTGGATTGGATGATTTTTTACTTCAAAACCAATCCAATCCAGACCGCGAACACCCCTACCTAAAATTGTCTTATCAGTTAAAAAAATCAGCGTGACCTCTCTTTTTTTCTCATTACTATTTTTTTTTTCTATCAGTATTTTTTTTACAATCTTGTTTAAGATTTTATCAGATTTAAATATAATACCAAAGTTAATTCAAACCTTTATTAGCCATATAATGGATACTAGCTAGCTTCCTCCGCTGGATTCGACATCCGTTAATTTCTTATTAATAAGTATTATTCATTTTTAATTATTTTTTTTAATGTGTATGTGTGTTTGCTAAGTTACTGGGAGAAATTATAAACTCTTATAATTAGTTTATAAATTAGTTTGACCAAAATGTGAATATTAATGTTTTCTCTAATTTTTAAGATCATAAACATTTTAAAATAAATCAAAATTCTAAAATGATAAATATTTTTATTACACGTAGAGGGATGAAGTTATTTTATGAGTAAATGCACGTAAAATTACTTTTATTTCTAACTCTTTGTATATATTAATGTTTTTAATCTTAATTATTAAATTAGAAGTTTTTATTAAATAAGTAAAGTTTACAAACTTTTATAAATTTTGCACTTCATTGCATTAATTCATTTTGTTTATAATAAAAGTTTACTGTTAATGCATTAAAAATGTAAAATATTTTTACATTATTGTTATCAATTATAATTTGATGTATATGATTTTTAAAATAATTTTAATAAAATCAATAAAATTATTATATATAATGTGTTGTATTCTTATCAAAATATGAAAATTTCACATATGATAATGAACGGGGTCCAAATGGATTCTAAATGATCTACTCATAGATGGAGATTTTGTTGAAAAAAGAGACATGCAAAACAAATAAATATGATCAAGTAAAAACTATGTTCACCATATGTGACCATTAACGAGAATGATATGAATATCAACTTGAACAAATATTTAGAGAAAATTTATATTTATAGTGTGAAGTATGCATCTTAGATCTGACCTTTATTTGTTAATTAATATCTTAATAAGATAATATATAATAACAGTAAATTATATAATTTAAATAAAAGATATCGTGTAAGTTGTAGATATATTATTATTTATAAATTGAGAGATATTAAGATATAAGATGTATTCTTAACACCCTCTAACCTCTCATTCATTCATTTGATTAATTCACGACCTCTACACGTCCAGAAAGAGAAATGAATATTAATTGTAATATTAATAACGACCAACCAGCCTCCCAAAACATATTAATTAATGAAAGGAACTATAAGCAGCCGAGCGGTACTTTGTTTTTTGTTAAAAAATAAAGAGAGAACATTTGCTTGATTTTTCCTTTGTGAATAATCATATGAGCAACATCTTTACCCGTTTGTTCATTATTATTAAGTAAAAATATGCAGATTTTAATTAAAAATAAAAGTTACTTACTTAATTAAAGGTGAGATTCCTGTTGGATACATGTGAATTTTACTCAACAATAAAAGTATTTATTAATTATCTTTAAAGACATTAGTTAAAGATTTAAAACTATTTGTTTCTCAATAGAAATTTGAAATATACTTGTTATATAATGGTGAGAGAGAAACTATATAATGGCATGCATGTGGCAGCGTCAGACCGCTGGTGGTTGGTAAATTAGTCTCATAAACTATGTACTTTTAAAATAATTATTATTTTAATAGTTTTAATTTATTGTACGTCGTTGTCTTTGTTTAAAATTTTAATTATTTTTTTAATAAAAAAATATCAATAACATTGAACAACAATATAAACAAATAAATTTATATTTTCCATAAAATTCAAATAATTATTCAGTTTTTTTAAAAAAAATTATATGTTACATTTTAAAACAGTAATTTTCATCTAATTACAGATTGAAAAATTATATTTATAGATGAACCTTTAAAAAACAAATTTATAAATAAAAGAGAGAAAAAATATAAGATAAATAAGTAACATAACAAAAAGAAGTAAAAGTGATTCATATATTTGTAAAAAAAAAGTGTTTTATATATATAGTACAATTCTTAAAAAATTTAATACGGTAGATTATCAACTGGCCCCATTTGTCAGTCAATTGAGACTGTTTGTAGGTGTAAATCAAACTATTAAATAAAAGTTGGATGATTTACATCTCAAATATGAAAATGTTATTTGAGTTGGAAAAGATCATTTTAGATGAATTTAAGTTAGGTTTACTAAAATAAAATAGGAAATATCAATTTTCTATTTGAAAAGATGGATTAACTAATAAGTAAATAATTTGTGCATTAATAGTGTAAATAGTTTTCATATTATTATTAAATTACAAATTTATATATATAATAAATTTACTATCTTTTATAAAAAATTATTTTAAAAAAATGTTAGCAATTATTTCTGATCAATTGAGCATATGTATATTTTTTAAAACTCATATTTAAAAGAAAGTTTAATTACTTTTGGTTGTTTACTTATTTTTTTGGTTCAAATTGATCTTCTTATTGTTTACAGGTCTAATTAGGTTATGTATTTTTTTTAAATGATTCAATTAGGTGTTTTATTTTTAAAAAGATTTAATTAGTTTTCTTATTTTTTAAAAAAATGGGTTCAATTTGGTCTCCTTTAAAACTAATTTTGGTCCTATTTGTAAATTTTTTGGAGCAAATGGCAAAAACATGGAACCAAATTGAACATATTTTAAAAAATAAAAAACCTAATTGAATATTTTTTTAAAAAAAGGTCCTAATTAATTGAACCATTTTTATAAATAAAAAACACTTAACCTAATTTAACCTTTAAATAAGAAGAAGACCAAATTGAACATAAAAAATAAATTAGAAGACAAAAAAAGTTGTTAAATCTTAAATAAATGAATGCAAAAAAGTTAAAAACAATCTTACTTTATCAGTAAAGTGGTATGAAAAGGAATAAATATGTTATGAATGAAAAAGAAGATTGAACTAAAATGGTTAGGTAAGTAAGAAAAAAAAAACTCATTAAACCAATTCTTAGTTTACCCCCTACTCAAAAATATTTATTCAAGTTTTTTTGCTTTGAAAACTTTTTAAAAAAAAATGACATAGCCGATTATATCCAAAGTAACAAGATAAATTATGCAAGATAAATTATGCAGTGAACATAATCAATTATGCTATACATCATAATCGAGAATGCTTATAACATCACTGATTATGCTCAATGCATAATCAATTTTGTTTGTGTTCCTACAACCCAAAGAAATGAAGAAGAAAAAAAATGTCATAGCTAAGCATGCAAACCTTAAATACTTCCACGCCCAACTTCTACATTCAAGTTTCAAAGGAAAAATAATTAACAAGATTCATACAAAAAAATAGATTCGCTTATGTGAAGAAGAAAAATGAACTATTTTGGAAAGTAGGAAAATCATTGTTCATTTCACCAGTTTTCAACCACATTTGCAACCAAAATAATTTTGGTGGGCCTCACCTAATTTCAAAACTTTGATGTCTCTTTCAATCTCACTGAATTACCATGTTTCACTTTTATTCCACTACTTTTCATTGTCATGAACACAATTCATTTCAGCAGGTCCGTTTTCACAACTTTACATTTTTTTTCTTTCTTTTATGGATAAATGGTCATTTTGGTATCTAAATGTGTAATCCAACGACAATTGAATCTTTTGAAGAACGAAAATTTTGATCTAGTCTCCGAATGTGTAAATAATGCAAAATTACGTCCTACCATCCATTTTGTCATTTTCAAGGATCAATTTGACATTAAGTTATGTTTTTCGAGAATGAATTTGACATTAAGTTGTAAAGTTCATAGGCAAATTTGTCATCAAGATATATACATGAGGTAATTGTCACACTTTTTACACTTTCAAAGACTAAATCATAATTTTCATTCTTCCAGGGACTAAGGGTGTGTTTGGTTTGATGTTTGGTCATCCAAAATGGTCATTTACCCTTCTTTTATTTTATATTAACACATTTCCTTTCTTTTTTTTTTCTTCCTATATGGATATTTATTAAATTAAAAATACAACTTTGTGTCGAACTTTCTATGGTTAGAATTTATGCATATTATTAAATTAAAAATACATCTTTGTACCAAAAAAATAACAATAGCACTCATTTTTTCTGATAGGCAAAACAATTTTATTAAAACCAATCAAAGCACAAGTTGTTCTAGATTGTTTGAAAATTACAAAGAGATGTTTGATAAAATAGCTAGTGTACGATGCTTTAGAAAAGCTATAAACCCAACCCCTAGCACTTGAAAATCTATTGCTAACAATGACACTAACAATTAAAGTAACCAAGTTAGAATGGAGGAGAGTGAGTGCTTTACTAGGGTTTCTGGTGTTTCTTCAAAGGAAGAGGATGATCTTCTCTTACAAATAAATAGATAAGTCAAAAGAAAAACTGATAAGGGAGATAGTTCATTGGAGATGGAAGTAGCGAATGATAAGGAGAAGGGTGCATCATATAGATAAAAGCTTCTAGTGTCAGATGGGACTATGCTTGTTTCTGCTTTTGATGGAAAGTATTATGCTCGACAAAGAAATGCACCTACCTTCTATTTCGAAGGAGGATATCGAATGGTTTAAGGAAGTTCCTATATCTGATGAGAAATTTAATCATTGGTGCAAATCATGGAAAGGTTCTCAAGTGATTACTGTAATGGGAAAAATAGTAAGGGTTTGGTTGTTGGAATCAAAGTTATAACAGGATTGGGCTATGATGGGATCCATCAAGATTATTGATGTAACACAAGATTACTAACAAGTACTTTTACATTTGAAGAGGATAATAATCATGTTTTCTCAATGGTTTGTGGATGGTGGTTGATCATTACATTATGTTGCAACATTGGAGACCTTTTTTCTTAGCAAATGTTTTTTTTTTTTTTTACTAAGAGGAGTGAAACACATTCATTCAAAAATGTATTTTTTTTAATTGATTAAAACTTATTGAAAATTATAAAATTAATAGAGTTATTAAATATAATATGAAATTCATCTAATTTTTCATTTTCAATGAATTTTAATCAATGAAAAAAAGTATGTTTAAGAAATTGTGCTAAAAAGTGTGTTATTAACATTACACTATTTCTCATTAAGATGAAATGAAAATTGGTTAATTTTATCATTTTATCTTTTATTTTAGTCTTTGAGTTTCAAAAGTTAAACTTTAGTATTTTAAAGAGTCATTTATTAGATAGAGTTAGTTTGTCTCTAAAATTGATTTTTGTGTGTATATTGTGTAAGTGTGTTTAGATTGCAATTTGAAACTTATCAAACTGAAAAATACACATTCTAATGCACCAAATTGAGAAGCAAGTATTTTCTCTCATCGAGATGAAAGTTTGTTGTCTCATTTTATCTTTTATTTTATTCTTTTAATTTAAAAAGTTAAACTTTTTAGAATTTTAAAGAGTCTTCATTAGACGAAGTTGGTTTTTTCTATCTTTGGTATTTTAAAATGTCTCCAGCTATTAGATGAAGTTGGTTTTTCTGTTAATAGTTTGCTATAACAATGTTAATTTTGGATAATGTGACAAATGGCTTTATGATGTACTGTAATTTATCGCATGTCATCAAATTAGTGTAGTAAATTGACGAAAAAATAACATGGTCTAGTAAAAACACTTTAAAAGATCAAAGTAAAACATTTTAAACTTTGAAAGTTAAATTAAAATCAAAAAATTAAATGTATTTTAATTGTTATACTACAAGGCTTTGGACTTTGAGATTAATCCCTTTCGATATTGTATAATTTATAGCTTTTATTTTGTCTTTAGTGTAAATAATATATGGATTTTATTTTACTTTAGTGTAAATAATATATGTTAGTACTTTTGGTGATGTTCTTTCATTATAGTAATTAGATTAGAGTTTTGTCTTAACAATGTAGATATTAAAGGCGCTAGTTTGTGAGATTAAATTTTAATTTTAATTGGAAGACAACAACACAAAAGAAAACCTCTATGACATTATACTTTTCTTTTGACCTTTATAAAATCAGAGTTTTTGGTTTTATTAAAAAGGTGAAACTTAAAATATTAGAAGAAAACATTTCTGCTAGCATCCCAAGGGTTAGATCAATATAAAATTATAAATAAATGATTATAGGTGTAATAAAGCCTTCACCATCAAGCTTATAGTGTTGATGTAATGGTGTAAAACGCCTTTAAAATTCACATTTGGAAGAAAGATCTATTTAGTGGGAGAACTCGTATTTGACAGGATTGTCTGCAAAATTACTTCAGGCCACCTGTAACACCCCATGTATACCCGACGTATTATCATTATGATTATATCAGATTAGCGCTTAAACACTTTAATTAAAACAAGTTTATCGCGGAAGCATAAAACCAAAACCATATTTCTTGATTACATTATGTATAGAATCACAACCCGCATCAAAGCATAAACTAAGCCCCTGCTTAACCAGATCATATAACCAACAACCATAGGCAGAATAACACAATATCTCAAATATATATATATATATATATATATATATATAAACAGGAGGAACATAAACATAACGATACGGGTTATGTACAACATCAACATCTGACACCCGAGGTGTCTATACAAAAGAATAAGCGTCCGAGCGCTTTCTGATCCCGAGGATCCTTCCTCACACAAGGGCATACATATAGACAACACAAAACTACATGTACATCACATGTCTTCCCTCTACAAGGGTACAAAGCATAAGCAAAACATAAACAAAAGCTGAGCCGAGCTCCAAGCTATCCACTGTTGCCCAAGGCCAAGCAGGTACCGTCTTTACTGGGGCCTCCCGCCCTGAGACCGCTCCTCTCTACCAGAAGCATCACCTGAAAAAGCATAAGCCCCACACGGGGTGAGATAAACATCTCAGTAAGCTCAGGGTCCTTGGAGGCATCTCCTCCACCCTGGCTCACTCACCATGACACAAGTCATCAGGGTATCACAACCAACTGGGCCTCCCGGCCCTCATAACAATACAATCAATGTATCTAGCTCTATGTACGGCGGACCGAGTCGACGCCGACCTCAATGTGAAACCGGAATTCACACCCGTGCCATCCCATCGGGAGCTATCCCTTACGCATGGACGCACGTATATGGTACCTCCGAGAATAGGCAATCAACCGGGACGAAACACACTTATCTCTTGGTCTTAGGGGATCATCCGCACCCCTGGACCCAGTCAACCATGAGCAAACCAAACTAGGAGGTGCGCTCTACTCCTAGGGAGGTCCATATCTATCTTAACTGGCCAGAAGATCTAATAATAGGGTTAACACATTTCTCAAGCACAGATACAAGCATATATTATTATGAGTATGCAACATCCACACAATGCATGTATCATGAATGTAACCACTACTCCCTCGGAGTATGGTAGAGCACAAGCAAGTGGGAAACATCCCCAAGGGTCCAAGAACTTACCTGGCAAAGCCGAGCTCTGCAGTTCTTCTCTTGCTCGGTGGCCCACGCCACTGACACCTGCGGTGTCACGCCCTAAACAAGGCACATACAACATGTATCAAACATCCATACAAGCACAAGCATAGCACGGTTCACAACCGCTCAGAATGAAAGGAATCACAATTCTTTCCAACCATCAAGGTCCTCTACCCTACGGTTCAACAAGGCTTATCATCCACAAGCCATCATACCAATAGCCTCTTAAGGCCATCTAAACCCCAAGCCAAGACTCTAGCATGTTCACAAATGGCCAAACAACTCAGCCCAACAACAACACATGCTTCACAAAGAGCCAAGGAACCAAGGTTCACCAAACTCACATTTAAGAGCTAATCCTACATCCTCGCAATATCCTAAGCACATGTTTCAACATGACCCAAAGCTAAAACTAGCTCTATCAAAAGTGGGTCACTATTCACCCAAAACCCCAACTCACAAATCAAGAGGTGATTCTCCAGTTTCTTACCTCAAAGATAGCAAGGAATGCCCAAGGACGACTTCCCCTAGCGTGGGTACTCACGAATCATCGCCGTTCCTCGCCGAACTCGAGTTCTTCGAACTTCCCTTGAGAAAGGGATCCTTTGATTTAGGGGTTTTCAAGGGAAAATGAGGAAGGATTCAAGCTCTAGAAGTGATTTCCATCACAAAATGAGTTTGTGGAATGAATTTTGGTGAGATATGGTGAAGAAATGAAGCTTGGAGGTCCAACAATGGAGGAAAGGGGCTGGAGGAAGAAGAGAAAAGTGTTTTCCCTTTAGAAATCGCGAAATCCCCCTTTATAGTGGCCATGTTAGAGCTGCCGCGCTGATCGCGCCAGCTGCAAGTGACCACGGCGCCATCCGCGCCAACCCCGCGCTCAGAGCGCCAACTTCCAGAGCCTCCCACGCCGTCAACGCCAACTCCCGCGCCAAGAGCGCCAACCTCCAGAGGTTCCCGCGTCATCGGCGCCAACTCCCGCGCCAGGAGCGCCAACCTCTAGAAAGTCTGGCGCCAACCGCGCCACACATGGCGCCAACTGGGAATCTCAGAGTGGTCTGGCGCCTCAGGCGTCAACCACCAGAGACCCTGGCGCTGGGAGCGCCGCTCCCGCGCCATCAGCGCCACAATTCTGCAAAAGAATTCTGCAGAAGGTTTTCTGCAGAATCTAGCGCCAAACGCCTCCAAACTCGCGCCATACGCGCCCAAACTCGCGTCAAACGCGCTGGGACTTAAGGTTATCACACCACCGACCTTTAACCATGTATCGCGAGCGAAATTAGTCTTTGACCTAGTAGGTTAAGAGATATTCGTGGTCTGTGACCCATGAATAAAAATTAATTTTAAATTTGAAGGATAAAAAACAAATTTACCTCAAATTTAAGGGAATAAAATATATTTTTCTTTAATTGGAGGGTTAGCAACATATTTTTGCTGTTGAAAATCAGCTTTTTTTTTCTTTCTAGTGAACACCATTAATGAGCTAAAGACAATGATCCCACACGTTAAACATAAGATTAAAGTTGATTTGCGATCCCCTTACCTATCAAAGTTAATGAACTTGCTTTGAGTTGAACAAAATAAGGAAAAAAAGAGACTTTGGATTAAGATGCAAGCCTTCTCCCACTCACAACAACTCTACACCATCTATACCACCCAAACCTCAAAAAATAACATAAACCACATAAAAACCAATAAAATGAACAGTTTTATGAACTTCCAATAATACTCATGGAGGGAAAACAAAAATGGAATATAAGGGGAAAGAGAAGGGTTCCTTACCATTAAACTAGTCCTTAAACTCGATTAAAGCAATACTACAAGGTCCCTTGAGCAAAGGAATTTAAGGTCTCAAGCTCTCAACTAGAGGGTTGTCTTGGAGAGGAATAAGAGAGTAATGAGAGTGTTTTGAGTGTTGTAATTAAGCTTTGAATCAATAATGTTGAGTTAAGTTTATGAATCTCCCTCTTCGTTCTATTTGCAACCCATTACTACCTAAACTCACCCACTCCATTTTATGTCACTCAAAGTCCATACATCTCAACCCAAACACTTTGAATCAATAATGGTGAGTTACGTTTATGACTCTCCCTCTTCGTATTATTTGCACCCCACTACTACCTAAACTCACCTACTCCATTCTATGTCACTCAAGGTCCATAATCTCAACCCAAACACCCTTAAACTTACTATTCACACCCAAACATAATTTTTCGCATATGTAAACATAGCATATGCACAAGTACCATACAACATCATCTCATCATTAATTAATTAATTATGTCATTTAAGTTAAATTTAATTACTCTTATAATCTAATTAAAACACTTAATCAAGCATTATGAAAATTACAATGTTACATACTACCTTTGTTTCTAAATATAATTTTTTTATCCTTATTTATAAAACTATTTTCAAGTTGGCTCTTGCATTAATTATTTTTCCGAAAATATCCTTAAGTAGTTTATAATAAATGCTATACATTAATTAGATAAATCATTATATTTTTCTCTCTTATGAAGATTGGAAAAAATTACGAACACACATTAATTAGGTAAAAATAATTGAATGGAAAGGATAATTTTATAAAAATAATACAAATTATTAACAAATGGTGTAAATTAATCATTTTTTAAAATAATGTAAATTAGTTAAAACAATTATATTTAAGAGGTAGTATATATATAAAGAAAAAGCTTAACTTTTCATATCATCTTCCTTTTGGATGGAAACAATTATTTTAATGGACCTTAAATGATGACATTTTTCTAAACATTTTATTAGTATCTGGTCACCTACCCCGCAAATGTTGGACCACCTCGTCCCTATTTGTAGAAAAAAAATGTAGTACCAATAAAGCTCGATAAATGTCAAATAAATGACTATCAAGTGTCAAGAAAGTTTTTTAGTCTACGTTTAGGTTTAAAGATGATTAACTTAAAATAATTTTTTATCGATTGATTCATTTAGCAGTTTAAACATGAGTTATATAAAAATAAATGCTTATTTTAGTCATTAAAATTACAAACAACCATCACTTTTACTGTCATGTTTTTGATGACGCACTTTACAAAATCTTTAATGTTTTACTTTATAAAAAATCATTCCTTTATATTCTTTTGTATTTCAGTTTATCGTTTTATACAAGAAAAATAACTAAAGTCAATTACATTTTAGGAGGTCAACCAAACAGTTGGTGAACTTAAATTGAGGTAAACCTAAACTAAGAAAAATTTATTCATATAAAACTCATTCATATTTGAATAATCCATTAAGAACATCTTTATTGATAGATTCTAAATAGGGGATCTTAGACTACTTTTTGGTGGACCCTATAGTGTTATGTAGGATTAAAGATCTTTCAAGATCTCTCCAATTTTTTTCTTTAGTGGTAGATCTCATTTTGAGATTTTAGAGAGAGAGAAAAAATTCTTTCTTGAACAATACATAGATCTCGAGGGTTTTTCTACAAGAACCCATTTTTCATATTGAAAATCTCTTCACCTTCTTTATTAAGAGATCTAGTAAAAATTAGATTTTAAGTTCAAGATCTTTACTCAAGATCTATCAGTAAATCTGAGTTAAATTTGAATCAATTTAACTCATTTAGCCATTAAGAGAGAAAAAAATATCGGATGTAATAAGAATAAATCTGAGGGTGGCCGTGCACTTTACTCTTATAATAACGACTGTGATATTGCATATTTGAATGATCCCTATGAAAAGCTAGGTTTAGCTACAAGCCGTTGCATGTATTGTGTCAGCAACAAGATTATCTTCAAACCCTTGATGGGTTTGGCGGGGCCATACACCTAATGAAAATCAATTCTGTTTCTAAAATTAAATAGTCCCATCGCAATTCGTCTATATCAAGAAATACATCATTCAGCCTTTTAGAAAATTGAGCATCAATGTGGCTAAAGTTTAAATGTGTAGCTAACACGAGATAAGTATGTCATTCTTTGACTTGTGGGTTTACTTGAAAGTCAATCGTTGATCATAAGTTCAAAATTTATTCTTGGGATGTTGAAATGAATATATATTCTATGGTCCAATTTGAGGATTGGATGTCATGCTCATCAGCTCATGTACTCGATGCATGACTATTTTTGAAAGTTCTTATAGATGTCGATAATCTGTTATCGTAGCTTTTTGAGTCATGGATATTCACATGATTTAATTCATCTTGTTACAAATGATACAAACTAGGGTAAATATTAATAACACTTGAAAACAGACTCAATATCTTTAATCTATATATTTCGTTTGTTATAATTTCCATTCCACTCTTAATATCTTTACCTCTTTTATGCACGTAAAAAAATTCAAGAAGCTTTTATTCCACACAGATCAGAGTTTATTTATCAACATGCCACTGAACTCCTTGGCATTTAACTGTTTTAATGAGCCTCTGGTTTGGAGCCCGATGGACAAAGAATGTGTTTCGATAAAATCCCTCATTTTACCCGCACTTTTTTTCCTGCCATCATTTTAGGTTTTCTTTCATATTTTGGTGTCTGAAATCACACTGGATTATTGTTGTTTTGCAACTTTGAAGGTGAGCTCTCTGCAGGTAGCTGCGAATCCACAAGATAGGATTTCAAGATGCTGTAGAACTCCTTTGACTTCTCCACACTGAAAGCATGCCCTGCATCCTTAATGACCACAAGTTGAGCATTGTCCCCTAAATGCCTGTGATCCAAAATTCAATGAGTTTTAAATTCAAAACTAATGCTACGGCATCTATAAGTTGGGTTGAATGGTTAAGAAAAAAGAGATGAGAAATGTTACAAATTCGATCTCCCTTTGCTAACAAAAAACTAACGTTTGCCGACAAAAAAAAGTGATGCTAACAACCACAACAAGTGTTATGAACCTTTTCAATCTGTGAGCCAGTTCCAAAGGGAATACTTGATCATATTCTCCCCAGATAATTAATGTAGGCTGCATAGAAAACGAAACAAAGCCTTTTAACTTAACTATTACAAACATATAAGAAGAACATACTCTGGCCTATTTGTCAGAGTTTATTGAAAATTCTAAAATCATTAGTGAGGTACACTATATAAAGAATGAGATGCGCACAATTCTGTAATTTTAACCAATACTTCCTCGTTCAAAAATGACTGATATTTAAGGTTCTTCACATAGACCAGTAAAGCAAGTATTTCAAGAGAATTAAAATTTATTAGGAAACAATTTTACTAAAATATATTGGTTCTCTCACTTAATTTCAATAAATGTAATATTAAGCCTTTCAAGACAACATTATTTATTATAGAGAAAAATTGAAATAAATGTTTGAATATCTTATTGAAAAGTGAAAATATCAATCAAAGTCAATTTTTTTTTTCCAACGGCTAAAATTACAGTCATTTTGAGATTGAGGGAATAGTAAAGAGTGTGTTTAAAAAAGTATTAGAGTGTGTTGCTATCATGTCTCAACTTATAATTGGGGGGGAAATTATCCAGCTAAGTGGAAAGTTTAAATGAACCTGAGATATCTTCGGGAGGTCAGAAAGTTTTCGGTCCTTTGCAAGGGCTTTGATCAATTCTCTCTTTTCTTGTTCATAGTCCCTGCACATTGTCTACCCAAAATCACCAATTTAAGCCCACTCTGGCTCCTTTAAATTTACAAATATACACCATAACATTCTAGGTAGATAAAATGGCAGCTGAAACATCATCTAATTCAAACCATTACGTACACAACAGACTCGTCATTTTCTCCTATAAACTCGCTAGACTAATCCAATTGTTTCACGGATGGCCAAGCAACAAAGAAAGAAGAATCAAATCCACTTGTCACTGCCAAAAACTAAACTACTAAGTGCTAGGTTATCTAGCTAAAACCAGTTTTAGAACTGAAACGAAGTAATGAGAAATCACATTAGACCTTTAACCACGATAAATAAACCAAATTGGCCAACTACCCTTAACTCATGACTAGAAAGGTGACCAGTAGAGAAAGGATCGAGTCTTGTCGCTGGTGTAACCATGATGTTACATTATTGTCGCGTTTGGCACACGAATGAACCAAAACAGAACAACTCTATCTAGTTTTTAGAGTGGCATTCAAAATCAAAATATACCATATTTTTAAGCTTATATTTTTTTTTCCTTTAAATATGCCAAATATATAATAGAACTTATATATTATGTTGCATTACGGTCTAAATTCTACCAACACTACCTTACTATCAAAAGGTATTAGTCTCAAATTCCAAATCTACAATAAAGGCAGAACCAACTTGATACAAGTGCCCTTACACTAAAATCTGCTCTAATCATAGTCTTACTATTCACACAATATTGTTTTTACAAATTTTTTTACAATATTACTTCTTCTCCTAGTTACACACTTCTGTCGGCATTCTTCTTGTCTCTCACCTTTTATTTTAGTATAAAATGAAGTACAAAATTAATGTATAAGTGTATAACTAGTATTTCTCCGAATCATATTACTTTGGTACCCTTGGGATGCTAGCAGAAATGTTTTCTTCTAATATTTTGAGTTTCACCCATTCAATAAAACCAAAAACTCTGATTTTATAAAGGCCAAAAGAAAAGTATAATGTCATAGAGGGTTTTCTTTTGTGTTGTTGTCTTCCAATCAAAATTAAAATTTAATCTCACAAACTAGCGCTTTTAATATCTACAATGTTAAGACAAAACTCTAATCTAATTACTATAATGAAAGAACATCACCAAAAGTACTAACATATATTATTTACACTAAAGTAAAATACACTTAAAAGTAAAATAAAAGCCATATATCATTTACACTAAAGACAAAATGAAAGCTATAAATTATACAATATCGAAAGGGATTAATCTCAAAGTCCAAAGCCTTGTAGTATAACAATTAAAATACATTTAATTTTTTAATTTCAATTTAACTTTCAAAGTTTAAAATGTTTTATTTTGATTTTGAAGTGTTTTTACTAGACCATGTTATTTTTTCGTCAATTTACTATACTAATTTGATGACATGCGATAAATTACAGAACTACAATTCAAACATACACAACATACACACAGAAAAGCGATTCTAGAGACAAAACAAACATTCTTACCTCAATGAAATCAAGTAGGAAGCAAGAGGGAAACCACCCCAACGGAGGAGGCTTAAAAAACGTGTACCCGACAAGCTCCCTAAGTCTCTCCGGCGTTTGCGGCACCAAGATATTCGCAGCCTCATCCAAATTCGTAACAGGAAAAAGCCCTTCCTTCACATCCTTCTCTTCCATACACACCCCGGACCCACACACCACCACCCTCTCCACCACCACCATCCCCTCCTCCATCGCCGCCATGCAGTACCCAACAAACCCGCCGTAGCTCAGCCCCACTAAACTCACCCTTCGCACGCCCTTCGCCTCCATCACCCGCGCCACGCACTCCGCTTGGAACCGCTCCCCGCGCTCCGGCCGGGTCGTGTAGGACCCGCCGAAGAACACGAGGTCCGGCACGTACACGTTGTAGTGAGGTGCCACGTGGCGGATGAAGTCTCCCCATTGCCACAGCGCGTTTGCTCCTAACCCGTGAATCAGGAGCAAATTAGGCTTCCCTTCGGCTCGGGCCTTTGGTGCCCAGCAATGCATCACGGTCCCATCTTTTAGGTCCGTGATTGTGGACCGAAGGCCCGAGCCGGTGAACATCCACCGGTAACACTGGTTTCGGGTCTCGGTGAAGCTGAACAAGCACTGAGTCATAGTTGATAGATAGATAAGATAAATAATAATTTAGGGTTTAGCTTAATTGGTGAATAGATGCATGTGTATTATAAATCTCGATATTATTTTCGATTCAAAACAGTAAAAAAAAAAAGGAGCTTAGTAGTTAGTAGCAACTAGCAACAGACAAGGTTGTAGAAAGTTAGAGAAACGAAACGAGGAGAATGAAGATTCGAGAGAACGGTATTGTTATTGCTGTGACTTGTGAGTGAATGGTGAAGGGAGATTGTTGAGAAACCATGTGCAGAGGAATGATGAGAAAGGACAGAAGAGAAGATAGAAGCATGAAAAGGGTAGGAAGGGAAATAAAAAAATGTTTTGAATGAGGAGAAATGAAGGTTGAATATGGAATGTATGTAGATCACGTATGTCCATCACGTGTTGTTGTTTGTCTGGTGATTTGGTTGGTGTGAGGCTGAGGCCAATGATTGAGGCCTTTTTTTATCACTCAAATGTTTTAAAATAGTTTTTGATTTTTTATAGTATCTTTTTACTGATCCGATAGATTATTAAATAAAAATATTAATAAAATAGTTTTTTTTAAGATATTAAATATTTTTACTTTTCAATATCCATTATAGTATCAGTTCAAGTGAACTGACATGGGAATTCTTATGTTTTGAAAATGAAAAAAAAAAATTGATTGGAAAGAAAAATTTAATTTAAGAGGTTTATTTATTTAGCGGATTCTTATGTTTTTATCAAATTTTTAATTAGGTCATTGAATCTTTTTAATTGGGTTCTTGAGTTTTTATTTTATTTTTTTAATTTGATTTTCTTGTCTAATTGTCGTTATAACAAATTAATCACAAACACTTGATTAGAGGTGTAAACAATTTAACTGATACTTCTAAAGTGTGTTATGAACACATCTGAGTCAATTCACAAGCTTATCACAATTGTTTTTATTTTTAATTAAGTGTCCACGGTTATTTTTTTTATAACAATAATAAAACGGGAGATCCAATCAAAAAGAAAATGTTCAAGAACCCAGTTAAAAAAAAAAATTAAGATCTAATTAAAAATTGGTAACAGTAGGAAAACTCATAAATCAATTTAACCTACGATTAATTAAGTTTTTAGTCCCTAAATATTTTTAAAATTAAATTTTTAATTTTTAAATAAAGTTTGATTGATTAAGGTTTTTTAACTTTTTCGAAATTAGATTTTAGTCTTTAAACAAAAATTTGACTTGTCGGGTTCCTTAACTTTATTAAGGTTTTTAATCCCTAATTTTTTTTAAATTCAAATTTCAATCCCTAGAATATTATTAAATAAATAAAAATAATAGATTCAAACTTTTATTTAAGGACTAAAAACTGAAATTTTTAAAAATTTAGGAATCTTAAGGTCAAATAATAGTTTAAGAACTTAAAACTTTAATAAAAAAAGTTGAAAAAATTTGATCACTCAACCTTTTATTTAAAAATTAAAAACTGAATTTTGAAATAGTTTAGGAATTAAAAAGTTAGTCAACTTTTTATCCTCTTAATTAAGGATGGATGGATGGATCATATTTATAATATAAATGGACCAATCAAATTTATAATATCATGGAAAAGAAAATTATTTTTATTGAATATTTTTATAAAATATTGTTAGAAAGATTTGTGATAGAATTTTTAATTCAAAATTATTTTCTCGATGACCCAGTGGCAGGTAGCTGCGATGGCATGTACTCTCTTGCTTCTCCTTTCCTCTAAGCATTTTTATTATTAATTATTAAAGTGTAACAGTTTTTATTTAAAAAGATACTAGCTTGTGAATCCGTGCGATGCACGGAACTATATATTAGAAAAGAATAAAATAAATAAATGTTTAGTAAATATGTTTTTCTTTATTTATTTTACTATCATTTAACTTTCATGCTATGAAAAGGTTAATTGAAGAAGTAGAGTAGCTCGATGAAGATGATGTTCTTTTATAATCCGACCCACACACACATATTAATGATGCCCTGTACATTGTTATTTGAATTAAAATAAAAAATAACTTAAAAGATGAAGTAGCCTAGTTTAGGGAGCACGAGCTTCATCCATAATTGTGTTAGTTTTGTGCCCTGTACATCCTCAAGTTTATGTCCAGATTTATGCATTCTCTAAGTCAAATTCATCATCGTGCAACAAGAGATCGTTTTGAGGTACATAAGAGGTACAATTCTATGGTATTTGGTTTTTGAAGAATGAAAGAGGAGAGCTTCAAGGTTAAGCAGATAGTGACTGGAGTAGAAGTTTAGATGATGCAAAGAGTAACTCAGGCTATATTTTCTCCTTTGACAGTGTTATTTTCTCTTGGTATTCCAAGAAACAAGATGTGGTTGGCTGATTCTCAGCTGAAGTTGAGTATATTTCAGCTACTGCAGCAACAAATCAAGTCATTTGGCTAAGAATTTTTTTATCAGATGGTGGGCAATTCAAGATGCAGCTACTATTGTTTGGGTGGACAAATAAGTCAACTATTGCTACAGGCTACAGCAAAGAATCCTGTTCAACATGGAAGGACTAATTAAGCACATTAAAGTGAAGTATCATGCTATTATAGAGAAGCTTAAAAATCAAAAGAAATCAGTTTGGAGCATTGCAATTCTGAAAACCAGATTGCAGATATCATGACAAAGGCAAGTTTGAAGATTTGAAATCAGAGCTAGGAGTATTAAGAAAAATCTCAAGGAGGAATGTTAGAATATGAAAGATTTCCAACTGTTTTATTAAATATCCTTGCAACATGTTTGTTTACTTTTTAAGCATGCTTTTGTTTAATAGCTAGTTGTGAGTTGATGATGCTTGGTTCTAGTTTACCATAATTTGTTGTTTATTTTATCCAATCAGGAACTTGTTAGTTTTCTATTTAAATCAATGGTTTTAGTATGTATGCAAAATTTGAAATACATCAGTTTAGTTTGCTCCTTTCATCTTCTCTAAATCGGAAAAAAATCAATTAAATACAAAAAAAAAATAAAAAATTACAAAAATGGGACAGTTTGAAAACTATTTACCAGTCTGGGGCAACTGGTCACGCCCAGAACTGGACATGACTGGTCACGCCCAGAAGCAGGCGTGACTAGGGGGGTAGTCACGCCTGGTTCTGGGCGTGACCAGTTGATGAGTCACTATTTATCACTATTTACTCATCTTCCTGTACTCATTTTAATCCCTAACTTGTGCTTAATTGTCTATATTTTGCATTGTTTCTCATTTAGGATTTAATTAGACTAATAATTCGGATTTTAATTAATTTGGATTATTTTAAGTTAATTATTTCAATTTTTATTTTCAGGGCAGTTTAATAATTAATTG
>PYAF01001797.1:440644-465468 GCA_007407185.1 Glycine tomentella
AAGTGAAAAACAATTATTTACCTTAACCTTAGGGAATTTTGGAGCTTTGGAATTGTTTTGGGAATAAGTAAGGGGGGTGCATGTATATATTGTTTTGGATGATATCTCTGGCCTGTTGGTTTACTCTGCTATTGGTTTACTCTGATGTTCAGCTTATTCTTCATGTTTCTATGCATATATCAGTCAGTACCATATATATTAAAAAAAAAAAAAAAAAGAAAAAGAGAAAAAAAAATATAGAAATGAAAGAAAAAATAATAAAATGAAGAAAAGCTGTTGTGTTTGAAGCAAAGGAAAATGAATGGTGTTAGAGGCTGATTAGAGATTTTTGGGTTTGTTTTTGTGCTTACTTCTTACTTATTCCCCATTGCTCCTCTAATCCCTCTGGTTTGCAGCTACTTATCCCATATTTCATCCTACCCATGTCCTTGGCCACATTACCCATGTCCATACCCACCAACTCTGAGACTCTCAAGCAGCGACCAAAGGGTTCTAATTCATCATCAAAATTGGGATTATCCTATACCCGCATGTCATTTTCATTGCAAGACTCGGAGATTCCTGATATGCACACCAAATGAAGCCTCTTTCTAAACCATTCTAAACACTATTCCCTAAGGTTAGCAATTTTCTATAATCTTCTAAACCTAAAATTATTAAAATTTAATGACAATCTTGTAACACCCCGTGTGCACCCGGTGCGTTATCACCAAAAATACCAGTGTCACGCTAACAATGTTAACTAGGCGCGGCGCGAAAGCGATAGAATCGTTTTCCTCGATTACACTATGCATGAAATATAAAATACATCACACAAAACAACCTCATACCCCTGCTGATCCAGATAAAACTAACATACAAAAACACAAAACATAGGCAGATACATAAACATCTAAACAGAGAAAATCAGGAGGAACATACAACAACCTCATCTGTACATATACATGCTCAAAACAAGACCACATTTGGTCATACATCATTATATGTACAGTACAACGGGTGTACACTCGCACCCTATACTTTAGAATACAAGATAGAGATCAAAACAAAGACTCTTCAAATCTTCATTTGCAGCCCATGACCATCTCCAGCACACTCAGCTCGGCCTCAAGCCATATGGTTGCTCCTTTCCTCAGGTAACACCTGAAAACCACAACCCATAACAGGGGTGAGATAAACATCTCAGTAAGCTTAGGGTTCTGGGAGATCCTCCCTCACCCTGGTTTACCCCCAAACATACACACATAAACATACAATATAATAAGCCTAGGACATGATCCTGGCTATCACTCTTTTCCCAACTCTCTGGGTACTCAACTAAATACTATCACTATCAGAGGTCTCACACCTCATACTGGCTACCAAGCCATCTCAATTCGTCTCATAGAGCCACGCCATCATCATGGCATCCATCTACGATACTGGCTCTTTTAATGTCTCACAGAGATCTCTCAGAGGTACTATATCATATAAGTGTTCACAATTGAACACTGCTCATACTAGAGAGGCACAACCTCCCCAAATATGCAAACATTGCCTGAGGACTCACACTCAGGACTTACTCATCCAGATATGGCTCATCCAAGAGACTCTAGGCTCTCATCTCGTCGAGAACCCTCTCTAGAGATACAACATATCTGTAAGCTGTCTGGTCCCGCCAGGACTTTCACACATAATCAATATCCATGTGATTCCGATGGTTATCGCCATCTATCACTGATCCATGTGATTCCGATGATTATCGCCATCTATCACTGATCCATGTGATTCCGATGGTTATCGCCATCTATCACTGATCCATGTGATTCCGATGATTATCGCCATCTATCACTGATCCATGTGATTCCGTTGGTTATCGCCATCTATCACTGATCCATGTGATTCCGATGGTTATCGCCATCTATCACTCACAACCGCCTGAGGAGGCTACGTCTGTGGATATAGGAACATCTCCCGCAGGAGGCTACCTCTATATCACAGGAAACATCTCATGTCAGGCTTACTCAACAGTGCCTGGGGAATTTCTCCACTCAGGACTTCACACACAATGCCTAAGGAATATCTCGTCTCAGGACTTCACAAACAATGCCTGAGGAATCTCTCATCTCAGGTCTTCACAAACAATGCCTGAGGAATCTCTCCACTCAGGACTTCACAAACAATGCCTGAGGAATCTCTCGTCCCAGGACTTCCATCGTCTCTGCCTAAAGAAACATCCATCCTTAGGACTTTAGGCGGAGAGCCGTGGCACCTCCCAAGGAATCTCAGCTATTCCAGGGAGTCCTCAAACTCTTCCTCTGGCTAGGGAACCTCAACTAGCCCGATACTAGTCCAGTATCCTGTAGGTTCCATGACAGATCCTCCTTTGATCTGCATATCATCACAGAACACTCATACAGTGTTCATCAGTCTAACAGCCCACGGCCCTACACCTGCCGCTACAGGTGTCACAATACCCTCACACCATCTCGGTGTCTATCCTGGGGTTCATCATACATATATATATATATATATTATCAGATAACAGGCCACATTGGCCTTCCTCACCTCAGCATGCATATTCACATATACATATATATATCAACAAGCATGGCATGCATTCTTCACCCACTTGGATGATAAACAAAAGAAAGGACTAATCCCCAGAGCGATGAGCTTACCTGGCAAGCCGTGCCTGCACCTCCAGCCTCTGAAACGATGGTCTACTCCTCTGACACCTCGTGTCAAGCCCTAACAAGGCAACCAAACACATATCACAGACCATTCAGGCACATAACACTCATGAGCTCATCAGATAGCCTCAACTGTCTCTACGAAAGGAACCTCAGTCCTTTCTATCAACCCGAGTCATCTACTCAAGGGTTTCTCAGGCTAATCCTCTATAAGCCTATCCGTAGACCTTTCAGTGGTCTATCTCAGATCACCATGGCCTCAGAGTCCCTCTAGACTCAATCCAAGCCATAAACAATGAGCATCACAGCTCATTCCACCCAAAACCTCAGGGTTCCATAGGGCTTGGACGACTCATCTCTCAAGATACCGTCACCATGGCCTATCAGGCACCACAAGCCCATCAGTTTGGCTCTTGTATATCTCAAATCAAGTGACTCAGTCCAAGTCACACATGCACAACCTAGAGCCAAAACCAACAGTCACCAAATCACAAATTGAAAGCTAATCCTTACTCCTCTCATCATTCTAAACACATCTCCCAACTGGACCCAGAGCTAATTCTAGCTCTATCACAGATGGATCACTATTCACAGGAAACCCCCAAATCCAAAATCAATCGGAGAAACTCGAGTTTCTTACCTCAGTGGCGACACAGAAGACCTCTGGAACACTCCTCCAAGCTCAGGTGTCCGTGGGTCGCTGCCTTTCCTCGCCAAACTCGAGTTCTCTTCAACCTCTCTGGGGTTTCTCAAGATAAGGGGTTTCAGAGAGATTTGAGGAAGGATTTAAGCTCTCTTAGGGTTTTTAGGAGGTTTGGATGGTTTGGGAAGTGTTTAGACCAAGGTATAGGGCTCAAGGAAGCTTGGAGCAGCCATTAATGGAGGTTGGGACGCTGGGGAAGAAGAAGAAACTGTTTTCCTCTTCCATTTTCGCTTTTTGGGCCTTTTTATAGGCCCTGTCGTGCAGCCCACGCTCCAGGCGTGGCATCCCACGCTCCAGGCGTGGCACTCCAGTGAAAATCAACTTTCTGGAGCACTTCCCACGCTCCAGGCGTGGCCTCCCATGCTCCAAGCGTGGCATGCAGAATTTGGCTATGTACCCCCGGTAGTATATAGACTTGTTGGCGTAGTACCTTCTATTCTACTTAATCTCTGCGATGAATCCCCTTGCTGATCGCGCAGGGTCTGGCGTCAACCGCGCCATGCCTTAGGGTTATCACAAATCTACTTCAGCATTAAATTAAGTTACGATTTACTGGTTACGTACAACAATTTACGTTTTTGGGATTTATTTTTCATTTTTTAAAAATTAATTTAAATCCTTCAGTTTAGGTGAATTATAATACAACCGTATAATTTAATTACAATACATTGATTTATTAACTATAAAATAGTCTCATAGATGGCTGATTCATCATCTTCGGCATCTTCACGGTCTGGATCGGATGACGAGGGTCAGACATTGGATCCGACGACCCATGTGGTGCCTACCCCATATAAATGGGGGGTTTTGCGAAGGCGTATCTAGAGATGTCATGTTTCACAAGCTGTATGGAACGGGGACAAAGATCGTGTGTCAAAGACGCGACGTGGTAAGATATCAGGGGGCCTAAACTGTGACGATATTCCTGCAATCGTTTCGGTCATGTTAGGCCAGGAAGGATTCTTACATGTCGCACGCATGCAACATATTCAGGTATAAATTTTGTAATTGGAAAAGTGTACATGCAAATTAATTCCTATAAATGTATTTTATTTATATGTTTTTTAAACTTTACTTCAGATCGATCCTCCACTTATCAATGCTTTGGTTGAGCGGTGGAGACCTAAGACACATACCTTTCACACGCCACAGGGCGAGATGACCATCACGTTGGAAGACGTGGCTGATATATTACGTTTAGGCAGTGAGGGTTAAGTCGTCACCGGAGCTACGTCTGACGACTGGCCCAGCATCATCGAGGAGGTATTTGGTCATTCTGCTCTGGAGTCTGAGGTTAGAGGAGGATTACTGTGGCTGTCCTACTTTGATAGGAATTACGCGCGGTGGGACGAGGTGGGAGGGGAATTGGCCGAAATCGTAATGTTTTCGAAGGCTCGCATTGCGTGCATCATTGGAGCATGGCTTCTATGCGACAGATCCGGTGGAAGCACTATCGGTTGTCGCTATGTCCCTTTGCTAGCAGGGGACATGACTGATATAGCCAGGTATAGCTAGGGATCTGCGATCCTCGGACAAATGTGCGAGTGTACAGATCCGGATAGGAGTGACATCGGTGGGTGTCACTTGCTACTGCAAATATGGGCGTGACTCAGATTTTCACCCATTGCTCCAGCTATACCTTAGCCTACTCATCAGGAGTGGCATTACGGCCACAGGTATGCGTTCTTATTTTCTTTTATTAATTACCTTTCCACCTATTTCTTTTATTAATGTTATTTATTTAAAATTTAGGTTTAATGCTTTAGAGAGGTATATTCCACACAACCTTCCGTGGTATCGGGTTACGTTAGATTCCCTTGCTCGGGATGAGGTACGTGATGTTATTTGCTTAAGTTTTGGATAATTTGCATTTGTTGTAATCATTGTTCTTTTCTAATTGTGTGTTTAACTGTTTTGTTCAGGTTGTATGGCAGCCGTATGCAGGGTATCATTTCCTTGGTGCTACTGAGCATGAGCAACTATTGTGGATGGCAACTACGCCAGTGATATGCTTCCACACAGTTGAATACTCTCATCCTGACCGATGCATGGGACAGTTTGGAAAGGATCAGCCCATCCCTGGAAGTCCAAGGAAGTTGACAGGCGTGCATGACCTATCCCTGCGAGGGAAACAGATGGATAATTGGACCCGTAAGCTCCGACCCTTTATTCGTCGTTGGGATCGTAGGGACCAGCACATAGAGCTGCCCCCCCAACTGACTGGGTTCATGTCACCAAACCATGAGTACATGGCTTGGTACAGGGAGAATGGGAAACGATACATCACTAAGATGGCTGCGAAGATGGGTCGTGGTGTAAGTGTTATTTAAATATAATTTGTAAACTAATTTTCATTATGATGTCGTTATTGTCTACACGAATCAATTTATTGTGTAATTTGTAGCTTGATGGACTGGAGATGATGTATTGTGCCAGTGGCAGGCAGGAGTGGCCTGGGTTCAGTATGGACTACCTACACGAGGAGCTTGGTCGCATTATGTCCATGTTTCGACAGAGCTGTAGGTTGGAGGAGCCAGGCCCAGTTGCACCCCCATAACAGCTTCCAGATGAAGATGACCCGTATGTGGATGTTCCTCATCGGCGTCGTGAGGGACACAGACTGGAGCGTCACTGGAAGGCCAGGCGACAAGTTCCTGAGATTATACCCCCTCCCAGGCCTCGCCCTGATGGTTGCTATAGGCCTCCAGTGATAGGACCCACGTACAGCAGTCAGGCTTTCTATTACCAGTCTTCTCAGCAGCCAGATATGGGCTATCAGGGGTTTAGTACACAAAGCGACATGCCACCACAGCCAGAGTACGGGTCACAGCATGTCTATTACGCCCCAACTTTGGCCATGACATCAATGGACTGTGGGACTAGTTCTGTCATTCCTGCTACGGAGTGGACTGATGAGGACATTCAGAGGCTGGTTGATTTTAGTCCGGATAGTCATGGAGATTGGTCAGCACATGGAGAATACGACACCCCAATTCCTGATTATCCTGACCCAGCATCACAGGATCCGGTGACTGCATGCCCACCGGTATATGCAGCCCCTCCTCAGCCAGCACCCTCCGATGCAGGGCCTTCCCAGGCAGCCCCTTCTCAGTCATCACATCCTCAGGCAGGATCTTCTCGGCGACGTGTTAGACGGGTGAATCCCGATCGTCTAGCGCGTCATTATCAGTGGCCAACTGAGTCGTAGTGTTTATATGTATTTACATTTGTGTTTATTTATTTTTTGTTTCTTGTAATGTACTGTATTTGTAATGGATAAATTTATTTTTTTTGGTTATAAACTTTATTTGTAATTCATAAATTTATAACAGTTTGATGCACTTTATGCACCAATTTGTTTTTGGTTAACTTAAAATGTAGTATAAGGATCGTCATTACAGATTGAACACGCCCAACAAATGGAGGCGTCACTGAAGACGCCCAAATTGGGCTTCACCGGACACGCCCAACAAATGGAGGCGTCACTGAAGACGCCCAAATAGGGCGTGATAGAACGCCTACATATGGGTGTCATTGAACCTTATATAAGGCTGACATCCCACACAAATTGCATCGACAACTCCCTCAATCTATGTACTTCCCTCTGTAACTCTGACATTGTTTTACTATGGCATTCTTAGCAGAAACAAGCAGCCAGACCATTCATAACTTAAAATTAGCCTTCATTTATCTAAATGGATCGATGAAATACAACGAAAGCAGTGTTTCTTTTGAATGTCCCTTTCCAATATCAATGCGGGTTCCCGATCAGTGTTCTTTTGAAACAGTGAAGTGTAGGATGAGCGACACCCTTATGATAAGCGGCGACCAGTTTGTTGATGAAATCTACTACAGATAGCCAAACCTACATCCAGGTGAGCAATGTTTTTTTTCATTCTTTTCAACTTACAAATGATAACGATGTCTGCGTAATGTTGATGTGCAATGAACAATTGTCGAGCATTGGGCCTATAGAAATATTATGCACCATAAGAAGAACGCCTGAGGGTATACTCAACCTGCTTCAATCCACCATGGTCCCAACACATGATGCAATGCTATATTACAACGGCAAGTGGAACATACCACGACAAGGTGGTTTTGTGGGCTATGCATTCACGGGAACAAATCCAATCAGATTTGACATTCCTTCAGGCTGCAACATTGAAACACTGAAGTATCTAATCAAGCAAGTTGCGTCTGTTGGACTTCCCCCCTATGGAATCCACAGGTCACAGGTGGTTGGAAAAATTTTTTTTAGACAGCCACAGCATCACGCTTATTCAGACAACACAATCGAGTATCACATCAAAGAGTTGCAGTGCGATGAAGACATCTTGAAGGTGTTAGTTGAATCCAACTACTGGAAACGTTTTTCTCCAATACAAATCTTAGCTGCTTTTAGCAAACCCGTATCCGAATTGGAATAACGCATATGTGCTACACCAGACATATGAAACTATGAATTTGTGTTGTTATTTTCTTAATTAACGTTGTTGTTTTCTTAATTAATGTTAACCGTTTATCTGTAACCACTGTGTTATGCGAATTAATGAAGATGATGAAATGGTAAACATAGTCTGAAACATAATGTCATCCCCAAAAATACAAAACATTTTAATACAGGTAATGTTACAAACATTTTAATCCAACTACTGAAATCATGAAACACCAGGACGATGAGGACAAGCTCTCTGATTATGTCCAACAGCCTTGCAAATTCAGCATCTGGTGCGTCTTTGACTGGTTTCGATTTCGTCCATTTCGTTGCGAATTCTGGTCGCCTTTGGACGACCCTTTCCATGCAACATTTCACGGTTGGGTATGATAACTGGACCGTCAGTCGGTGGAATGGAACCTTCATGACCAATTGGCTGCCATGGATTGAATATGCCTGCACCAAATTACTTACGAGGAACACATCATCGACATACTGAAATGGATTCTGCCGAACATACAAAGCAGCTGCTGCGGCGTGACTGCATGGGTATCTGAAGGCCTTAAACTTGCCACATTGACAAAACCGTTGTCCAAGGTTGACTGAATATGACCTCTCACAGCCATCCTCCACCTCAAATTGTGTTCGCTCAAGATTATAAGTGCATACGTGGTGGCCTGTAGCAACGGTCTGGTTATGCCTCATAGCATCAACCACATTTCTGTAATGCCGCGTTGAAGCCTCAACTTGTGAAATAGTCGCCTGACCCCTCGTTACAAAATATTCAACCAATTTGCTGTATGTGTGTTTCACCAAAGCAGTTATAGGCATGTTCCTTGCTCCCTTCAACACCCAGTTGACTAATTCAGACAAGTTTGTCGTCATATGGCCAAATCTCCTCCCCTCTACATCATATGCACGTGTCCACTGTTCCTTCGGGATGCTATCAATCCATTCTGCAACCTCAGGGCTGCTATCACGAAATCGTGCTAACGCCACCTCAAAATTCTTGTTTAACAAACAACGGATCCCCTAATTGCCATGGACCCTGCATTGAACCTGAACCGGGACCAGTAAACGATTCTTCTTCGCTTGGATGACTCCAATCAATATATGTGTAGTGAGGAATTCCATCCCAAAAAGGAGTCACCTCAGCACCTTCAAAAACAAATGTGGTAGAATAAATATAGCATGCACACAAAAATATTAAAACATACAAATATACAAAGTTTACATGGCTTCATAATTAATTTTACTAATGTTACATACCTTCAACAGGATGTTCTGATTGTGAACATCCTACGTCGGGATGATGATGCATTCCAGACGATCCCACATTAGTGTCTGCTTGGAATCCAATCGCATCAACACCAACATAGTCATCATTATCCGACGCACTAGCATCCTCTTCAAGAAGACGATCCTCCATTGCAATGTTTTCGTCATCGTCATCCTCTTCATCGTCATCCATAACCCAAGTTGGGTCATGTGAATCTTCTTCAGACATGTTTACAACTAGATCAGCATATGACGATGTAGGCTTTGCAACATTTACAGGAACTGACATAATGTGTAACACATCATCAACCACACCAAAGTCCACGTATAGCTCTATAAAATCTCTCGTTGACAGTTTAAAAAATTCTTCAATTAGCAATTCTAGGTCTTCATCGTCCACAACTTGAAAACCCATGTAATGTTCACGTTGCCATAATCTCCCTGTAATCTGTATGATACTTTGGTTGTCTTGCAGAGCTAATTTTTGTCGAATCTTCTGATGTAAATCACCCATTGTCGAGCTCCGCTTCAAACATGTCTAACGTCTCTCCCCTTCAAAAACAACACCTTCTTTCCCTTCAAATTTCCTTCCACTATAATATAACACAACACGCATAAACTCGTCACAACTTGAACTCATTTCTTTCACTCAACAAAAACAAACACGTCTTCGCAGAGCTTCGCTGTACACATAAATTTCAAAAAACTGTGTTAGAATATCTTCTTAAACCTTAAACCCTAGCCCTAAGGCGTATAAATCCCAAATTCTTAAACCCTAACCCCTAAGGCGTATAAATCCTAATCCCTAAACCCTAACCCATTAAACCATCAATCCTAACCCCTAATCCATAAACCCTACACAGTAAATCGTAAGAAACATTTTTGACAACACTAAACCCTAAACACTGATAATTTCATAATACAATATATTAACTAATATACACAATTAATCAAATAACTTACTTGTTGGCAGAGCTTCGCTGCAAAATCACTCACACTACACTTCTACAACTCGAGTCAAGAATGCGCAACACTGAGAAATGAGGAAAAACCGAAAACGGGGGGCATTTATACTGACTGGTCACGCCCAGAACTGGACATGACCAGTTGCCTCAGACTGGTAAATAGTTTTCAAACTACCCCATTTTTGTAATTTTTTATTTTTTTTTGTATTTAATTGGTTTTTTTGCCTCTCTACATCTGTTAGTTTCTATGTTTCTGGTTTTCTAATAAAACCTAATCAGTAGCAGAATTATTAATTCTTTTAACAGGTCACGTTCTACCACAGATTCTTTAAGTCTATGCTACTATACTAAAATACCTTACATGTTTTTTCATTATAGAGAAGTGTAATGCAAAACTAGTATAAAAATGTAACAATAAATAATTAAGAGACAACTATTACCCAACAATGTTCTTCAATTTCATCCATGTGTGATTTTGATCTTCTGGTTCTGCAGTTGTTCCACAAATGTTGCTCCCTACCACACTTTCAGCATTTTGAACTGTGGGACCTTCAATACTTCTTTCTTTCTGCAGAAAGTAGACATCATTGTCATGGTTTACAACTCAAATATCTAACATTTACTCATTGCCTTAAAGAAGTTTGTTTATTAATTACAACTTGCAAATGGTGCGGAAAGGTCTAACGAAATGACATTCTTTCAAAGATTGAATGTACGTGCTCAAAATGTTGTCAATTATGAGGAGCGGATGAATTAAGTTACTGTATCGTAGAAAAGGAAATGAATATGATCTTTCATTCATTTGGTTCTGAAGAAAGTCCCAGTAAAAAGTAAAATCTGTATGAAATCGGTGGGCCCCACGGATGCAAATTTCTTCACAAAACACTGCAGAAATGCGAAGAAATAATATAGTGAAAGTGAGAGATTGGGCGCTTCCAATTTTAACCTTGTTGATGTCGAGTACGGAAAAGAGTCTGTGTGCGCCCGAAAGTAAATAAAATCGAATGTGCTGGTAACCAAAATCGAATTTGTGGGTAGGATTCGATTATAGATTACAGTTTTTTTTTTTTCAAACACGTATGACTTTATTCGCCGCTTTCAGCTTCTCTTGTCCAGTTTGCAAACATTCAATTCTATCTCTCCCATAGTCGAATACGTGTTTAACATGTGTAGTTTTTTTAAGGGCATAATAAATTATGTCTATTAAATCTTTAAAATAAAGTCATAAAAAAACAATGGAATATATACACGTTGCTTCCCTATTCATTTTGGTGCACTTCTTTCTAAAGTCCTTTTAAATCGAATATATATAAACAAAATCAAATATTATTTAATATAATAGATGTATAAACAAATTCTAAAAAAAAGAAAAAATATTATCATATGAAAAATAACATGGATAAAATTGAAATTCTAAAAGTACTTCATTTTATTTTTTTTATTTTGTTTCCTACTAAATCACTCTAATTCAAATATTTTCTCTTTTCATTATTTTCTCTAACTAGCAATTTCATTTTTTACGCTCTTTCACCTTTCTTTTCTTTTTTTTTTTAATTACTCACAATTTCACTTTTTCTTTAATTCCTAGCAACCGAAAACAGCCTTAGCAAAGAAATTGAAAAGGGAAAAAAACACAAAAAATGTTTAGAAATGGTTCGGGATCCAAACACGACATAAGAAAAAGGTTAGGGTTCGGGGAATTGGAGATGTATGAAGGGGTAATTGAGTTGAAATAAATGCTGGGTAATCTAGTTGAAATAAATATTGACGATTTTTAACTGTCAAAAAATTTAAATTTGATTTTGAAAGAAATACTAGTGGTTTTAAGTTGTCACAAATCATGTTATCAAATATTTAACGAACATGTCATCACTTAACTGACAACAAAGATCTAAAACAACTTGTCAAATATCAGGAGCAGATGCGAAGGAAAATTTTGTCAGAGATCAAATACAAAATTTGGATGTATATTAGGAATAAAAGACATATTTAAGTCAAAAAATATTATAACTATCTTTTAAAAATATGACCTCGGAACGTCAATTCTAACTTTTTAAAAATCAAATGATCCGGGTTAGATAAATATAAAATTATAAATAAATGCTTATAGGTGTAGTAAAGCCTTCACCATCAAACTTATAGAGTTGATGTAATGGTGTAAAATTCCTCTAAATTCACATTTGGAAGAAAGATCTATTTAGCATGAAAACTCGTATTTGACAGGATTGTGTGCAAAATTACTTCATGCCATCCACCTTTAATCATGTATTGTGAACGAAATTAGTTTTTGACCTATTAGATTAAGAGATATTCGTGGTCTGTAATCCATGAATAAAAATTAATTTTAAATTTGGAGGATAAAAAACAAATTTACCTCAAATTTAAGGGAATAAAATATATTTTTTTTTAAATTTTTAACAGAAAAAAGGAAGAGAGAAAAGTCCACAAGTGGGTTGAATTTACTCTTTCTTTTTCCTAAATAATTAAAGGTAAAAAATTAATCATGAGAAATTAGGATTAGTATTTGTTAAAAGAAAAGGAACAATTATTAAAATAAAATATTTTAATATGCTTTTGTTTGCTCTAATCTTAGGCAACCCTTGACACTAGCTAGTGTCGCCATGATACCGTACTTAATATGCAGCCAATGTATCAAACGGTTGATATGCTCAACATTAATATAGTACAAGTATTTGAACATCACTAACGTAATAAGCTCAACAAATGAACATTTTGGCCGGCCAAGGATTTGAAGCTCTAGATTTTTTCTCTATTCTTTTCCTGTTGTCAACTACCTGACCTTAATTATGTGGCATGCTATTATTTTTAACATACTTCTCCTAACATTACAAATAGAAATCTCACATTGACTTCAACCGATGAATCACATTGATCATAGATTCCATACCCATAATTAACTTGTGTTACCTCCAAATCGTTTCGACTTTTTATTGTTGTAGGTAAGTGTATAAAAACCAAAGTTCACTAGTCATATATCAAAGTCATGTTTGAATATGTAAAACTTTTTATTTAAAAATTCAAGTTAATATACTCTCCAAGAAATGATGCATGGCAAATGTTAGTGACACATTTTCTAGTACATTCTTTATAACATATTCTTTATTATTATTGGAAATCATGAAATTGCAAGTCTTACTCTTTATTTAACGAACCCCACACATAATCTTTTAATTAATTTTAACATACTGAGAGTATTAGAGAGTCTGTGTTGCTCGGACTTCTTATGTGCATTTAACTGAAACAGACACTGCATGCCTTTATAGAAGAATACAAAGCTGCAGTTTGGCATTCAAGATTTCAAATTCTACGATGGCTGATTCACTATCAGTTAATGTTGATTCTTCAATTAAGTCTGAATTCTCCACTGAACAAGCACACAAAACTATCCATGAGGCTAAACACTCTCCATCTAACATTCAAAAGGTAGCTAGCTCTAAAGCATAGTGTATACATCAAAATAATCAAAATGCACCATATATACTTATCTTTATAACAATCTTCTCCAAGATCAATTTCTTGTTATTTTCTTATGTGTCTAATGTCTATTGTCTAACTCCACCTTTGCTTATGCAGGCTATTGCTGAGGTTGTTGGTACATACATTCTTATATTTGCAGGATGTGGAGCCGCTCTTGTAAATGAGAAGTTGCCACTTACAATAGTAGGCATAGCAATGGTTTCGGGTCTAGGTCTCACGGTGGCTACATATTCTGTTGGCCATGTCTCTGGTGGCCATTTCAATCCTGCAGTCACAATTGCTTTGGCTGCTGTCAGAAAAGTTCAACTTAAACTTGTAAGCCACTTCTTCTATTAACTCCCATTACTTTTTCCAGTTTCCCACATTATGGCCCTGTTTGGGTAAGCTTCTTTAGAAGCACTTCTAGAATAAGAAAAAGATGAGATAAACTTTTCCATAAGCAAAAATATATTTTCCATTAGCTAATTTTTAGAAGCTCACCAATATAACTTATCTAAAAGATGAGATAACATTTACAAATGAGCTAATGGAAAACTCATTTTAGCTTATGGAGAAGCTTATTTCATTTTTTTCTTCTTCTAGAAATCTTCTAGAAGATTTCTGATAGTTACTTTTGTATATCGTTCTTTGAAGGCAGCTCTGTTCGAAGCACAGTCGAACACTCAGCGAAAAATTAAACCTTGGTTTGTCGCGATGTGGGAGATTAGTCCCTTATGCTAAACCCAGTCCCTGTTGGTAGTAACACCATTTATAGTATTAGTACCATGTAATATTGCAATATTATATATCATTCAAACACAAGGATCATTTGGTGCTCAAACTTTTTTCTTTCCACTGATTCCACTGTTTTCTTTTTGTCCCTATTGTTTCCTAGGTGCCTATTTATGTGTTGTGCCAGATGATGGGTGCTACGCTGGCCCCTCTCACCCTCAAAGTGTTGTATCATGACAAGGTGGATATTGGAGTAACAGTGACTAAATACTTGAGCTCAACTTCTGGTCTAGAAGCAATAGTGTGGGAATTCATCACCACATCCATACTGATGCTCACCATTCACGGTGTTGCCACTGATCACAGAGGGGTACCGTTAGTTATAATTTACCACGGATTAACTTAGTAGTAGCTATCTTTATTCTTTCTATTTCTCTGCTCGACAATTAATAGCATACTCTTTATGCACTATGTTGAACTTGAACATTTTAATTGCTAAAGGAGAAACTTTCCGCTTCTTTAGATTTGGTCTCTCTATAAAGATAGGTGTAATTGGAGAAATTTTTCATGGTCTGAGACTATATGATTCTGACCAATCTCCACTTGATATGTAATCATACCTGTCAGTTTATAAAATAAGGAGTAACTAATGTGCCACGTGAAAATTGATCAAGATCACATGATCCTAGACCATATAGTAATTTCTTGTGCACTTGAGAGAGAAAACTAAAGAATTATAAGATAGTAAAATTATGAAAAATAATAAATGCACATATGTAACAATTCATTAATTAAGGACAATTTCCAATCAATGACTATGTTTCTGCATCTTTGTCTCCAAAATGAATGGTTTTGCTTAGGAAGAACAAGATTCCACTTATAAATCTGGAATTTTGTTGTATTTTGTTTGATGAGGTAAGAACTAATTAAGTGCATTTACTGATTGAAACAGAGCAAAGATCTCACTGGAGTTGCAATAGGCATTTCAGTTCTGATTAACGTCATCATTGCCGGGTAAGCAGCCAACTGCTATGGTCATCTTATCAAAATTCTCGTTAGTGCAATCTCCTCACGACAAAAATAACAATCAGAAATCTTGTTCTTATATATAGACAACATATTTTGTACAATTCAATATACAAAAGTAACTGAAACTAGAACTTTTTACTTTTTCAGGCCTATTACTGGAGCTTCAATGAATCCAGCAAGAAGTTTAGGTCCAGCTATTGTATCTGGTGATTACAAAAACATTTGGGTTTATATCATAAGCCCAATTCTTGGAGCAGTCTCAGCAAGTACACTTTACAAATTCCTAGAAGTAACCAAACCAGTTAAACCCGAACCATGTCATTGTAATATATGCAATCATAATCATTTACCTTTCTAATCCATCAAACTATAACCACTAGGGTCGGCCTAGTGGTGGCCTAGTGGTGGGGGGATTTAGAGTAGTATGCATTGAGTCTTAGATTCGAACTTCATTACGACCATTGTACCCAAAAAATCCATCAAACTATACACTTCCATGTACTTGATCAAACTCTTTGAGGATCTGCAAACTCTAGTTAGCTTAAAAATAAACAATCCGGTTACTTTAGTATATACCTTACAAATGCAAGTTCTTTATGTTTCTAAGATGTAGTTTATTCTGGCTAAAGCAAAACAGTAGAGTAAGTTACTAAATTGTTGCAATTATTTGCATATCTTTACTCAACCATAGGAAATTTCAGGAATAAGCATTACAAAGACAGGGCAAACTAAAACAAAAAGTGTCTTGGCACTGTCTTTTAGTTTGCTATATAGAGAAGTTTCGGAGATGTGAGCACTGAGATGAGTGCACTTTACAGTAGTCAAAATAAATGTACAGGATTACGGGACAGGAAATGTAAATAACTACCTTAAATGATAAGCACAACCCTGAGTTTTAAGAGAGGACCAAAGGTCCAAATCGAATAGTGGCTTTTTCTCCTCCACACTACAAATTTATACTATACAGTAGGCCTACAAATTTTTGTACAAGAGAGTAAAAGGCACTGCAGATGAAACTACCACCCGCATGAACGGAAATTTTCATGCACATTGGAGGTCAGCCGTTAATCATGTGTCAAGACAGGTTTAAGGATGTAGCAAATGATCACATGTATGTCCAGTGCTAGGTTCGCCATCCCATGTTTCCCAAAAGAAGAGGGGAGAGTGCATTTTCCATCTCCCTGATATTAATCGGCATGTTCTAGACGTAATTTACCTGTAATTGAAGTATTAATTGTAACAAGATAACAAGATCAAAATAAGATCATAAACATTAGATCAGAAACAAGGGAGTGGTTACAAAAACTTAGACATGGTCATGTCTTATCATCTCACTGTTTATTCTTCTAAACCTCAATTTTAAAATAAAAATATATCATAGAGGATCCATTGCCATAAACATCATCCAAAATATTGGAATTCGTTATATGATTTTCCTGATAAATTACTAATACATGAAAATATTGCAGTACACTCTTTACATCTAGAAACTACAGATACAAATCATAGAATACAGCATGGCAACAATACATTATATAAAATTAATATGAAGTTAAAACACATCTTAAATCAAAAGACAGGATCGATGTTTTACAAATGAGCATGAGTGGTTGTAGATGTAACAAAATTCTACAACTTATCTAATAATTGTGAAGAGAACCAGAAGAGTGAAAAAACCAAAAATGTAGGCACACGGAAAAAGTGTTTTATAGGTCGTAAAGAAGCCTAATGAACAGAAGCAGGTTAGCCATACATGTTTCCAAAATCCTCAAATGGTTGGGGAATATGACATAGTAAAGTTGTAATGAAATTGACAAGCATGAGCAAAAAGTACGTATTAATCTTTTCAGTGCTTTGGGAAATCTCACCCAGTCTGAGGTAGCCGTGTCCAGTTCATCAATTGATGAGACTGAGGATGCTGCCTTTGCAAGTAAGATGAACCGGTTCCTATACCATTTTCATCATCTACAAATTGTTCTGAGAAGTTAGAAGCTGGGGGGGACCATACTGGAACTACACCTCCATCCCTTTCTCTCCTAGTACTACTTGAAGATTCGGCTGTGGAATCCTCAGCTGCATTTCTCAGCCACGTTGTAGCATTATTCTGTACTCGAGTGTTTCTATTTGCATTCAGTAACACCCCTTGATTCACTGTTTCTCTTGCATTTTGTTGTGTGGTCACATTTATAGGCACTTCGGCTCTGCTGTCTGCAGCCGAGTTTCGAAGGTCTGATGATGTTTCTTCCTCTTCCACTCTCACATGGGAAGAAGTGATACTTGGGACCATCTGATCCTGGTAGCGCCGAGTACCGTGAGGCGGGTTGTTCCTAACAGGTTCAGGCCTTTCCTCCATTTGTATGTCTTGAGGAAAGGCGATAGGGGCTGATTCAGATGAGTCTCCAAGCCCTTCCTCGGTTCCATTTTCCATTGCAGCTCTTGAAGCTGCTTCTTGTTGCCACATTTGAATAAGTGCTTCTTGCAGTCTTACTTCTGCTTCATCTATTCCCACAATGGGAAGAGGATAATTTGAACCAAGTTCAATTCCAGCAGCTTGGAGTACAGACTCTGGTGCATTCCATGGATGGTGTATCCATTCAGTTGGTAATCTAGCAAGTTCAGGAAGCCAGCGTCGCACATATTCTCCATTTGGGTCACATTTGTACCCCACAAACTAGAAAATACAAAACTCAAATGAGTGGATTTATCACAGGGTATTATCATCTTTAAGCATTCAAATAGCTGACAGTAGCATATAACTCGAGTCTCAAAAAGTCAATATCAAAGTTCATAAAGCATAACACAAATCATATAGAGTTCAATCCAATTGCCCCCAAAATTGAAGAAACAAAGTTATGATTGATAAAAATTAACTCGATAGTTATGATTGATCAACCATAAGGGCATTCAAGTGATACAAATGACTATCTCAAATTTTCAACAGGAAAAAGTTCAGATAAGGCAAAAGAAGCCAGTGTTGTCATATCCATGTTGAGAATTTACTTTCAAACACTGAAAAGAATTAAAAGAGTCATCACACCAGATCAGACAATTGAAGCTTCTCCACTGACTGAAATGTAAACAATAGTCGGATGGAGTTTTTGCTTCATCTAAATTGATATTCCAACAAAAAACTGGCTTGTAATATATAGCACTATTTGAGGAAGCTCACAAAAGAGGGTGGAAATACTCTGTTTCATTTCTCTGTGGAAAGACTCTGGTGGAAATAAGAGTTTATGACTTCATAAATTACACAAATCAGAAAAGTAATAACAACAGCCTTGACATGGCTTTCCTTTTCAATATAAAAAGAAGAACATGTAAACAGAAGACCATACACAAAAAATCATCATCAACCAAAGCAAGATTTTGTAGTTTATACACAGAAGCAACTGCACCTGTGGATTATCTATTCGGTCAAATTCACGACCATCAGGGAGAGTGCCAGATATGTACTGCCAACCAAGAGCATCACTCTCAAGATCTGCATCCAAAAGGGTATCCCAGAAATACTTCATTCCCCATCTCCAAGGAAGCTGCAGCACCTTCACAAAGAAACTTGAAACCACAACACGTATTCGATCATGCAACCAACCAGTTGCCCACAACTCTCTCATACCAGCATCCACCAAAGGGTAACCTGTTCTGCCTTGTCTCCAAGCCTTAAAGTACCCTTCATTCACCACCCAAGGGAAAAACTTAAGTTGGCCTAGAAGTGGCCTCTCATGACTATAAGGGTGGTTGAAACTAATGTACCTTGAATACTCTCTAAGACCAATAGACTTTAGAAACAAGTTCACACTCTCTTCACCAGCCTTGTTTCCTTCATTGGCCCAAAACACTTGCTTGATGCGGACAAGGTGGAACACTTTCTTCACACTCACCTCACCAAAGTGCAAATGTGGTGAGAGAAATGAAGTTGTGGCACTATCAGCCTTCCTGCGATTCTTCGAGTACTCGATTAGAGCACCGTTTACGAATGCTGTCAATGCCTTATCAGCATTGCTCCACCCTGGTGACCATGCTCGAGCAAGAAGCGCATTGCTTGCCTTCTCTGATTCGTCTTCAAACACCAATGTATCAGAAGGGAACCTTGATACATCACCTGAAACAAGGCGAAAAATTGTTACCATAGAGCAAAAGAAATTCATTACAAATGACAATGCTACAAAGAAACAAGCATGTACCAAATATACTGAAGTACACGTCGCATATTTGTACAGTTTACAAAAGTAAGACTCATACTAATGTAATTACTTTGGTTCTTGATTCTGTTCGTCAATAATGAAAAGTGTTACCATGGTCTTCCAAAGTTTTTGACATTAATTTATTCAATTAATCATGCAAACTGTCATGACATTAGTCTTTAAATTAGACCTTCGCGTTACATGCATTTTTTTTCCCCGTTGAACAAAGAACTACCTAATCACATTTTGCATAAAATGGTGAATTTTTTTCTAAAAGACTAAACTGGTAAAGCTTATCTACATAACCGAAATAAGCGTTTGAAAAACAAAACTTGCAGACTTATCCGATTTTTACATGAGACGCCAGCTGTAACTACGCAATAGAATATTTGTTGCATCTTTAATTTCTTTTTTCTACAATGGTTGGTCAACTACATTGGAAGCCTATTAGGTTGACATGGCAGAATTATCTATGAATTTTTAATTGCATTTAAATTTAAAACAAACTCCAAGTTGTTAAATAATATGATTTAACTTTTGAACCTTTTCCCTATGTTACAAAGGAACTTTTAAAGCAGTTAAAAGCATCATTTTTCATTTCCCAATTTGGATTATTCGTTGCAGTTAATAGCACCCAATCAACACGCAATAATAATACTACAAATAAAAAAATGCGCGGCCAAGGGAGAAAAAAAAAAAAATGAATAAAAGTTGACCTGGAATAATCCTTTTAGGTGGGAGAAGAGGTGCTTGTGGGTCATAAGGCATGCTAAGGCATCTTTCCCAAAAAGCAGAAAAAGTTGTGAATGGTTGGTCATGAGCATCATTCACATCCCATGGCTCATACAACAAGTCCGAGTTGAAGGAACGTACGGTAATGCCTTCAGCCGTCAGAACCTCCTTTGCTCTGTGATCCCTCACAAGTGACAATGGATCTGAAACACAGATAATTACTTACTTTGATATCATCATCATGAAGCTGAAGGGATGAACATCACTTTTCTCATGAAACTATGAAAAAGGAAATCCAATTATTTAAATAGAGAAGAAAAAAAGAAGAAACCATAATCAAACAACTAAAAAATAACAGACAAAGTTACCGAATGATAATATACACAACTCTAATTGATATAATCAAGGATCCCATAATCTAGAATGATGTTGATCATTACTAAGTAATCAAATCTCCAAAACCTTGGTATCATGTTTGCATACGTAAAAATAGTTGTAAAAAAATAATTATTATATCCGACTTGACTTGAATAAGATTGTCTTATATACAGAAGAAAACAAAGTAGTATTGTATGATATATAATAATCATAGAAAAGAAAAGGAAAGAAGATGAACTAGGAAGCACTAGAATCATATCATATATCATACATGAGCATAAGAAGTAAGTCATGTAAGAAAAGGAATAAAATTAAAACTTTACCATATAAATGGTTGAAAAAAAGTTGGGTAGCCCCAGTGGACTTAACAACCTCCAAGAGAGAAGAAATACTATTAGTGGAACGTTTGGTGATTAGAGGAGAGCCTAGGTTTCTCAGAGAGGAATCAAGGTGAGCCAAGCTTTGTTTGAGCCACCACCTAGAGACCCTTCCAGGGTAATATTGACCCTCTTCCTCTGGTGCCCAAATGAAGACACAAACCACAGCACCTGCTCTCACTCCTGCAGCCAGTGCAGGGTTATCCTCCACCCTCAGATCTCTCCTGAACCACACTATGCTGCATCCACTACCTGACATCTCCACACAAAAATTTCACCAACACCACAACCTCAAGAACTAGTCTGTTGTTGTTGTTGTTATTGTTATTTTTCACACACACACATACACATACAACCTCTCTGTTAACCATATACCAGATAGATCTCTTTCCTTCCTTCCTTTCCCTTTGACCTCAAGAACAGCAAGACCACCACCAAGAAATGCTAACTAGTCTTAACTCTTACCTTAATACCTTCTCTCTCTACCTTTATTTTTATTCCTTTTTGTCTTGTTTTTTTCTTTAACTGAGGGAGGTAAAAAGCACAACTTTGAGGTTTGGCACTTATCTTTTTTAATACCCTTTTCTCCCACACTTTAGCATTTCTTTTGGGAGAGAGAGGATTGATTTCTTTTGCAGAAAATTCGTATTTTTGGTGCTTTCACACACAGAGACCAAGTTGCAACCAGAGAGAAGAGACACTGAGGAGAGAGAGAACAAGTGAAGAGGATTGGCCAACTGAGTGGGGATACACAATGAATTGATAGGTAAACCGCAGCCACACCTTTTTTATGTCACGTAGATTTTCGTATTTCTATTTATCCTATGCAACAAAAACAAATCACAAGTGATCTACGTCTCTAGTTTCTTCTATTTTTTCTTTCTGTCCAAGTGACATGACGCGGAATCAGAAAAATGATGGATACAGATACAGTAATGAATAGTGATGCTCATGGTCATGGACTCGTGGCTATTCAAAAAATTATTACACTCTTTTCTTTTTCAGCGTACTTACGTTACGTTACATTTTCTATCTTAGAAAAACCCACCTGGGCATGCCACATTTTTTTTTCCTGAACAAGCACTGTAAAACTACGTTCCTTGGTTTTTTGAGGTCTAGAATCTTTTCAAGTTTTAGCTGTATTTCGACACGGAAATATATAGAAGATTCATTTGTGTGATAGTAGAATTGCAAATCAAGCACACAAAAAATAAATAAATAACTAAATGAAAAGAATTGTCAATCTCTTCCGTCATGCGTAGATTTTTTTAGTCAATTGTGTTACATGTTCCCTTGTTTTACGCAACGATTCGGGTTGGTTACTTCTATATGTTAATTAATTCATTAATGGGTGGTATATAACCCCATGTACTTCTGTCAACAAAAAAAAAAATCCATGTACGATTAAATATTACTTAATACTAATAGTTACTTGGCTCTCAAAACAACTAGTAATAGTTACTTGTAAATAGATTTTAAAGTACGCATATATATATATATATATATGTATATATATATATATTTGAAATTTTCTTTGAGATATAACCCACGGCATGTAGTAAAGTGCTACATTAATGCACTGCATAAATTATTTGAATACTTTTCTCTAAATAAGTGGTGAATTTCACACACCTTAAACGCATTTGATATATATCATATGATTTTAATATTAATTAAACAGTTTAACATGCGAAAACCCAAATAATTTGATATAATGTGATTTTTTATCCAACCGTTAAATTATATTCATTATTATTAAAATTATCTATGTCAAATGTTTTCAAAATTAAAACAATAAAATGATAATCAAATAATCCATATTTTAGTCTATTTTAAAAAAAATATTTTACATTGACTTTAATTTATATGAATATGAAAACAAATAATTTTTGAATTTATATAATATGTTATATATAATTTATGTGAAATGAACTTTTAATGATAAATTTAAAAAATATTATTTTATTGAAAGTTATTAAATGATATAGTAATTAATAATTAATTGAAGTTATATTATGTAATTTGATCTTCTCTCTCCCCCTCTCTCTCTATCTATCTATATATATATATATATATATATATATATAAAAGAGATATTTCAAATGAAAAAAAGAAAAAAAATTGATTTTAACCATTAGATTATAATAAAAAAAGTTAATCACTAAGATTAAAACCCCAAGTCTTTGGTAAATGACGTGCCTTCTCTCTCTCCCTCTTACTTTCTCTCCTTTCACCACTTCAAAGATACTACTTCACATATCACATGATTTTTTAATGTAAAAAAAATCTTAAAAATCATTATATTTATATTTTTTTAAAAATTTATATGACTTTTTTTGTCAAAATAATCTTTTTGAAATCATAATCTAATACTTCCTCCTAAGAAAATATTGGGCGAATTTCTCTAGTTTGAAGATTTTACTTTGTACCACTACACATACCATAAAAAGAAACTCATCCAACGGTAATCGTTGTTAACGAAAGACAGACGCGCACTAGGTTGTGGAATACTCAAATTATACACTTGTTGAACTTAAAGCTGCCTGTCTTTTTCGTTTTCTAGTCAACACGCAAACTATCTTTAATTTTTAGAATATATAAATTTAATTCATTATATTTATTTTTACTGGATTAAATATGTTTAAATTAATTTTAATTTTCAGGAGTAGGGACATGGACCTTTGGCATTAAGACTTGACCTGGTTTTACTTGTTTTTTTATAAAGGTCAGATTAAAACTTTTGAAAAAGAGTATGTTTAAATAAAAAGATCATACTCAAGTTAAAAAAAAATATGTTAGGTCTATCAAGCTGACCTATTTAATATATGTATATATATATATATTAAAACTTAAAAATAATATATTTATTTTTCTAAAAATATTTTTCCTTATTATGAAGGTGGATGATCAACCACTTCAGAAAATCACCTTAAAAATCTCGTAAAATGATCAATTACTTATTTGAAAATATAAGTAAGATATTGAAATATTTTTTATTTAAAAATTATTTCTTTAACTTTCCTAAATTGATAAGTGTTTTGTAAAATTAAATTTTCTATTAAAAATAAGCTTTTTAATAGGTTCGTAAGCCTAATCAGGCTTTTAAATAAGCTAGGTCAAACCTAAAAAAAGCCTATGATAGATAAACAGGTCAAACCAAATTTTATGTTTTTAAATGAGGCCAAGGTCAAACATAACCAATTCTGATCTACCCTGATTCTACCTCTATTCAGGAGTCATGTTTAAAAATCTTCTGAATGGGAAAAAACATAATTAAGAGTGAAAATTAATCATAGACAAGAATGATGTGAAAATTAATCATAGACAAAATTGATGGATCCTTCACATCACCATGCTAATCATAAAAATTAATCTACTGTATAAGATTATTTATGACTTATATAATTTTTAATTTTTTTAAATTGAAGTCGTAAAAAAATTTACGTCTCCAATATTTTTTTTAACATACAGCTTTAAAGTCGTCAATTTTATTACTACTTTAAAGTGTTTTTTTAATATTACGACTTCAAAGTGTAGTAAATGATTTTACGACTTTGAAGTCGTGACATGTTTTTTTTTATAAAAAAAATTAGTAAAATTTGTTTTTTTAAATTGTAAATAATTTTTTAATTTAATTACTTAATAAATAAATATACAAAAATATAGACCTATGATTTTATTTAATATTATTAAAGTATTTGATATATTTAATTTTGACTATATTATTTTATTTAATATATTTTATAATTTTTTGTTAATTTTAAAATTTTTATTTGAAAATACATAAATTTAAATGAAAATATTAAATTGTGTTTTCTAATATTAACTTATAATATGTCAAATAATATTTAATTATATT